>CM053789.1:237541759-238091759 GCA_028749045.1 Cupressus sempervirens | reverse complement strand
GATTACTTTTATGGTTTTCCTTGACATGGATATTACTTATGATTTTGGGATTGATATCTTGTTTGGGACTTGAGACTAGCTCCTCAATGCAGTGTGAGTGGACCTTTTTGGGTTACCACGAGGTCAGGTGGTAGTGCTTTTTTACTTTTACCATTGAGATTTGTTCATTGATGTCGTGGCTGGAGTTCCTTGTCTGCATTTCGTTTCATTCTATCTTTGTGTATTATGATGCATGGTTATATCTTTATGATGGATGATTTCACTTACTGTATTGTACTTTGTTTCATGGATCTCAAAGGGATGATATAATCTATTTTTATAAATGTATATTCTTTCAGCCTTTCATACCCTATGACATGTACAGTAGATGATTGTGCATTCCGAATTTTATTGCCAAGTGGCATTCAGAATAAATGTATATTATTTAAGTGGAATGGACTTGTAGTTGTACTTTCATGTGGATGTGTTATTTATTGGACTTAGTATTATTTAAAATTTAAATGTGATTTAGTGTCTTGGGATCCTTAGGGAATGTAATCTGTTATGTTTTCGTATGTATGATTGTATGTTATTGCTTCCACTACTTTATGATTGTTGTGCATGTTATTCTTTTTTTTTTTAATGTTTGGCAAACTTAGTAAAACTTTAGGTTAATTCTTTTGGATCCCTCAGCAGGGCATTACAATGCTCATCACATTTTTTTCAAAAAAGTTATAGTATAGGGCCTCTTTATCATAATCCTCCCTTCTATAGTAGGTTCTACATTTTTTCCTTCCTCCTCTTTTTTATTAGTTTCAAAAATTTTCCAATAACCCACCAGAGTATTCACTCTCTGCATCCTCCTCCATTTTTAGGATTTTGGGATTCTCTTCACTAGCTCCTTCAAAATCTATCATCATTTCCTTGTAGTTCACACTCTTCTTTTTTCTTTTTGTTGATTCCCTTTTCACATCTCCTAGCTCATCCATCAATCTCTTACCTTTACCAGTTCTACTACAAAGATTTTTAGGGCTTTTTTATTTTTTAGCAAGGAAATATGAAGGGATATTTTCATTCACATGGTCCATCATAAATTAAAAAATTATGTTGTTTTGTATAGGAAAAGGAAAGTAAATTCATCCCAAATTAGGTGACTCCCAAAATGTGGTATTTACGAGTTTTCATTAAACTCTTCGGTCAAGTAGTGATATTGATTAACATTTGTGAAACACTTGGACTTGATCATTGAGGTGGTTGCGAGCATCTTATAATAGTAAATGCACATACTCCATTAGTGATTATTAAATAAGTGAGGGCCAAGTTCAATAGAGAAGTAAGAAATTTATATTAGGGGTAGTTTAACTATCTCTTAATCTAGCTAAGTATAAAATGGCATAGTAACACATAATCATACATTTGTGAAACAATAAATCCCTCATAGGGGACATTTTATTAACATGGTGCAAGCAAACTAGAAAATGAAAATTCAAATCTAATTAAATCAAAAGGAATGTGTGAATATCATTACATATTGGGTAAACAATGAGATTCCACTAGAAGGAAAAATGTATATAATCATTTGGGCCCATCAAGGGAATCGTAGAAATTGCCTACTAGAACTGAACCTAGATATACATTAGGAGTAATTGGGGTGAAAATAGAATGTTAGTCTCTAAGTCCTCTAAGGATGAGGAGGAATTAAATATGGTTAAGGAAGATATAATAAATAAGGATACTAATTTACAAGAGACACCAAATAGATATAGTAATATGATGTCATAGCTAGAAGTAATGTTTGACCTTTTTGGCTAAACGTCATAGCTAGCAATTTTGTTTAACCTTTTTGGCTAACTAATTTCTAGAAATTGATTCATTGAGGAAGTTTCATATTAAGATGATCATTGCTAGAAAGGATTGTAGAGATGGATTAAAGTGAGCATGATGAGATAAATATGTTATTTATGTATTTGGCTCAAAATAAGGAAAGAGTTAAATCCAAAAAAAGAAATATGTTGGGAATATGTCAACATGTACTAAACAAACTAAACTAGATTACAATAGAAATATAGAGAAAAAGAAGGGTAGGAATTCACTATCAAAATTAAGATAGATGCATGGGGAAGCTATTGACCAAACAAAGATCTCATCACCTTAGAATGTATTGAAGGGGAATGTCCTTTTTAAGGGGCTAGTATGAAGATACTAACTTAGAATATTAGGGACTTGAATTTCCCTTACAAATAACATATGATCAAACATTTTTGGGTGTCGATAAGAAATTGAGTCTACTTTTTGGCCAAAAAGTGGAATGATCTTATTTTTTATTTGAAATTTATCCCAATTGATATATTAAATTTAAAGAGCTTACATTTTAAATCTCAGAAAAGGTCAATAGTAAGAACTATAATATTTTAAGTACTTTCAAAATATATTATTTTTTTGGTTACCTAGATGATACAAATTTATTTTTAATAGGAATTATTTTAAATTTAGTTTATATGTCTATATTAGGCATGTATATGACACCATAATTTGAGATAAGTGAAAGTGTTTTTTGGTGCCCTTTTTCAGAAACATTTATAACAAACTCAATATTGATGATATTATTTTTTTGTAATTTTTTGGAATATTTTAATTTTTAATGGGTGTAACTTCTATTATTAAAATTTGTCATGTGTGACAAGACTAATCTACTAAAATTTGTCACTTTTTAAAATTTTCATTTTTTAAAGTGAATAGAATTATCTCTAGTTTGATGTCATATAACGTTTATTATGAAAACACATTATATCGTAAAACATATTAGACTAATAAAAAAGTATGTTATTTTAAGGTCTATTGACATATTCTAGAAGAAGTGAATTCAAAAATAGAAAGCTTATCCAATTTATTTAAAAATTGTACATATTTGTAATGTACATATCCTCATTTACAAAAAAAATTTATTTTATCAAAGTGATAGTTTAAAATAATATTCAAATATATGTTTAAATCCCCTTTGGTATGGACAACAGTGAGGACTTCAAGTTGCATGTCAATGAAGGTCCAAGACTATGGTTCAGCTACCTAACCCTCTTTCATACTAAAAGACAAGATCAAAAATAGGCTTGTAAATCATATTTTTAGAAAAGGATCATGTTTTGTAAATGAAACCTTGATTGCCTATTTTTTAAAAGTATAACGAATATATGACTTGATAAAAGGTTTTCTTTCAAGGTTAATATTTTTCAAACTAGCATCCTATTTCAAAGTTTCATTTTAAATGATCCCATTTCTAAAATTTTAGGCTTATGGTATTGAAGCTAAATGGAAACACAATCATTCTAAGAGGTAACCAATAAAAATAATGGTCCCACAGTATAGTGTCTTACATTTTGGTCAAGTTTGACACTAAAAAGGATATTGCGAAGAAAAAAACTTCACTTTTAGATGTGTACTACAACAATACCATTGAGAAATTGAAGATGATGTAAACAAGTATTTTTTAGAATTTTCTTTCTAGTTTCTAACTATAGGTTTTTTTTAATGGAATTTTTCTTTTTTCCTTTTCCTTCAAAAAGCAATTTATTTGCAAAATTGGTATTTTTAAAGAGTGCCAATCGCTTGTTCTGGTTAGATAAATCAAGATAGGGCCCAATCCCTTTAAAAATAAAAATGCAACAATAAGTGTTGGGGACAACCAGAAAAGGTTTTAACAATAGTGAAACCCAACAACTAAGTTTAAACAAAATTACAAACTAAACTACCAAAAAAACTAGAAAACTGACTAATACAAAACCAACTAATGAAAGTAGGAAAAACTTATGAGTACCAAAAATAAATTCGTTGGTACTAAGAGATGACAACCATGAACAACAACATCCATCGCATACAAACTAGGAACCATAATAGAAACCCCAACATAAGAAACATTGGAGCACCACTGGAGAAGCACCAACCTCCAAACCCCAACATTAGTAACCATCATTTATTGAGTTCCTTAAGATTTTCTAGGAAGGAGGTCTTCTTCAAAGGCCTAAAAAATACCATGTCATTGTTTTCTAGCTCCTCCTTCTAAGAAACTTGGACAACATCCTTATTTATCTCTTTCATTCTCTTTTATTTTAGTCCAGTTCAAACTGGATCACTCTGATGATTGTATTTGTGTTTTCACACATTTCCTTGTTTAATGAATCCATCTCTAATAGCTAGCTATCCAAAAAGATATGCTTCACCTTCATAGAGATGAAGGAATTGATGATCTCATTCTACTTTTCCTCTAAGTGCATTTGGCTCTTGAATTCTATGATTCACTCCTCCATAACCACACTATTATGTTTAAGATTCTTGTGTATTTCTAGTAAGCTTACTTTATATATTGTTCTCTTAGATAATCTATAGGTGTTATTTATTGAGTGTATTCTTGTAACTGACACCTAATTTTGGTTTTTGATATATTGTGTAGATAATATTCTAGATGGTTTTTTTTGTAGTCTTATTAGTGTGCTGATAGAGGTAATTAACTTACGATCACCCTTTGGGCATTGTAACTAAGGAAAAACACACTAATTTTTGCTTATTTTTAATATAAAAATAATTGGCTTCTAGAGTCCTAATAATAGATTGCTTACTAAATTAGATTAACCATGACTCATACAACTACATGTGCAACACTTGTCAAAATTACTATTTCTGTCAAGTCACCAAAATGACTTACTATTTATACTAAGTTAACCAAAGAGGGTGGACTTTCACTAATGAATCAACCAAAGAGGGTATACTTACAATGATGAATCAACCAAAGAAGGTGGACTTGTAATTTATATGGATCAACTAAAGCTAGTTGGCTCACCATGATGACTTTACATTCCAATAGAAAATTCATGATATGATTGGCTAATCATAAAAATGATTATAATACAAAGTCTTATATATAGTATCTTGGCATGATGCATGCAAGATTTTAATTCAAAGTGTCATTTGTATATGGGCATTAAATGGATGCTCAAGAGTTACTATTCTATTACATGTGTTCTTGAAGTTATGGTGTAGAGAATATAGTATAATTTGAAACCAAGTGATTAAAATGGAAATATTTTAACCTTTTATACACTAATGATAGGAGAAATTAAGTGCTCTAAAAGAAAATATTCACTAGAAATAGGAGAAGGAAATTTATGCTATAAGAACCAAATTCATAAATCAAATTGCATAGAAAATTAAATAAGAATCACATAAATCATGAGTCTTATGCCACTAAAAAGGAAAAATTCAATGCATACATTCATGCCAAGATACTAATAAAATGTAAAGATCAATAGCATGGTAGTTTTCAAGAAACTAAATTGGCCTAAAATGGAAAGAAATGCCAAGAGAAATTAAAATCATTCCTTAGTCTCAAGAGGGTGGTCTAAATATCTTCTTGGACTAAATGCATGAAAGGTTACAAATAATATTTAATCCGAAAAAAACATTGAAGCTTACCATTATTAGACATTTTTTGAAGGATTTGAGTAATACAAATCCACAAAACTTGAAGAATACCTACATGCAAGAACTTGTCACAAAAGGAAAAGCAAAGAAGAGGCAAGGGTTTTTCTCAGAGAATATGCAAATTATATTATTAGACTAAAAGAATATGAGATAATTACAAAGGATCAATCCTTATAGAAGGAGATCAAAAACCTAAAAGAGAAACCCTAAGAGGTAAATGACATTTAATAATTACTAATTAATTATTAAATGGAAATGAAAAGTGCATATAAAGTGAAATCTTAAGAAGCGAATAAATGTATTTTAATAAATTAAATTGAATTAGTGTTTTACTCTAACACTCCCCTTCTTCGGCTCTACCCAATTTCTGTAGAAATTTCTCTCTTTCGTTGCACCTTTTCCCACATTCCACATTAGAGGTTCCCCATTGGCAGATATATCCTTTGTTTATCCTTTGCTACCACAAATTTTGATTCACATTGTGTAACGCCACGCCAAGGGATCCAAAAGAATCAACCTAAAGTTTTACTAAGTTTGCCAAAAAAATTTTAAAAGAAAAGAAGGATAAACCATTCACATCAAACACATAGCAGCAGAAGCAATAACATACAATCAACTGTAAGCATATATAACAGGTTACATTCCTTAAGGATCCCAAGACATTGAGTCACATTTAATTTAACTAATACTAAGTCTTACAACTACCACATCCACATGAAAGAATAATTAAAAATTCCAAAGTCCATAATATACATTTGTTCTGAATGCCTCTTGGCAAATTAAATTTGGAATGCTCAATCATCCACTGTACATGTCACAGGGTATGAAAGTCTTAAAAGAAAATACATATGTAAAAATAAAGATACATCATCCTCATTGAATCCATGATACAAGTGCAATAAAGTAAATGAAACTCATAACATGCATCCATTAATAAGGATATAAAAATCATCGTAAAAGATAACCGTCGATTATAAAACATAACTAACTAAGTGTGTGGTTCCTCCCAACCATCAATAGCATCATTAGACCATCATGTGCCCTAGCCATCCCCCATGCATAACATCCCAAGCCACCGAAGAGATCATCAGTACTATCGTAATAGGGATGTCACTCCTAAAACATGCTACACATATGCATAAAGAAATCTAACATGCTACAACATAGGCATAAAGAAATCTAACATACAAGAATAAAGTATAAGATGATCCTACAAAGTAGATAACATCATCTATCACATGCTAATCATCAATATAAAGTAACGTGTCAGTAAATAACATCCATTATAAGATCCAACATCCAAAAATAGAATGAAGGTAAATGCCCAAATAGGATATCAAATCACATAGCACAAGTACTCTCTAAGTCCAGGAAATCCTAAAAGTTATACTAACTCAAAGGTTCCATCACATACATTAATGTGAAAGCAATATGAACATACTACTCAAGAAGACATGATAATCCAAAAAAAGAACACTCCATCCAATACCAACACCACATAACCAAAATCATACATGAACTAAGTATAAATCAAATCCCAAGATCATAAGATGAAATCAACAAAAGATATCAACCTGAAGTTAAGAACCACATGTCAAAAGTACATCATCCCAGAATCACCAATCATCATCAATGAAAGTAAATGACCACAATAAACACATCCAACAATAAGTACACCACCAAAGGTATACAAAATCTATAGAGGAGACTCAGGCTACATTCTAGGGAGTGTCATCACATGGTCAAACTACTTGAGTTGCGCTAGACTAGTCTCTTAATAGACCTCAGACCCTCAAGTGTTGAGTTACCCTAGACTGGTTACTCTGAACCCTGGACCCTCAAGTGCTGAGTTACCCTGGACTAGTTAATCTGAACCCCAGACCCTCAACATGACACATGCAAAACCAAAAATCCCTCTCAAGAAAATGAGCCCATCATCATTCCCATCCTTAATCTATACAAGCACTCAAGGCATGGGCAGGTCAAATATCTCTAACTTATCTTTTTAGTGTGTTTCCCCAAAATTATTAATTACTAGATTATCACTTATTACATAACTTGCAATAGGTTACCCTAATACTGACCACTTTAGGTCTCAGACCCCTATTGCAAGCCACTCCCAAAGACATGTACCTGGACAACCTCTCTTAAGAACATAAAACACAGCTGTGTCCCATACCACAACACCCATAATAATCAAACTTGGTTCCTTAACAAGCAACCTAAAAATAAGCTGGTACTTCCACCCAAGTACACATAATTGCTCCACAAAGTAAACCTCATAAATATAATTTTCAATTTAAATTACAGAACATATCATGAAATCGAGCCATATAAGTAGTATAAAAGAAATCTCACAAAACCTCTGGTGTACACCCTAGTTTGACCAAGCTCATGAAATCGCTAATAAAAGAATCATATAAAAACACCTCAGTCCTATACAAGTGGGTAGAAAGCATCAAAAGATAATCCATAATATTCACATTAGTTCTCCACAAGCAACTGAAAGGCATCAAATGATAAATCGCAATATCCATCGGTTCTCAACAAGAAACCGAAAAGTATCTCAAAATAATATTGATCAAAGACTCCAAAATAACCAAGTCAAACATGTCACAACATGACATCATCAAGATCAAAGCAAACAGTTCAATCGCATCAAGGCGACTAGAAAGTAATCCAAGTAAAACTGATCAATGACTCAAAAATGGTTAAGTCAAGTGTCCCATACACATACATCTCAAATTCACACAAGAAGACTGATGAGCATCAATGAACAATAAATACAAGCATCTCATAGAGCACACCATCACATAACCATGGTTGGATTTTAAGATCAAGATCAAATAACATCAGCATGACATCACATCTCATAACCCCCGAGCCTCTGGTAGACATCCTATGACTGGTCAACAATCTAGTCAACCCCAACACGCCAAAACATAGATATCATAGAGAAACAAGATACAAACACATGTTTTGGTTTGCTTTTGCAATCACATGGTTAAGCCAAATATGAGGTTTTAGTTTCTATTTCAAGTATATTTCAAGTGTATAAGATTCTCTTTTTAATCCCCAAGTCAACCCATCTATCTCTTCGAATAAAACATAGAGTTATCCCTCATTATTTTAAAACAATTTTGTAAAATAATCAGAAGATAATTATTTACGTGTTTAAATCATTGAACTAGTTCCCAGTGACTTTTAATAAAATCATTTGCATTATTTTACTAAAATCAATGTTACTAATAATCAAATAAAACTCCCTTAATTCCAAGAAACGTCTCCCATTATTCAATAAATAAATTAAACTAAATATAATTTAATTAACCATCATGAAAATATAAAATACACAAAGTTACCCTTTTCTAATTTTTTGGTCGATTTTCTTAAAATAATCAAGAATTAATAATTTATTTAAATTATACTACTTGCTAATTTATCAATGAAATAATCTATCAGTATTAAATAAATTTAATACTCAATCGAACATCTACCATGATTAATTAATCTTAATTAAATTATATTTAATTAAATTAATTAATACATTATATAAACTAATCGTATTAATCTTCCATTAATTATCAAATCACTCAATACATTTTAACTCAAGGAAGCTTCTAAAGTAAGCTAGAAAGCACTAAGAGATAAGTGTGACAACTAAACATACGTCCACAAAAGGTGGAATATCCTTGATCAAGGTGAGAGGATAAGATGACTTAAGTAGGAACAAACTCTGGTCTTGTCAACAACTCATCACAAACTCCTAGATGACAACTAAAGTCTAAATGCATTAATCTTAAATAAAAGAATAAATAATTAATAAATTATTATTATTAATAAATAATAATTTAATATGTAAATTTTTTTCTTTTTTATCAAATCCTAGAATTAATCTGAAGGATGAAAACAATGTACCCATTTTACTTTTATTTTTTATATTTATTTATTTATTTTCTCTAAGAAGATTTTCCATTAAAATTCAAACCCTTCCTAGTAAATTTCTTATTCCCTAATCTACTACAAGAGGGTTATATAGATCTTATGATTTTCCATTAATCAGAAGATTTAATATTCATAACAAGAATGCATATTACTAAAAAAATTCATCACAAGAATTCTTCATAAAACATTCAACAGACACGATGAAGACAGGAAAGAAAAGAGCATTTTAATATATGTGAATATCATGAGCGTCTACCTAGACATTGATGCTAATTCACTACGCCTCAAAAAACTATAGAAAAAAATCCCTCCTCTTAAAACCTTCTCTTTTTCTAAAAATTCCTTCCTTCTCCAAAATCTACGGCACAAGCACATAGTAGGCCAAAGAGTATGATCAATATGAATGCTCATTATTATTAGCCACATGTGGAAGCCTCCCCTTACACACTAGGAGTGCCAGAATATAAAGACCTCTCAGGAAGCACCTAGAATGTCTCTAAAAACAACCAATAGATAAAATAAACTTTGACAACCAAGCACAAGCCTTATCCAACCTTCTAGATGAATGGATAAGAATGACAAGGTTGTAGACACCATGTGCTCAATTAGTGTGCTAACTCCTGTGTTGTAGATAGCATGTGCATAAAAAAAGGTGCACATACTCCTAGGTCAATAAGTATTAAAATAATGCACATTACTTAATTAATTAAATTACTTTATTCAATATTCACTTGACTCCTTTTTAAATTAATTTATTAATTTTAAATCTCATGCACTTATCATGAATTTTTAATAAATTAATTTCTTTTCCACTTCTAAATTTATTTTTGAAACTTAATTGATAAAATATTTATTAACTTAAATAATAATATTATTTAGCATTTATTTAAAAATGAACTCTAAATATATTATTATTAAATTAAATAAATATTATCACGTTCCAAATTTAAACTTATAACTTTCATCTCCAAATTTAATTCTTTTATTTAATTAATTTCTCAATTAATAAATAAAATAAAATATTAAAATATCATATTAATTCTCCATTAAATTAAATCATTAATTAAATATTTTAATTAGACTTAATTAATAGGAAAATTCACCAAGAAAGAGTTCAGCAATTATAACAAAAATATGAACTAGGGCAGGCACTACATCCACCCCCCCTAGAATTAGGCTTACTCCTGGAAGCCTACATGAATCCTAAAATCAAGGGACTCACTGTACGGGTCCCATTGAACCTTTT
This sequence comes from Cupressus sempervirens, assembly GCA_028749045.1. NCBI lineage: Eukaryota > Viridiplantae > Streptophyta > Pinopsida > Cupressales > Cupressaceae > Cupressus > Cupressus sempervirens. The sequence continues at coordinate 238,081,117 of CM053789.1, read as the reverse complement.
CCCCCCTATAAGAGGATATGACTCCACCAAGAATACTACAACATACTTAGAGCAATATATATGATTCTGGTTTGATAGTAATCTGAAAACCACATTGATCCAACATTCATTCCCTTAACAAATATCAAAATAGATCCCTAATACATTCTAAACAAGAACAACACAGTGCTCGGAAAGACAATCAAAGGCATCCTAGATCTTAAAGCATAGATAAAAGATACATGTTTTGAACACAATTTAAGTTTCAATTTTTAGTTTTGAAGTCTAAGTGTTGAAGTATGAAAAATATACAACTAAAAATTTTAAGTTCCAATTCAACTAGTCCAAGTTTTGGTTTGAAAGAGATACACATGATAGTTCAAAGTTTTCATTTTTGTTCAACTAGTTAACAACTAGTGGCGTTCCAATATACCCAGAGCTCCCAATGTAGAAACTCGGGCTTTGATACCAGATGTAACACCCCGCCAAGGGATCCAAAAGAATTAACCTAAAGTTTTACTAAGTTTTCCAAACATTTTTTTTTTAAAGAGAAGGATAAACCATTCACATCAAACACATAGTAGTGGAAGCAATAACATACAATCATCTGTAAGCATATATAACAAGTTAAATTCCTTAAGGATCCCAAGATGTTGAGTCACATTTAATTTAACTAATACTAAGTCTAACAACTACCACATCCACATGAAAGAATAATTAGAATGTCCAAAGTCCATAATATACATTTGTTCTGAATGCCTCTTGGCAAATTAAATTTGGAATGCTCAATCATATGATGTACATGTCACAAGGTATGAAAGGCTTAAAAGAATATACGTATGTAAAAATAAAGATACATCATCCTCATTGAATCCATGATACAAGTACAATAAAGTAAATGAAACTAATAACATACATTATACATCCATCCATCAATAAGGATATAACAATCATCGTAAAAGATAACCATCCATCATAAAGCACTACTAAGTGTGTGATTCCTCCCAACCATCAATAGCATCATTAGACCATCGTGGGCCCTAGCTATTCCCTGCGTGTAACATCCCAAGCCACTGAAGAGATCATCGGTACTATCACAATAGGGATGTCACTCCTAAAACATGCTACACATATGCATAAAGAAATCTAACATGCTACAACATACACATAAAGAAATCTAACATACAAGAATAAAGCATAAGATGATCCTACAAAGTAGATAACATCATCTATCACATACTAATCATCAATATAAAGTAACATGTTAGTAAATAACATCCATTATAAGATCCAACATCCAAGAATAGAATGAAGGTAAATGCCCAAATAGGATATCAAATCACATAGCACAAATACTCTCTAAGTCCAGGAAATCCTAAAAGTATACTAGGGCAGGCACTACATGTTGGCATGATCCCATCCCCATAGCTATAGTTCCACTTTTTCTTTTGCAGGCTCTCAACCCTCTATAATTTTCTTTTCAATTCCCTTCTTCATTCATTACTAGAAACTTGTCACCCCAAAAAAACCACTTTGAAATGCAAAATGTTGGACCACTTTCCTTTGGTTTTGATCAAAGAGTAAAAATCAAAAAGCAACAAGAAAAATTTGGTCACACTTCAATTTCAAAACTTACTCCTTTACCGAGAACACAACCCTAACCACCATTCTTATTTTCTTGCTTCTTGCAGTTCATTGATGTTGTGGATGGGAGACTAGGAACCCCATTACCTTTTTTCCATCCCTCTATTTGAAAGAGTGAATCTCCTCTATCAACCTAAGCCATTCCATTCTTATTTTTTCCTTATAAGCTTCGTTATCCACCCCACTTGGCCACCAAATAAAACCAAATTTCCCTTGAACTCTTCCCCTTCTTCTTTATCTACAAAGCATTTTCTATAATTGAAGCCCTTTCCCGTCCAAGCCCATTCCAGCAAGGATTCAATCCCAAACATCAAGTCTTTTGGGAATAGCAACTTCATCACCCATTCTACTTCTTCCTCCAAGAAAGCCAGTTCCAACCCCCATGCCATCACACCATTGCAGCAATATCCATGTTAATTTTCCAGTGGTGGGTCAAATTTTGGAACATTTCTCCAACCATTCCATTCATCGCCTCCAAAACACCTTTTGATGGGCATTGAAGCAACATCTACAATCTTTGATTTTGGACCAGACCAAAAAGTGCCTTCTATTGTCTGGTTGTCCAAAAGGTGAAGTTAGCTTCCATAATTGCCTTTGATCATTTTCCTTGCCTGTCACTTTCACCAAATCTACACTTTACTATTTAAGTTTCTTAAAAGGAACCTTTACGGCTCACTTTGTTTTATAGCATTTCAGTGAGCTCACTTTTTGCACTCTGCCCCATTCTCCAACTATGTCTAATCATTTTGTCCTCTACTTTTTAGCCCACCTTTTCATTGCATTGATTTTAGATTGCCCAAATCCTTCCCCATTACTCCTTTCTGACAATTCATTTGATCATCATCCTCTAGTTAATCATTTTAAAAGGTGATTTTCACTTTTGGTTTTTTTATTTTCAAACATCACTCAAAACCCCCTCCCAATGGCTACACCATTCAAAACACTCGGCTCCCACCTCCAAGCAATTTACCACCCATTTTAATAACTAATTTTCTTCCCCATTAGCCTCTCTATAAACATGACATAATTTAAAATCTTCCAACATTTTCAACTCCTCATTAACAACTATTAAAAAAATTCTAAGTGCCACACTAAAATTTGGTTTCTTTCGATTGCTTGCACCACCATCATGGAGTCCCCTTCCATAATTACTTTAATCCTAGAGCTTCTTATAATTTTGCTTCATTATTAGTGCTATCGGGTAATCTATCTGCCCCTATAGCCAAAGTCTCTCCATTATGATCCATCACTATGCAACCCGCCCCTAATTTGCCAGGGTTACTCCTTGCAGCACCATCAAAATTAACCTTTAACCGTCCTTCCTCTAGAGCTTTCCATATTGCATTTTTTCTATGTTCTTTCTTTTATTTACCCATACTTATCACTCAAGCCTATCTAATTTTAATCCCTGGCCATTCCTTATGAATATCTTTATCTTCTCTCATAAAAAAACACTTTAACAAATCCTTCTTAAAAAACACTCGGTAAAAGAACAAAATTGTGTCATCTTCCAGGCTGAATTATTAGAATGACTAAATTTGAGTATTTCTATCTAAAAATCATTCTTTTTCAAGCATACAATCTAGATAAATTAATTCTAGCTAAGTTATATATGGTCTCACACTTTTCCAATATTGGAAATGTCTATTAAATACATGTTTTATTCTAGTTTGTATCCAATTACTTGAAAAATAGAATTATTTCAAAAAAGTGGCATTTCAATAACTCTTACTATTTTTAATGATATTTTTTAATAACATATAAACACTATTTTATAGAGCTCAGAGTCAAGAATATTCTCATATAGAGTTTACAATTTTTCAATTAGATATATATATCATAATTAAAAAATTCTACAAGCATGTATTTTAACACTCAAAAAGATATTGATTTTGAGAAAGAAAAAAATATTAAATCATATTAAAAAAATAAAAATATATATGATGTTCTAGAGGAGAGAGTCCTCTTCTAGAATGTATGATTTTTCTCTTAGTTAGAATAGATTTGTTTTGAAAAAAATGGTGGGAGATGAAAACTATCGATTTTAGGTGAGTTGAAGTTTGAATCATTATAAAAGAGAAAATATAGGTCTAAAACCTTTTTTTTATTGTTCTAGCTATATGTGTTGTCTATAACATAGTCTAAGATCAAATGGAAATAAGTTTATTTACATATAGTTTTGTGGTGGGAACTAGACCCCTAATTTTCAGTATTTTTCAATAGCTAAAAAATTATCTATAAAAATTAGGAAAATATATCGATTCTTATTCCAAAAAATTATTTAAAATTATAATCCTAAGTTTCATCCATTTCTACACATTTCATTAGTTCACTTCATTTTCAAATTCAAAATAATAATGCCAATTTTATGTAGTTGAATGTGAATAGTTATACTTTTGTTAGCATTTTCCTTTACAAAAGGGTGACACAGGTTTGTGCTTTTACCCCACTACACTAACTACTTCTGCAATGGAGTGATCAATCCTTCTTGGGATTTATTCCACAAATTCAGATACCTCCTAAAAGATTCTCTATTTCACTCCTTCCATACCTCCCATATTATAATTTATGGGCTTATTCTCCACACACTTTCCAACATCCATGATATAAAAAAGTCAATTAAAGAAAAACTCCAGGGTCTTAGCCAGCCCAACTTATCTTGGATATAACACCAACATTTTGTTGCTACCTCGTATTATAATAGTAGATGATCCACTGATTCTTCCTCTTTACCACACATCACACATTTAGTTGGGCCTTGAAATCCTAGTTTCTTTCTTCTTTCCCCAATCAAAGTTTTGTGTTAGATAGCTAATTAAGAAAAAATCCCTACCTTAGGCAAAATATCTTTATGCTAGCATAAATCATATGCTTCAAAACTAGCATCCCCTCTATTTTGTATTAGCTCATAGCCCAATCTTAGCGAAAACTCTCTCAAAGCTATAACACACCATCTAATCTTGTCCTTTCTAGTAATAACACAAACTTTCCTTTGAGAAAAAATATTTTTTAGGGATTTTTATTGTCCAAGGGAAAGGCCCTCCACCCTCCAATCCTTCCACTCCCAAAATTTACCAATAGCTACTTCCTTTTCAATCAAGTAATCCCTAATTTTTCCACCCCACATAACACATATTTATGTTTTAAGTCTCCATTTTGACATTCTTATTTCACAACCTGCTATCCATTCCACGAATCCTCCAAGAAATTTGCTTACTTTTCATCACCAATCTTCCATGAAATGTGACCTATTATAACATGTCAACATGATATGATAAAGTTCCATATAGCCAAACCTCTTAAGGGATTTTGGACTATTAAGATCCTTGTTTCATCAGTAGAGTCCAAATATTTTGCCCTTAAAATCTTAGTCCAAATATTATCTATATCTAAAACCATCTACCAGACTAATTTAGCACCTAAAGCCACATTCATAAGATTTCAGTCTCTAATTTCCGATCCCCCAAAATTAGTCTACATATTTTAGCCCATCTTAATAAAGGGATTTTCTTACTTTCTCCTGCTTCACTCCAAAAGAGTCTACACATCTATTTTTCCACATAGCTAATTATCTTCTTTGGAACTTTAAGGCACATCATTGAGAAAATTGGGACTCTAGATACTACTATTTTTAACATTCAAATTCTTCCTACCAATGACAACTACTTACCCTTCCACCCTTCCATCTTTTTGAAACACTTTTATGCTAAACTCTTCCACACTTCCCCTTTATTTCTACCTTGGAACAACGAGATCCCTAGATATCTACTTGGTAGTAACCCTTGCTTTATACTAAGCATTGTGAAAATAGCCACCTTTTTACTTATAGGGGTATTAAAGAATCAAATCTCTGATTTTGCCCAATTAATCTTCTATCTTGAGACTTTCCCATACAGCTCTAGTGTCTACTTCATCATTCTAGCTTCCTATTCTGAAGCTTCCCATGTTAAGAAGGTGTCATATATGAACTAAAGGTAGGATACAACTTCTACACCCCTAGCCACTTTCACACCTTTCCAAAGGCCTCTATTCCTCTTAATAATAATCAATCTCCCCAACACTTTAGCTAAAATGATAAAGAGAAAGGGGGATAGAGGATTCCCTAGTCTTATGCCTTTCTCTATTTGAAAAAACCTTGAGGGTTGCCATTGACCAATATAGAAAACTTGATAGAGCTCAAACAACCTTTAACCCAACTAATCCAATTATCATTAAAACCAAACTTATTCAGAACTTTAAATAGAAAACCCCTATTCACTCCATCATAAGCTCTCCTAATATCTAATTTCACCATCATTTTACATAGATTCTTTACTTTGATAGAATTAATCATTTCATGAGCTATAATAACACCTTCTAAGATAGATCTCCCCAGTGCAAACCCACTTTGTTCCTTAGAAATCACGTCTCTTAACACCTACTTTAATCTATTCACAATCACTTTAGAGATGATTTTATATAGAGTATTACATAATGAAATAGGCCTAAAGTCTTCAAAATTCCTGCATGCTTCCTTCTTTGGCACTAAAGCTATGAAAGTTTTATTTAGGTCTTTTAAAACAAAACCCCCTTATCTAGATTCCTCAACCACCTCCCACATTTCTTCACTCAAGTAGTTCCAGAAGAATCTGAAAAAACTCCCCATAAATCCATCTAGTTTTGGGTTTTTATCCTTGCCTAGACCCCACAAGGTAGTCTTAACCTCTAATTTTGTCACTTCTACACACAACATTTCATTATGCATATCTAAAACACAATGAGAAATACAATCCAAGACTTCATCCTCAACCCCCCCTCCTTCTTCCTATAACCTTCCCCTATCTTGGAAAAAAGATATAGCCTCCCTCTTAATCTACTCTGGGTTATTTACCACTATCCCTTCTGAATTTACGATTGAGAAAATCTTATTATGTGCTCTTCTTACTTTGATTGAGTTATGGAGAAATTTGGTGTTTATTTCTTCTTCCTTCAACCAAGTCTCCCTAGATTTCTGTTGCCAAAACGCCTCCTCTCTAGATAAGATCTCCTCATAAGCCTTTTTCAACATCTGTTCTTCTAGGAAGTTCTCTTCCCTCATTTTCTATAGGATTACTCTTTCATTTAATTCTTTTAAAGATATTTTCATCTCCTCTTTCTTTTTTAAAAAAAATTTGGAAGGATTCTCTATTCCAAACCTTCAGTTTCCCTTTGATATATTGTAATTTTTTTTTTCTTATATTAAAAAAATACAATAAAGTTACATATTCACAAAAAAAGTGGTTAGGGGATACAGGATCACCCCATGAGTTCATACGGCCACTGGCCAAAAATTAGCTATTCATCAAACAAACTTTAGAAAATAACAAAAAACAAAGAAATCCTCATGATGTTAGTGTAGTGCCAGACTAGGAAGGAGGATCCTTATCATCAAAGAGCCTCACCCAAAAGTGGGGTGAATAGATGGCTCAGGGTGAGCCCAATCACCATCAGCAATAGTAGTATTATCTTCATCTTTCACTCTCTCAAGCCTGGGAGGAGAAATGGCTAAGTCCAGTTAGGGAAACACCCATTTGGGGTCCGAGTGAGTAGAGGGCCAACTAGTAGCAGCAGCAGCAGTAGTAGCCATTAGGGACCACCCTGAACCAGACCTCTGGGGAGGCAAGGTTGAGTGGTGCTAATCACGAGAACCTCCAAAAATGCGGTGTTGACCAAAAGCACCACCGTTGGGAGAGCGATGTTGCTGAGAGTGAGGTGTGTGCGAGTGGAAAGAAAAACTACTATGTGCTCAACAATGATTACGAGGAGGGGTATGGTCACTAGAGGCCAAATTTGATGAAACACAAGCAACCGTATAGAGGGCATTTCCCCAATGAGCCAAAAGCTCATGTAAATGCACCACCTCCAAAGCCACTTTATCTATCTGTACTTGAATTTGCAACAGGACATTGTTATAAATATATGCTTTAGAGAACATAGCCACATTAATGTCAAGTGTTTTGTGAGCATAAATGATTGCATTGTGATCTTTCCAAATGGTAAATAAGATCTCCAATCTAAAAGCATGCCATATCTAGGCATATTTGAAGGGAATCAAAGTATTATCACCCAGAAGAACCATATGCCAAGAAAAAGGTTATCTGTGGAAGGGGCAAAAGAGATCATGGATCCATCACTAGTAACACTAAGCCCATCTACAGAACCAAAAAATGTGCAAAAAGGACTCTAGTTGACCACAGAAAGGGCAACGAGGGTCAAGAACTCCCACATGCCATAGCTGGGAGCCTAAAGGCAAGCCCTAGAAAAGAATACACTAGGTGAAATGCACAATTTTGGCTTTAGTAATGGTGTGCCACATAGTGGAGAACCTATGACTCCATGTGTGATGCGAAGATTGCAAATGCCAACATTAGTTAAGTACATCAACCATGGGCAGGTGAGGAACCTACCATTAGTAACCTAGCCTAGGTTTATAGTTGGTTACTAGAGTCTCTAGATACCACTTCCAATCTTTACACCAAGGGATAGAAGATTGAATGCCCACTTTGTGTAACAAATGTGAAGGCACCGCAGAAACTAAAAGATCAAAATTCTATCGATCTGGACGAGTGAGTCAGAATTACACTCTCATGTCTTCCCACGACCGTAAGCTCATAGTAACTTTTGAGAAAAGATCTTTAGGGGTCCTTATGCCACGTTTAAAAAAATGCAGAGGACTAGCCCCATGCACCTTAGCTAGGGGAACACCTTGAATAGAAAATAAAGGTGACTACCAAAGATTATGTTGGTTTAAAAAAAGCCCATCTTTGAATCCATTGCCAACCTAGTGAAGAAAGGGCTTAACTACTTCCTAGGCTTTCCAAATAAGCTTAGCAACAAAAGTACCCTAAATTTGAATAAGTTCAGGGTTAATCAGAAGGGTTTGAAACCCAATCCCCCTCCAGGCTAGCTGATGAACTAGAAAGCCTGAAGAAATGCAATGCCTTAATAGAATCTTCTAGGCTTCATTGCTAGAAAAATCTTAAATCACCCATTTCACACATAAAGTAGTACCTTGATTATGGGTGGATAGCAAGCCAAGGCCACGAGACTCCTTAGGAAGACAACAAAAATCCCAAGTAACTCTATGAAAGCCCTGGTGAGAAGCGTCTAATGCCCAAAGGAAGTCATGTAAAAGGCATTCAAGTTTGAGGTACAAGGCCTTTGATGGATCCCAAAAGGAAGAATAATAAACATGGTGGTGGCCAACACTTTGGAACAAATCTAGAATTTTCCTACTAGGGAAAGAGGTTTGGTGATCCAATACTCCAGCTTCTTCTCTATTCTAGAAAGAACCGCATTCCAAAGCTCAATAGCTAAGGCTTGGAAGGTGAAGGGGATACCCAAAAAATGAAAAACTTCCCCACATTAAACCCATTTCCATTGCTATTTCTCAAACCAAGTAGGACAAGGAAGGTAAGACTAACTGTAACAAAGGGTTTTGTGCCACTGAATGGCAAACCCTAAAGCAAGACAAAATGTGTCAAGATATTGCAAAGTGGAGGCAATATTCTCTTCATCCTCAATGAGAGTGAGGAAAGAGTAATTTTCAAAATGACAATTCACAAGCTCATCAGGGGAATTTGGAAGGGAAATACCTTGAACCCTTCTTTGGGAGATGGCATTTGTGAGAAAATACCCAAAACCTTTTGCTGCCAATACATATAATGAGGGTGCCAGCAAGTAGCCTTGGAAAATTGAATGATAAAGCCCAAATGCTTGAGACTAACAACCATTAATGGAGATACAAGCATAGGCATCTCCAAAGAGCATTTGGACTGACTTCAAAAAGGTAGAGCCAAACCCAAGAGCTTGAAGCATGGCTAGAATGAAAGGCCACTCGATCTTATCATAAGCTTTGGCAAAATCAATTTTGAGAAAGATGGCCTATTGGTTGGAATGACGAGCCCATTCTATCCCTTCCCACACAACAATTTTATTGTCCAAGATATAATGGGACTTGATAAAACCTGTTTTCTCAAGGCAAATGATCTAAGGAAGAAGATGACAGATTTTGAGTGAGAGAGCCTTGGCAATGATCTTATAGGAAATGTTCAACAATGTGATAGGCCTCCAATTGTAGATGTCTTCAGGGTCAGCCACCTTAGGTATGAACTTAATATTCCCTTTGTTAATAAGATTACCTAGAGAATGAGAATTGTATGCCTCAATATAAAACTTATGCAGGTCTGGACCAATATCATCCCAAAATGCTTTGTAAAATTCACAAGGGAAGTCACACAACTAGGGGCCTTATCATCCATCATGGAGAAAATAGCTTCCTTGAGGTCCTCCAAAGTGAGCTTCTGCTCATAGAATGCATATTATTTTCGAGCAAGTATTTTAGGTGTGATAGCCAAACAAGCCTGCAAGGCTTGGTCCCTAGCTGTCGAGGGACCCAGAGCTGTGAAAACTTTTTCATAGTAGCGAACAAAGGCTTGAAGAATATTAGGAAGCTCACAGAGGGTATGCTGACCCTCCCAAATGCACTTGATCCCCACCATATTTTAACTTTTAAATGTAATTAAAGCTTTATTCCCATCAAATATTGGTGCATTTTTCCACCATTTTGTTACCAATTCCTTAAAGCCATCTTCCCTTAACCACATTGCTTCAAATTTGAAAGGGTGCCTATCTAAAGAATAGTCTTCCTTGATTATCTAACTAATTGGAAAATGATCTGATTCATGGATAGGTAAGAGTTTAGCTTCCACCATCCAATCAACCTATGTCAAATCCCCCCTAAGAGAAATCTATCCAACTTTTCTGCAATAATAACAAACCTTGGTTTCCTATTATTCCATGTGAATTCACCTTGCTTAAAAGGGATATTCACTAGCCCATTATTTGTCATGAAGGCTGAGAAGTCTACTTTATTAACCAATCTCCATCCTCTTCCCCCCCCCCCCTTTTTCCCCAGATAACGAATGGCCTTATAATCTCCACCCAAAACTGTAATCTCATCTTGTAGGACTTCAATTACCTCTGATAAAGATTTCCACAAGACTTATTTTTCCCTAGTTTGAACTAGCCCATACACATTGATTACATTAAATTCCATCCCAAGCTACATTGATCTTACCTTGAGCCATTGCCAATTACCTTACTACTACATCACCAATGCACTCACCAAATCTTCCTTACATAACACACTTACACCACCTAAAGCTCCTTTCATCACTACCCACTCACTACTCCATTTACCAAATTTCCTTTTAACTCCTACTACATCCTCCACTTTTATCTTTGTTTCTTGAATAAGGACTACATCTGGTCTTGCTTGATCAAGGCCTCTCTTGATCAAGTGAAGCTTGTGAAGGGCATTACAACCCCTAAAATTCTAGGAAAGGATCTTCATCCCTTTTGGGAAAGGTTTTTTCTCCTTCTCATCTTTAGCTTACTTTGGCCTATTGCACTTCCTGCTATCTAGATTAAGGCATTAAGTATTCTCCTTCCTCTCTTTTGACATTTCTCGACCTAAACTTTGTAACTCTTTCTTTCCAGTTTTGCTAGGATTCTCTTTTCTTTTAGCATCATCATATCCTCCAGACAAGGGTAATTCTCCCCCAACATATCCTCCCTTTCCTCTACATCCTTATTAGAGCTCTTGTCAGAGCTAGATGCTCCAGAACCCCCCTTCAAATTTTTGATTGGGGAAATTTCTATATCTTGTTAGATTGTGGTGACCGATTAGGAAAGTACTGTACATACTCCATAATTTTTTGGAGTAAATATCTCACTCCTACGATAACCTTTGAGATCTTGAATGAATAAATACTAAAACCTTTTTTTAGTATGAACAAATCTATCAGTCCCATTTATAAACAAAAAAAATTAAAATTAAAACTAAAGCAATATTAAGTAAACCCAATAGTACTTATGCTCTCAAAAATAAGTAAACAATAAGACAAATTGAATTTAAGTTGGTTTGATTTCTCATACATGGTTTGCTATTCAAAGTTAGTTAAATTTTTCTATAGGCTTTGGAAATTTTCTACATAGTTTACTTACTAATTCTAGTGTATTTTCTTAAGGGAGGTGATCATCCAGTTACAATATATATTTAAAACCAAACTCTAAAAAAATTTGGGCCCTATTTTATTGGGATTTTGGGCCGACATGTAATTATTAATTATAACCCTAAAATGACATAAAATACTTGTATAAAAAGGTTTAGGGTTAGGTATTTTATTATTATGTTGTGATGCAAAATTGCTTCTTGCAGCGGTATTGAGCTGTAAGGGATTATAGATTGTAATCAGGTTGTAATCACTGGATTGTAATAATATTGGACTTGCAGTTTGGTGGATGTAGCCCAGGGATTGGGTGAACCACATTAAATCTTGGTGCCTTGTGTTCATTTCTATGTGATCTATTATTTTTCTATTATTGTTTATATTTGCATGTAGCTTTTATTTCTGTCCATGGTTTTATCCTAACAAGTGGTATCAGAGCGAGGTTGTCTTTCAGTTATCCTCTGCAGGAAAGCCTCATGATTAAGTGGGAGTCTCGCGATTGAGTGGGAGCAATGGCAGATGAGGGTAAGCTGAGGATTGATAGGTTTAATGGGCAGAACTTCCAGTTATGGAAGATGCAAATGAAATACTATCTTTATCAGAAGGATTTGTGGAAGTCATTGGAAGGCAAGGCCAAGAATTAGGGATCTATGTCACATGATGAATGGGATCTTTTGGATAGAAAGGCACTTGGAAGCATTTGGTTATGCCTTGGTACCATCAGTTGCATTTAATATTACAAAAACAAAGACAACAGAAGAGTTGATGAAAACACTAGCGACACTATATGAAAAGCCCTTCACTTCAAACAAGGTATTTCTCATGAAGCATTTATTTAATATGAAAATGGCAGAAGGTGGAGCTGTTGCAGATCATTTAAATGAGTTTAATACTATTACTAGTCAGTTGTCTTCTGTGGGTATCAATTTTGATGAAGAAATTAGGGCTCTCTTGATTTTTTGTTCTTTGCTTGAAAGCTGGAATGGCTTGGTAAGGAGAACTTAGTGTGCAAAATGAAGAAAAGTTTATATGGCTTGAAGCAAGCACCTCGGCAATGGTATCTAAAATTTGACAGGTTTATGCATGAGCATGGCTATAACAAGTGTCATTCATATTATTGTGTTTATTTTAAGAGGTTGGATGATGATAGCTACATTATTTTATGTTTATATGTTGATGATATGCTTATAGCTAGGTCTAACATGGATCATATTAAGGGGCCAAAATGCCAATTAGCACATGCATTTGCTATGAAGGATTTGGGGGTAGCAAAACAAATTCTTGGTATGAAGATTTGCAGAGATAGGAAGAACAAAATATTGATGCTATCTTAGGCTAATTATGTTGAGAAGGTGTTGCAACATTTCTCTATGGAAAATGTTAAAGTTGTCAGCACACCTTTACCTAGTCATTTGAAGTTGACTAAGGAGATGTGTCCCAAGACACAAGAATAGGAGGATAAGATGTCCAAGGTACCCTATGCTTCATCTATAGGAAGCTTGATATATGCTATGGTATGCACTAGGCTAGATATTGCCCATGCCGTGGGAGTCATTAGCAGGTATATGGATCATCCAAGATTTGAGCATTGGAATGCTATCAAGTGGATTCTCAGATATTTGAGAGGAACATCCAATAAGTGTTTACACTTTGGGGGCTCTACTACTAATTTACAGGGCTATGTTGACTCAAATTTGGCAGGGGATATTGATACCAGGTGGAGTACTACAGGTTATGTCTTTACTATTGGTGGGGCAACTGTGAGCTAGGTTTCTAGGTTACAAAAGATTAATGTTCTATCCACTACAGAGGTAGAGTATGTTGTTGCTATAGAGGTAGCCAAGGAGATGATATGGCTTTAGTTCTTCTTGGAAGAATTTGGACATCCTCAGAAGGATAATTATTTTTTCACAAATAGTTAGAGTGTCATTCATCTTGCCAAGAATTTAGCTCTGCATTCTAAGACCAAACACATACAGTTGTGGTACCATTTCATTTGGTTAGTTTTGGAGGATGGACAGTTAAAGTTGGAGAAGATACATAAAAATGAGAATCTAGCAGATATGTTAACAAAGGTTGTAACAAAGGAGAAGTTGAACTCCTCTTCAGCTTCGGTTGGTCTTCTAGACTAAACATGAATAAAAGAACAATAGAGTCCAGGGTGGTTTGATCCAGTGGGAGCCCCATGTGGTAGTGGTATTTCTATAGGATCAGTCTCCAAGTGGGAGATTGTTGTTTAGTGTGGAGCCTAATTAGTCCCCAAGTGGGAGATTGTTAGATTGTGGTGACTGATCAAGATAGTACTATACATACTCCATAATTTTTTGGGGTTCCAGGCATCGCCTCGAAAAAAAAAATTTGGGCCCTATTTTATCAAGATTTTGGGCCGACATTTATTTATTTATTATAACCCTAAAATGGCATAAAATACTTGTATAAAAGGGTATAGGGTTAGGTATTTTATTATTATGTTGTGATGCAAAATTGCGTCTTGCAACTGTATTGAGCTGTAAGGGATTACAGATTGTAATCAGGTTGTAATCACTAGATTGTAATAATATTGGACTTGTAGTTTGGTGGACATAGCCTAGGGATTGGGTGAACCACGTTAAATCTTGGTGCCTTATGTTCATTTCTATGTGATCTATTATTTTCTTTTATTGGTTATATTTGCATGTAGTTTTTATTTTTGTCCATGGTTTTATCCTAACAAAGAATACATGATAATAGATTACTCATGTTCCAAGAGTAAACTACACAACATTAGCATCAGTAAGACCTTAGGACCTAGTGTTTAACACAGCTCTGATACCACATGTAAAGTCTCAAAACCACAACTATTGCCACATAAGCAAACAACCTCAAGATGCAGAACAATATGTGGAAATATAAAGAATTTGAAAAGTCAAAAGTCGATTTGATTGACATAACCATATAATTCAATGTCCATTTCTAGATGGAAAATCTATACATATCGACCAATAGTTGAGAATAATTGGAATCACAATCATTATTACATGTCACCAATTTCTCTAAATACATTTGATAATATAAAGTTAACCATATATCGATACCGTATACAAATCAAAGTATAAATGTTGGAAATGAGTCATATGATCATGACATATTTTGTCAGAACTATGTTGACCTACACATCGAACATGGATGTATCATTAGTACATCATATGATATAAAGCATATATATAACATAAAACATATAAAATAACATGTCATCGAACCTTAGTGCCAATCTACATGTAATCTCATCTCCGAGCCATCAAAACTATGATCATCTGCTATCATGAGATGGAAGAGTGGTCCAGGCACTTTTACCGCCCAACGATGGAGTGGTTAGCTCCTCGAGCTTCTCTAGTTAAGAAGAACTACCTGACCTTGGCACAAGAAGGCTAGCAACTCAGGACAATTGGATTGGAAGAATCTGGTGCAGCCAAGTGATCTAATCTACTTACACCTATGCCTAGTAGATATATTCACAAGGATATGGAAGAGGGAAAACATAATAAAATAACCAATGCATTTCAAATGTATGCATAAATATTTTACTAAGCTTGCCCAAGCATCATGAACTAGTTCAGTGTAAAAGACTGGTAGGCAGTAAGCAAAGGATAACCAAAATCATCATTTATTATCCATTTAACTACCCTCCTCTTTTGATCCACATTCAACACCCCTCCTAAAAGTAAGTTTTCATTTCCCATATATATATATATATATGAAGGTAACTAGTAAATATCTCACTCCTACAATAACCTTTGAGATCTTGAATGAATAAATACTAAAACCTTTTTTTAGTATGAACAAATCTATCAGTCCCATTTATAAACGAAAATAAACAAAATTAAAAATAAAGCAATATTAAGTAAACCCAATAGTGCGTATGCTCTCAAAAATAAGTAAACAATAAGAGAAATTTAATTTAAGTTGGTTTGATTTCTCATACATGGTTTGCTATTCAAATTTAGTTAAATTTTTCTACATGCTTTGGAAATTTTCTACATAGTTTACTTACTAATTCTAGTGTATTTTCTTAAGGGAGGTGATCATCAAATTACAATATATATTTAAAACCAAACTCTAATAATATTGGACTTGCAGTTTGGTGGATGTAGCCCACGGATTGGGTGAACCATGTTAAATCTTGGTACCTTGTGTTCATTTTTGTGTGATCTCTTATTTTTCTGTTATTAGTTATATTTGCATGTAGTTTGTATTTTTGTCCATGGTTTTATCCTAACATGTCTTTAAAGACTTTAACCTCACATATATCTTCTTCCCCTTCTATGGAGATCCTATAGTCTTCCTCTTCCTCATTGCTCCTATGCACCACTTCTTCATTCCAACCCCCAACTTCTTCATTACAAACCTCCCTTCTAATATTTTTGGTTTCCTTTATGCTAACTAAGTCTAGAGGATCTCCTTTAATCCGAAAACTTTCCCCTTCTCTCTTTCCCCAACCATCAATTGCCCCTCCTTATTATTCACTCTTCCCTCCAAATCTTTAGTTTGAACTTCAGCTTTAACACGCCTCTCTTCCGGCCTCTCCTCTTGCACCTTAAAAGACATTTCTTTTCCTAAACACACCACCTGCTCATTCACCATTTTTTTGCCCCCTTCCTTATCACTATCTTTTAAGTTATTCTCTCTTGCTTTCAAGATCATAATGCTTTCCATTTCTGTAGTCATTACTCTTGATTTTTCCTCCTTTCTTTCTTGCATCCCTACCCTTTCTTCAACCAACACTAACACCTTATTTAGTAACATTTCATCCTCCTTACCCCTATGTCGCCCCTCTTGCCCACACTTCTCTAACTTATGTTCCTCACATAGACAATGTTCACACACCACTAGTCCTTCTTCTATTGACAGAGGTTGTCTTCATACTCACCCTCTAAAAAAACCTCAATCATTTCTAGTATAGGATGACAATCATTCCAAATTATATAGTTTCCCAAGAACATTTGGAAAGTTTCCCTATCAAATATTTCCACAACCTTAACAAAGGTACCCAATTTACCACCTATCATCCTATAACAATGATCATTCTCATATTCTTGAGGGAGATTTCTCAAGCCCACCCAGATGGAGAATTGTTTTATGATTTCCTTTGTGGGGTCAAAGTTTGGAACCCATGCTTTCATGTAAAAACCATATCCTTCTAGGAAATGCGGACCCCCATTCAAAATCCAATCCCTATCCTGTGCCAAATCCACTATTACCATGCAAAACCCATTCTCTAATGTTTTAAATTCTTTAACCCTACCCCACTTTTCATCACACCAGTTTTTTAGCTTCCTATTGCAAGCCATGGTCCTCCCCATTTTAGAAAGAAATCATTACTTTCCAAAAAAACCCTCTTCTCCTTCATAGGGCCCTATTCTAAAACTACCCTTTCCACTATGCATCTTACCAACTACTCATCCTCAATCCTCTTTTTCTCCTAGTTTTCCATTGCTTGTGGTTTCCTCAGTCATTTTGCAATGTCTCATAAGTTGACTTTTCCCCCCAAATTAAAAGATGTAAATCTCTACATTGGATGGCTTTTGTTTCAATAGTTACTGGTCCTTCCCCTTCCATTTTTCCATCTCCCCTCACCCCTAAAGCTCCATATTTTTCTATTGAACACTCTTTTGACTATCTCTTCCCTCCACCTACCATCTCCCATTTTTGTTACCCCAATAGTTCAAACCTTCATGCCTTTTGAAAGGTTCAAACCTTCGGGGTTGCTAAAAACTTTTGCCTTGCTCATTGATATTGCCTTCCCTCCTATTTGAAAATCCAACTCTCCATCGCTCTACCATTTTTTTAAATGGTTTGTGGTAACTAGTGTGACTCAAACTAGAGTTGATGCATAGCACTAGGATAATTTCACAATAAATAGGTTTACATATGTAAAATTCTAGATTTTCATTTCTCTCCTCCCTTTTTAGATAGTTAGATGTACATTTAAACTTTTGTTTTGTAGATGTTCATTTAAAAATTAGTATTTTAGATGTTTGGATGTATTTAATTTATACGACACATAATTAAAGTTAAAGTGATGGATGATTGATGGGGAGCTTCTTTAACTTAGATCTTCTAGCTCTTCCAAGGATACTCCTAGCCAACTATAGGGTCTTCTCTCCTAAGCCTAACTTAGAGGATCCCTCTACAATCCCCTCTCCACAAGAAACTCACCCACCAATTCAAAACTCCAATGTCATTCTCTTAATTCACCCCAAATGCCTTCTTTGGCTTAGAATTCTAAAACTTTCCCAAAGACACCAAGTACCTCAACTCCTATTGAGATTCTTAATGCTTTCCTCATCATTCTACACCATTCTTTCAAGGTTCTTTCACCCAAATCACCAAATTGGCTAGTTAGGCCTTATAGCCCTAAGAGCCCCTTTTAGCCCTCCTAGAATCAAGGAAAGAGCTATAACTTGAAAAAAAAGCTTAATAAGGCACCTTGGTGTATACTATACTATTGTTCCCTATGACCACCTCTTGAAGATTTTGCAAGTCTAGGGTTCCAATAATGTTCATACTGTACGGATTCATAAAACCCTACTTTTAAGGGTTTTGGTAGCAATGTTAGTGTTTTACCTCTTGCAAGTGTCAAACTCCATACCCAACCTCCTTCTTTGAGTTTAGCTTCCCTTAAAAATTTCTCCTACATTACCAATTCAATATTGACCCATGCCAATCATTTGTTCTCCACAATAACTCTTTACAAGCATCTCCTTGCACCTTGCCAAGCTTGCTAGCTTGCCTAGGGCTTGCTTGTAAAAATAGAAAATAAAATTTCACAAAATTCACAGACCATATTCACAATATGAATAGAATTTATTTATTTTTCTCCAAGAGCCATGGTAATTAGACCAAGGACACTCAAGCTATAACCCATTTCATGATTGCTACTCAAAACTAGACAACAAAACTAACAAAAACAAAAGATTTTCTATACCTTTTTGAATGCCTACTTGAAACCAAAACAATTGCACATGGATTTAAGACATGAACACAAGATTATAATTCATAAAAAATATTCCTCTATTCAATCCAAAAATCCAACCAAACACTCAAAACTATGCTCAAATATTCACAAATTATCTTGTTGTTGAATGTTGTTCGTACATCCAACTATCCAACCCTTGGAACTAAGTTGGAAAATACTTAAATAGACTTCATATTTCCTCCTAGTCTTCAATTCAAACCATAACTACCCCAAATTGTTGGTTTTCAAAACTACCTAAAAAGTTGTTAGGCAATTTTGCAAAATTGCAAAGTTGCCAATGCAAGTTTTTGACAACTTTTGGCAATTCTGCTCCTAGACTCTCCAAACTTGACAAGAAAGTTGTAAAACCTCCTATGATGACCTTAGAATACCTAAGAGCCATATTTTCTCATTCCTTTCTCTCTTTTATGGAATTTTACCTCATTTGTCCTCCTAGAGAAATTTTTGCAATTTTCAACTTTTAGGACCTAATTGGCCAATATAGACTTCTAAATCAAAACCTATCAACTCAAACCTCCTAAACACACCTTGGACTTTAGAACTATTCCTTATTAACCCCATTGTTGGTTAGACCATCCACAACCAAAAACTAGACTTAGGGTTTGACCTATACCCTAAGTGCTCCTACACCATTCTCCCCTTGCATGAAGAAGTTAAGGTATTACTGGAGATAAGAACTCAGTACTGATGCCAAACTTCTTAAAGTCACCCTCAGCAATCCAATTTGCCTCCGCCTTAGGTAAATCCATCCATTTCACCAAATACGCCTTGTAGACCTTATTCCTTGTGCTCTTATTCACCCTAGAGTCAAATATCTTTTCAAGTTTTGGTTGTTCATTTTTAGGTACCTTCATGTCTGCTACATCTGTGTTCTATCTCTTCTTGATATTCTATGTCATTCATCTTAGGACCTCTATATGATACTAGGTCTTTCATATTGAAGATTGGAGAAAGAGACATGTCCTTTGGTAGATCTATCTTGTAGGCATTGGGTGCATACTTCTCTAGGATCTTACATGGCCAAATCCTCCTCATCTACAATTTACTAGGGATTCCCTTTTGTAGCCTAGCCTTGTTGAGTTACACCATCACCAGGTCTCCCACTTGAAACTAAAACTCTCTGCTCCCTTCATCCTTCTTCTCCTTCAACTTTTGATTGGCTTCAATCAAAGTTTGCTTCACCTGATCATGTACTTCCTTCATTGATTGTACAAAGTCATCAACTTATTCACTAATCTTGTCTTGTAAAATTACATCTCTCAACTCCATTATACCTCTTGGGTGAGTACTATATACCACCTGGAAAGTAGTTAGCCCTATTGTCCTATTCTTGCTATCATTGTATGCAAATTTAGCTTGAGGAATAACTTTTTCCCAACTTTTTCCATACTCCTTGGTGAGGCACCTTAATAGGTTGCCTAATACCCTATTTATTACCTCTGTCTAACCATTAGTTTGAGGATGGTAGGTAGAGCTATGTGCTAGGTTTGTTCCAAGCCTCTTCCATAGGGTCTTCCAAAAGTGCCCCATAAACTTAACATCCCAATCAGCTACAATGCTCCTTGGCAAACCATGTATTCTGACCACCTCCTTGAAGAATAGGTTGGCCACATTACATGCATTATATGTAGTCTTGCATAGTACAAACTGGTTGATCTTGTTAAACCTGTCTACTACCACAAATACACTATCCATCCCTATCCTAGTCCTTGGTAATCCCACTATAAAGTCCATGTTGATACATTCCCAAGGTCTACTAGGAATAGGGAGAGATTGGTAGAGCCCTACATTTAATGAAGTTCCCTTTGCCATCTGACATATGTTGCATTGCTCCACATACCGTCTAACATCTCTCTACTTTTTAGGCCACTAGTAGAACCTTTCCACAAGGTCTAAGGTCTTGTTCAAACCAAAGTTCCCACTCTTGCTCCTAATGTGATTCTCTTGTATGAGATTCTCCCTCATGGATCCCCTTGGAATGCATAGTTGTTGACCCTTGAACAATAATCCATTCTACAGAGCATATTTAGCAAAATCACTAAGGAAATGATTAGCAAACTCATTACATACC
The DNA here is from genome assembly GCA_028749045.1 of Cupressus sempervirens. Classification (NCBI taxonomy): domain Eukaryota; kingdom Viridiplantae; phylum Streptophyta; class Pinopsida; order Cupressales; family Cupressaceae; genus Cupressus; species Cupressus sempervirens. The sequence continues at coordinate 238,060,377 of CM053789.1, read as the reverse complement.
TTATAAGCCTATGAGAAATCAGTGTTCTGCTCATACAAATCATTGAAGTCATCCAAGAAAATGCTCTTCAATTTGACTTCTTGCACTGTCAACAACCTCCTACTCAAAGCATCTGCCACCTTATTTTTTGTCCCCTTCTTCTGTTTGATAGTGAAGGTATAGGACTATAAAAACTCCACCCATTTGATGTGTCTCAAACTTAGCTTCTCATGTGAGTTAATAAAACTCAAGGCCTAGTTATCTATGAAGATAACAAACTCCTTAGGTAACAGGAAGTGCCTCCACTTCTTGAGGGCTTGGATAAGTGCATAAAGCTCTAGGTCATATGTTGAATAGCTTGACTTGGCTTCATTAAGCCTTTCACTAAAAAATGTCATTGGTCTACCTTCCTAGCTCAACACTAACTCAATTGCTATGTTATTGGCATCACACTCCACCACAAATAGCTTCTCAAAACTAGGTAGAACCAAGATAGGTCAAGTTGCTACCTTCTTCTTCAATCTCTCAAAACTTTGATCTAGAGGTTTGGTCCACACAAATGTAGTCTGTTGGCACTAAAAATTGTAGCCCAAATTTTGAGCACTGTTGAGAAATTTGAGCCCTATAAACGCTTTTAAATGCCTATGTACCTGGCTATACCTTTGAGCCTCATGAGGTGTTTAATGTTTCTAACACCTTTCATTTAGTGTGCCCACTTGTTTCATTAAGCTAAATTTCCATTCCAAGCCATTTTGTGAAGTCTTGTTTTGAGCTAGTGCCAAATTTGCATTTTCACCAGTGTCAAATAGTGACATGAGCCTATCTTTGTAAGTGAATATCTCGCACCCATAAATGTTTTGTGATTTTCCTTTTTGGGAGTTTCTAGTGTCCATACCTAAGAACCTATGTTTCAGATTTTGAGTCATTTTGAGTCCGTTTGACTAGGTTTTGAATCCCTCAAAGTTGGTCATTTACTATTTTCATGCATTTGAAAAATGTTCAAAATTTTGGGAAGCCTTGTTTGATGAGTTATAATTTTGACCTAGTTGACCAAAATCTTGAAATTTCTTGTGCATTGCATTGTAGACATCAAAGACTTGTTATGTTTCAAGTTGCAGCTAATGAAGAATCTATTTGATCAGTTTTCAAATGCGATTCCAAAGACAATTTCTCTCTTTTTACTGGTGTCAGCATTTGCAGATTTGTTGGAACCCTTGTTCGTGATGTTATAACTTGAGATCTATGATTTCCTAGATCAAATCAATTGCACCACTATGTTTTCCTCCAAAAATATTTTAAGTGTGCCAAGTTTCAAGTCTTGACAAATCCATTTGCACACTTTTCCAAGTCAATTCCATTTGCAAAAATCACTTTCTGCCATTGTTCCCAATCTGCAAATTCCAGGTAGCCCACTTTGATCACTCGCCATTTCCAGTTATTCATCATGAGCCCAAATTATAGATTCATATTCACCTCATGACAAAGAACCAATGCCCCAATTTATCATCTTCCCAAGAGTTAGTTTACCCAGTTTCTGAAGCCGAATCTGAACCCAGTTTATTGTTTTCTGACATGTTTTCTTGTAGGTAATTCTGAAAAGGCAACTTTGATAGCGAATATCTTTTGACCCCAAATTTTTCATGAGACAAAATTTGATAGGGTGTAAGAGTGTGGAGCAGAGAGTCAGTGTGTCAGTTTTCAGAGCGCAATTTGGTGTTCTAGTTAGTTTTTAAGGCCAGTCAATGGACCTCCTGACATGAAATTCATAATTTGTAGATCTATGGTAAAATGAGTTTCAAATGTTGATTTATCAGCCGAGTTTGATTTCGATCAGTATCAGGTGATGAATGGATCAGTTACAATTGTTAGTTGTCCAAAAATGAAAAAATATATTAGTCAGACCTGCTTTGGAGCCCGACTAAATGGTATCAGATTAATAAGCCTTTAGACAGCTCTAGTATCAACAAACCGATTAAACACTCAGTGTGGTGCCCAATAATAGTAGGCTCCAGGCTATAATATGGTCATGTGAGAACAAGAAATGTCATGTCAATAGGAAAATGAAATGGCTAACTTTCACTCTACCTGCATATTAATTAGAAGACTAGAGTTGACTCTACAGATGTTTCAATAATAAGCATTATTGAAACCATAAGATTAAAGTGAACGAAATAAAAAAATAATTAAAGTAAGCTCCATTGGGAGTTGAAACCATAAGCCTACAACCATTTTTAGTTTGATTTCTAAAAGGTTGCCACATGTATGATTTGAGTGTTATTTGCAAACCTCGATGCCCTCTTTCCATGGACAATGCCTTTGAGCTTAATCCAACTAAAGTTCATATGCATGTTCATCAGATACCTTTGAGTGAAATTCCCACCTCAAAGAGTGAAGCCGCAACACTTTTTGGAAGCCATCGATGAAAGGAGAATTCACTTGAAGAGAGCAGACCTATGAAGGGAGAGAGAGCAATAAGAGGTGGCATGAATGTGGATAGGGGAAGACGTGAGATGGAGGAAGTCACACTAGGAAAACAAGAGAAGCCTTATCGTAAGCAAAGGGACCTTTTTCCCATATTCCATTGAATTAAAGGCCCCTTTTATCTCTCCAACCAATTCCTCTATTCTCTTATCCATTTCATCCAAGGCCCTTAAACAAGAACATAAAATTAGATCAGTGTTTCTGATCTTGAAAATTTGCTACATGTAACTGTCTCTATTCTATTTTCTACCAGAAAAAACTTTCTTGAACATTCTTGGGGATGAATTCAATATTAATATATCTATGCAAAAGGGAAGTGGACATAAAGGAGGCACCATTTTAAGGTAAAGGGCAGTTTAGAGAGAATGATTAGAGAGAAATATGCAAAAAATAAGGAAAGTCATGCATGCTAAAGAAGAGATACTACCAGTCAAAGGAGTAGAAGTTGCAGGCAAAGAAACATGTGAGCAGCAGTGGAGGACATTTTAGCATGGGTAGAGGAATGCAAATCATTCACACGCAAATGAACAAAGTGCATAGCAATGGAAAGTCTGGAGGAAAACGCTAGGGGAGCTCCATATTGATATCATGCACAATATCAAACATTTTATCCCACATTGGCTGCAAAGGGTAATTTTCAAGTTTTTAAATACAATCTCACACACATAAGCAAGTGACTTCAAGAGAGAGGCTTTTCGAAGCCCGACCCATGTGAGGGACCCCACTGATGACATCAGCCTGATTGTTAGAGATGAAAGCAAAATTTTGAATCAACATATGCACGTGCTAATGTGGCAAAAAGCACCCAGATCGCGACACATGGTGAGATGGACGATCAGCACATACCCACAAGATGTAGATGCACACTGGTAAAAAAGTGCAAGAATGTAGGATTGTGACATGTGGCACGGGTCCCAACTAGAGATGAGGTGGCGTAGCGGGTTTAGATCAACATGGATGCCCCAGATCGCGACATGTGTCATGATCTGATGGACGGCGCAATCTCGCTTGATGAAGATGAAAGCTAGTTAAGGAATGCAGGATTGCGGGCATGTGCCATGTGGCAATGGGCCTCGGTCGTGCTGATGTGAACGATATATGTTTGAGCAACCACTCACAAAGTGACATGTGGTGTCCAGATGTACAGGCTCGAGCAAATTAGACAATGCCACATGGAAAAAGGGTCAAAAGAAAGAAGGTTTGCTCGAATGGCACATTAGGAAAAATATTAGATTTTTGAAAATGTCAATTTTCTAGAACTTTTTCAAAAGTATCACATTTAGGTCTTTTTTAAAGTGGCAACACAGTATAATATAAAGTTTTGACTTTAGAATTAATTCAAATTTTTGAAAAATCAAATTTTAGAGTTGCAGATCTGAACTTCATATCAAAGGGGTATTTTTCAAAAGAAGATTTAAGGGGCTTCTAAGAGGCTAACATAGCGATATTATATATCACTGAAATCACGAGAAGACAAACTTTTTGATTATGGAGTTCATTTCTACACAGGGATTCATGGGTTCAAGTTATAACCAAAAACGTGAAATTTGGGGCCTTCTTAGTAGAATGAGTTAAAACTAAAAATGCAGTTACAAGATCAGTAACCAATAGTGGAAATGAAGTTGGGGTCATTTCTAAGTTGGTTAAATGGGGTTTTCACTAGCATTTTCATAAAGTTATCAGATATTTTGATGACTCAACAAGTTTTCATCATTTCAACAAAGATATTTGGAAATCAGTAATAGAAAAATAATGAAACCAAATCAGATCAAAATGGGAGAAGGGAGAAAGAAGTTGTTCAGTTGTAGAAGATTGAATTCCAAGTGGACACGTGTCAGGCATAGATCAAATCTGAGAATTCATCTTCTTCTTTATCTTTCTATTTTTCTTTCATTGTAAAGGTTGGTAGTTTTCTCTAGGTAATACCAGTAGGGTTACAGTTTTACTGTGAAACCATTTTCTTCAGCATATTCTCTCTTGTATGAATAGCATTAGGAAGGATAATACAGATAGTTCAAATCTATTAGGTGTTTTCTGTGTTTTCATTTCATGCATATGAATGTATAATTTCAAGGAAATTAGTACAAAGAATAGTAGATGGTTGAGTTTCATCTTGAATCTTGTCTCCTTCATCAGTGATCTTCAATGTTTTATAATCTTTGACATAGAGCTTAGGTTGTAGTTGCAGTCCCTTAAGACTGTATGTTATTTCATTGTTACCTGTGACTCAAAGGGTTAAGTAAATGTTTCAGGGAAATCAATAGGGTTGCAAGTTTGCTGATGGGGATATCATGTAAGATTGAGGTTTAGATTGAGCATAGATGTCTATTTACAAGTTAAATAGATAGATCAGATATCTAAAGATACAAATATGTCCCAGATATTCATATGTTTGTAATTAATTCATGGAATGGCCCAATAGATAAGGCACTAATCAGTTACATGATCATTAGGTCTTATTGTTGCATATTAGGGGTTTTTTGAAATCAACATTATTAATCAAATGTGTTTTACCCTTTCATGTTGAAGGACTTAAAGGATTAACCCTCACTCAACTTGTGAATTTCATAGATTTGCATTTAGCTACTGTAGATCTGGGTTATTGCATGAGTTATTAGGAGATTAAAGGGGTTTTCATCTGCATTAATAGGTTCATATTTATGTTTTAAATGCATTGGTACCATTCATCAGAACCTCAAGGTTAACCCTCCTAGGTCTTGCAAAGCCTGAAGTGAAGAAGGAGTTATGACTTATAGTTTGCCCAAGACTGCAATCAAGTGCATTCATCATAGGAAGTTGCTAGCCTTAGATGCATCTGTCTAGTTTCTTGGTCATTTTCAAAAATGTTAAATTAGGAGCCAACAAAATGGTGACTCTGTTGGGGATTGTATTGAATCTAAATGGTAGAAAAACCTTGAGAATTTAGAAGAGGAGATTCAATACAATAGGAGAAACACAAGGAAATTAGTACAGTTGTGAGGTAATTGTGATGTTCTTTTCATATCCTTGCTGAATTTTGCGTTCCCCAGTTAAGCTTTGTTCATGGACAACAGTATGTTGTGAGACTTGGATTTAAATTGTGTTTTATAAATACTACAAGTCTGTATTCAATCAGTTCAATCTTTACAAGTGCTGTTATAAAATTTTAGAGTCAAAGGATGGATCACTATCTTGTTCTCTTTTCAAAGTGTTTGAGGATCTACAAGTTTATTTCATGTTGAAAGTCTAGTTCAGAATTAGATCAATAATAATCTATGTTTCAAAATATTTTCTCACAATTGTGAGTGGTGACTCTATCTCTGCAACCAGTGGTATTTAATTGCATGTGTATTCTGTTGAGGGCTTTCAGTAAATTGTGGGGCAGATCTAAATTTTTTGTTGAAATTCTTGTTTGAAAAGAGAAGTGTAGTCTTGATCTGATGATGTTGAGAGAGTTGTGTTTTAGCTCTATATAGAGGTTTCAATTTCAAGATAAATCTAAAGAGGGTTTCTTCTACCTATTGTTGTTTCAAATTAGTTTGTAGTTTTGTTCAAATCTAATGCAATTCATGTCTCACTTAATGTGAGTGGTGACTCAACGTTAATCTCTATACTAGTGTAGTTCTATGCATGAATTCTGATTAGTTGCTGAAGGAGAAGAGCCAATTTGAAGAGGTTGAAACATCTTAAATGGTTGCAAGATTTGTGTTGTGTTGATTCAAAAGGTTTAGTAAGGATTTGATAAGACTTTGGGTCTGTTGTTGTAAATGGTAGGTAGAGAACTTTCAGCCATCAAGATCTTGAGGTATTCTCATTTTCATGTCTTCTCGTTTCATGAAAATTGATTGTGAAAAGTGTTCTCCATCAAGTGAGTTTTAGCACTAAAAGGATGAGAATAGTTTAAAAAAATTTATACACTTCATCGAATCAAGTTTCAGCTTGTTGTCTTCAAGTTTTTGAAGTGTACTTGAAAAGAGTTATTCGGTAGAAGGTTATAGATCTACTACAAATTTCAAATTAGAATTATTGGTGAATGAGTTTCGTATCTTTGAAGAATGTCGAGTTTCATTTCATCTAGTATGCAGCCTGTCAGTAAAGTTTCTAGACCTATTTCTACCAAGAGGTATATGCCATTATGTTTTGATGGTATTCATAGTTTCTCGAATGTCATTCCTAATGATGTTAGAAAAAGTTTGCCTAAGTTTAGTGGAAACCATCTTGTTTCAGCTAGTCATCATATTGAGTTGTTTACTGATTTGATGGGTGACTGTGAGATTTCTCATGAGGATGTGCATATGAAGCTATTTGTTCAAACCTTAGAAGGTGATGCTAGAGACTAGTTTTGTTTTCTACCAACGTGTTTCATTTCATCTTGGAGTGAGTTGCATTCCACCTTCATGGAGCAATTTGGAGAATGAGTAAGCATGTATGATTCTTATGATAAGTTTTTCAGGGTTCACATTGAGGATGGTGAACTTGTGCCTCAATTCAATATTAGATTTGCTAGATTTTTGAATGATATCCCTTAGAGTTAGAGACCTGATGATCAAATGTGTCTAGCTGTTTACTTTGATGCATTTGATAAGAAAATGAATTTTCTACTAAGCGATAAGGAACCACAGACATTATATTAGGCTTTTATGACCACTAGAGATATTGAAAATAATTTGAAGTATGGACTAATGAGAGGTCATTTGTCTATGAATGATTTCTGGTATAATGGTCATGAAAGAAAAGTGGAACATAGTGTTGACGCTTCAGTTTCAAATAATCATAATGTCAACACATCTGATGTAGGTTTTAATCAGATTGAAAATTTAAATCAGAATGTGTGTATAAGGAAGGTTAGTCCAGTTGCAAATAGAAACACACATGTTCATGATGCTATAGTAGTGAATAGTATTTCAGACTCTGATAAGGTTAAGCATTGTGTTGATTTTACGGATCAAACATTAGTTACAGTAGCAAGTTCTTCTCATGATAATTATATGTACGATGATGTAACTAACATTTCAAATTTTAAAGTTGTTTCACCTAGGTCTCAATCTTGTGCAAGTAAGGAGGCTAAAAGTTATCTCTCTAATCATGAGTTTAATGTTGTTGATCTGACATGTCATAGAGAGATAGCACAAGAAGAAGAATGTAAGTCACATTCATCTTAACCACAATCAGAAGAACAAAGTGCATATATTTCTAATGTTGCAGCAATAGATGGTAAGATGTATTTTCTTGATCAGCAAGATAGGCAAGAAATGAATTATCTTATTGAGAGATTGCATTATGTTGAGAATAATATAAAGGTTGAAGAGGAAAGATATGCATCTCAATGTGGGTACAAAAAAGCTGAAAGTCATCTTCCAAGTGATGGCAATGAAGTTGTTGATCTGATGTATAATCAAGAAGCATCATATGAAGGAGATGATGAGAGTGGTTACTCAAATCACAGTGAGGAAAATGACACAATTTGTTCACCTTCATATGAGTCTAATGTTGATTGGGAAGAGGAAAGCAATGATGGTAGTGAACATTCATCTGAAAGTGAAGGTATGACTTCTTTTTCTGAATCTGAAAAGGAAAGTGCATCTCAGTTTTTACGTCATACAAATCACTTAGCTAATGAAGAATTTAAAAGTGATTTGTCCTCAAGGTATGAAGATAAAGAAATGTTGAGTCCAGTTAATGTTAATGATTTTGAAAACTTTAGTAAAGGGTTGTCAAGTGATTTTACATTAGACAGTCAAATTCCAGCATGTAGTGAGAGGTTTAGGAATGATTTAAGGTTTGTTCATAATGATTATTCTAAACAAGTTGATGAAGAGGATGTAATTATGGATACTATATGTTTGGTAGAAGAAATAGAAAGGGAGTCTTCATAGAGTTCTGACTTTTCTTCATACGCTGAAAGTTTCCATGAGAATAAAATGGGTAGTGAATTTAAAGTATATGATGATGCTTGTGAGGATGAGCAACCCATGTTTTTTCCTAATGTTCAAAAAGGATCACTGCATGGAGTCATTAACCTATTGTTTGATGAGGACATGGAGGTTTCAGATTTAGCGGGATTAGATGCAAATGGTGATACACTGTCATATTGTTGTAACATATCAAAATATTGTTCTTCCATTTTTGATATTGAATCTTCTAATGATGTTGCATTATATGAGTTTAAAGATGAAGTGTTCAATAGAGTTGTCTTTGAAGAGAAACTGACACTCCATGGTAAGTTCTATGATGATTCAAATGAGGTAAAAGCCAATTAGCACTTCAATTATGAAAATACATCATAAGGTTATGAAATGTTTTTAGATTGTGATGATGATGTTATGTGTGAATATAAATCTAATTGCTCATTTGAAATTCAACTGACAACACTTGAGGAAATGCAAAGTCAAGGTGAGTTAAAAATTCATGATATATATAACTCTTTCTATGAAGTTGAGAATGAGCACTTTGTGTTTCTAGTAGATAACATGCATGAATCAGTCAATAAGGATGAGTTTCAGTTTGATGTTGGCATTCATGAGCATGTGGGTTTAATCTTTCATAGTGAGCAAGAGGTTAAATTTATGCCAAGTTTTTGCATGCACTATGGAAGTGAGGATGATGATTTTGTTTTGCCAAGTGATTCGTTTTATGATGTGTATCTAATTGGTGAAATTGATACAAGTGATAATTTTAGTTTACCTTATGAGGAAAGGAATGAAAATCAAGTATATGACAGAGGTAAACAATTTTGCTGAAGTTTGGTGGCTCGAGGTCATCGTATGTACATAGTAGTTGTAGTTGCTTCCTATTTTCAATAAAGTTGTTCGAGAGAGTTTTTGTAGTCAGGTGTGTGGTCTACTTTACCCAAAGATCTGAAATCTTGCCATGCCCACAAGCGACATGCATCCCCAGAAAGAGCCACTACTAGCGCTCAAAATTGTATCCCGAATTTTAAGCACTGTTGAGAAATTTGAGCCCTATAAACACTTTTAAATGCCTATGTACCCAGTTGTACCTTTGAGCCTCATGAGGTGTTTAATGTTTCTAAACCCTTTCATTTAGTGCGCCCACTTGTTTCATGAAGCTAAATTGCCATTCTGAGCCATTTTGTGAAGTCTTGTTTTGAGCCAGTGCCAAATCTGCATTTTCACAAAAGTGTCAAATAGCGACATGAGCCTATGTTTGCAAGTGAATATCTCACACCCAGAAATGTTTTATGATTTTTCACTTTGGGAGTGTCTAGTGTCCATACTTGAGAACCTATGTTTCAGATTTTGAGTCATTTCAAGTCCATTTGACTAGGTTTTGAATCCCTCAAAGTTGGTCATTTACTATTTTCATGCATTTGCAAAATGTTCAAAATTTTGGGAAGCCCTATTTGATGAGTTATAATTTTGACCCAATTGACCAAAATCTTGAAATTTCTTTTGCATTGCATTGTAGACATCAGAGATTTGTTATGTGTCAAATTTCAGCTAATGAAGAATCCGTTTGATCAGTTTTCAAACGCGATTCCAAATGCTATTTCTATCTTTTTACTAGTGTCAGCATTTGCAAATTTGTCAGAACCCCTATTCGTGACGTTATAACTTGAGATACGTGATTTCCTAGATCAAATAGATTTTACCAGTATGTTTTTCTCCAAAAACACTTTAAGTGTGCCAAGTTTCAAGTCTTGACGAATCCATTTACACACTTTTCTAGGTCAATTCCATTTGCAAAAATCACTTTCTGCCATAGTTCCCAATCTACAAATTCTAGGTAGCCCACTTTGACCGCTCGCCATTTGTGCCCAGATTTTTTCATGAGCCCAAATTGTAGATTCATATTCAGCTCATGATAGAGAACCAATGTCCTAGTTTTCATCTTTCCAAGTGTTAGTTTACCCAGTTTCTAAAGCCGAATCCGAAACCAGTTTATTGTTTTATGACATGTTTTCTTGCAGGTAATTCTAAAAAGGAAACTTTGATAGTGGATATCTTTTGATCCTGAATTTCTCGTGAGACAAAATTTGATAGGGTGCAAGAGAGCAAAGCAGAGAGTCAATGTGTCAGTTTTTAGAGCTTGATCAGGTGTTTTGGTCAGTTTTTAAGGCTAGTCAATAGACCTCCTGACATGAAATTCACAATTTGCAAATCTATGGTAAAATGAGTTTCAAATGTTGATTTATCGGAAGAGTTTGATTTCGATCAGTATCAAGTGATGAATGGATTAGTTACACTTTTCTGTTGTCTAAAAACAAAAACAAAAATTAATCAGACCCACTTCAGAACCTGACTAAATGGTATCAAATTGATAAGCCTTTAGACAGCTCTAGTATCAAGCAACCGATTCAAACACTTAGTGTGGTGCCCAATAATAGTAAGCTCCAGGCTAGAATATGGTCATGTGAGAACAAGAAATATCATGTCAATAGGAAAATGAAATGGCTAACTTTCATTCTACCTGCATGTTAATTGGAAGACTAGAGTTGACTCTACAAATGTTTCAATAACAAGCATTATTGAAACCATAAGATTAAAGTGAACAAAATAAAAAAATCATTAAAATAAGCTCCATTGGGAGTTGAAACCATAAGCCTTCAACCATTTTTGGTTTGATTTCTAAAAGGAGGTTGCCACATGTATGATTTGACTATTATTTGCAAACCTCGATGCCCTCTTTCCATGAATAATGCCTTTGAGATTAATCCAGCTGAAGTTCATATGCATGTTCATCAGATACCTTTGAGTGAAATTCCCACCTCAAAGAGTGAAGCCGCAATAGTTTTTGGAAGCCATCGATGAAAGGAGGAGGTGCTTTAAGAGAGAAAACCTACGAAGGGAGAGAGAGCAAGAAGAGGTGGCATGAATTTGGACAAGGCAAGATGTGAGATGGAGGAAGTCACGCTAGGAAAACAAGAGAAGCCTCATCGTAAGCAGAGGGACCTTTTTCCCATATTCCATCGAATTGAAGGCCCCTTTTATCTCTCCAACAAATTCCTCTATTCTCTTATCCATTTCATCCAAGGCCACCTTAAATAACAACATAAAATTAGATCAATGTTTATGATCTTGAAAATTTGCTACATGTAACTGTCTCTATTCTATTTTCTGCCAAAAAAAACTGTCTTGAACATTCTCGGGGATGAATTCAATATTAGTATATATGCGCAAAGGGGAGGTGGATATAAAGGAGGCACCATTTTAAGGTAAAGGGTGGTTTAGAGAGAACGATCAAAGAGAAATATGCAAAAAATAAAGAAAGTCACGCATGCTAGAGAAGAGATACTGCCAATCAAAGGAGCAAAAGCTGTAGGCAGAGAAACATGTGAGCAGCAGTGGAGGACATTTTAGCATGGGCAGAGGAATTCAAATCATTTACACACAAATGAACAAAGTGCATAGCAATGGAAATTTTGGAGGAAAATGTTGGGTGAGGTTCATATTGATATCATGCACAATATCAAACATTTAATCATACATCAGCTGCGGGGGGTAATTTTCAAGTTTTTGTACAATCTCACACACATAAACAAGTGACTTCAAGAGAGAGTCTTTTGGAAGCCCAACCCATGTGAGGGACCCCACTGATGATGTCAACCCAATTGTTAGAGATGAAAGAAAAATTTTGAATCAACATATGCATGCGTTGATGTGGCGAAAAGCACCCAAATCATGACACGTGGCAAGATGGACAATCAGTGCATACTCACAAGATGGAGATGCAAGATCATGACACATGCACAGGTCCTAGCTAGAGAAGAGCTGGCATAGAGGGTTCAGATCAACATGGATGCTCCAGATCACAACACGTGTCATGATCCGACGAACAACACAATCTTGCTTGATGAAGATGCATGCCAGTTAAGGAATGCGGGATTGTAGGCATGTGCCACATGGCAACGTGCCCCGATGGCACTGACGTGGTGGATATATGTTTGAGTAGCCAACAAAAAAGTGACACATGGCATCCAGATGTACAGGCTCAAGCAAATCAAACAATGCCACGTGGAAAAAGGGTCAAAAGAAAGAAGGTTTGCCCGAATGGTACATTAGGAAAAATATTAGATTTTTGAAAATGTCAATTGTTTAGAACTTTTTCAAAAGTGTCATGTTTAGGTCTTTTTTAAAGTGGCAATAGGGTATAATATAAATTTTTGACTTTAGAATTAATTCAAATTTTTGAAAATTTAAATTTTAAAGTTGCAGACCTGAACTTCATATCAAAGGGGTATTTTTCAAAACGAAGATTTAAGGGGTTTCTAAGAGGCTAACATAGTGATATTATATATTGCCGAAATCATGAGAAGATGAACTTTTTGATTATGGAGTTCGTTTCTGTACAAGGATTCATGGGTTCAAGTTATAACCAAAAATGTGAAATTTGGGGCCTTATCAATAGAATGAGTTAAAACTGAAAATGTAATTACAAGATTAGTAACCGACAATGAAAATGAAGTTGGGGTCATTTCTAAGTCAGTTAAATGGGGTTTTCACCAGCATTTTCATAAAGTTATCAGATATTTTGATGACTCAACAAGCTTTCATCATTTCAACAAAGTTACCTGCAAATAAGTAACAGAAGAATGACAAAACCAAATCATATCAGAATGGGAGAAGGGAGAAAGAAGTTATTCAGTTGCAGAAGATTGAATTCCAAGTGGACACATGTTAGGCATAGATCAGATCTGAGAATTCATCTTCTTCTATATCTTTCTATTTTTCTTTCATTGTAAGGGTTGGCAGTTTTCTCTGGGTAATACTAGTAGGGTTACAGTTTTATTGTGAAACCATTTTCTTCAGCATATTCTCTCTTGTATGAACAGCATTAGGAAGGACAATATAGATAGTTCAGATCTGTTAGGTGTTTTTTGTGTTTTTATTTCATGCATATGAATGTATAATTTCAAGGAAATTAATACAAAGAATAGTAGATGGTTGAGTTTCATCTTGAATCTTGTCTCCTTTATCAATGATCTTCAATGTTTTATAATCTTTGACATAGAGCTTAGGTTGTAGTTGCAGTCCCTTAAGACTATATGTTATTTCATTGTTGCTTGTGACTCAAAGGGTTATGTAAATGCTTCAGGGAAATCAATAGGGTTGCAAGTTTGTTGATGAGGATATCATGTAAGAATGAGGTTCAGATTGAGCATAGATGTCTATTTACAAGTTAAATATATAGATCAGATATCTGAAAATACAAATATGTCTCAGATATTCATATGTTTGTAATTAATTCATGGAATGGCCCAATAGATAAGGCACTAATGGGTTACAGGATCATTAGGTCTTATTGTTGCATATTAGGGGTTTGCTGAAATCAACATTATTAATCAAATGTGTTTTACCCTTTCATGTTGAAGGACTTAAAGGATTAACCCTCACTCAACTTGTGAATTTCATATATTTCCATTTAGCTACTATAGATCTGGGTTATTGCATGAGTTATTAGGAGATTAAAGGGGTTTTTATCCGCATTAATAGGTTCAGATTTATGTTTTAAATGCACTGGTACCATTCATTAGAACCTCAAGGTTAACCTGCCTAGGTCTTGCAAAGCTTGAAGTGAAGAAGGAGTTATGCCTTATAGTTGGCCCAAGACTACAGTCAGGTGCATTCATCATAGGAAGTTGCTAGCCTTAGATGCATCTATCTAGTTTCTTTGTCATTTTCAAAACTGTTAAATCAAGAGCCAACATAGTCTTCATGGCTCCTTTGATTGTATCCATCATAAGTGCACATATTTCACTAAACCTTCTCACAAAATTTCTATAGAATTGTATCAATCCATGAAAACTCCTGACCTTAGTAGTAGATCTAGGTGTAGGCCAACTCAAAATAGCCTCTACCTTGTCCTTGTCCATCTTAAGACTTCCTTGGGATACTAAAAACCCCAAATACAAAAATTCAGCTTTCATGAACTCACTTTTCTCCAAATTTATTGTCAACTTCTCCTCTTGGAGTTTTGTCAATACCAACTCTAGTTGTTTCATATGTTCCTCCTTGGTCTTACTGAAGATGATGATGTCATCTAGGTAGACCACAATAAATACCCCAATGTAATCCTTCAAAACCTCATTCATGACTCTAATGAAGGTACTTGGTGCATTGGTAAGGCCAAATGGCATTACCAACCACTCATAGAGTCCCTCAATAGTCTTAAATGTAGACTTCCATTCATCCCCCTCTTTCATCCTAATCTAATAGTATCCACTTTTAAGATCAATTTTGGAAAAGTACCTAGCTCCACCTAAACAATCCATCAAGTCTTTTATCCTAGGAATGGGAAATTTGTACCTAATTGTAATTATATTAGTTTCCCTAGAATCAGTACACATTCTCTACTTACCTCCCTTTTTATGTTCTAAGACCACTGGTATGGCACATGGACTAATGCTCTTACTTATCATCCCTTGATCAAGCAATTCTTGAACTTGCCTTGGAATCTCCTTGTTCTACTCTTGGGTCATCTTGTATGCAACTTTGTTTGGCAATGATGCTCCTTGTATGAAGTTGATTTGATGACTTATGGCCCTCTTAGGTGGTAGAGTAGGTGGTGCTCCATCACATATGTTTTCTTTAAACTAGTCAAATAGCTCTTGTACTTCTCTAGGTATAGGCGTGGATGTAGATGTCTTCTCCTCCTTAGGCTTTAGCATAATAGCATAACCTACTTCTTCACTCTCCTTCGAATCCTTAAGAAATTCCTTTCCACTAATGAGTAATGCTTTAGTAGTAGACTTCTCCCCCTTATCTTCTTCCACTATAGACTAGGTTCTATAAGTTACACCATCCTTCTTAAAGGAATACTTGTTCTCCTTCCCATGATGCACTGCCTCCCTGTCATACTACCAAGTTCTTCCTAATAGTAGGTGGCAAGAACCCATGGGAAAAACATCACACAAGATCCTATCCTAATACTTGCCAATGGTGATGTCTGTCCACACTTGTTCATTCACTAGGATATTTTGTCCCTTATCCAACCAAGTCACCTGTAAGGGCACACATGGGGAATCTTGGTCAAACCAATCTTTTGTACTACCTCCTCTAACAACATATTGTTAGTAGACCTTGAATCTATGATTACCTTACAGACCTTTCCCAATATCTTGCATGTGGTTTTAAATAGTGCTCTCCTCTGCTTTGGTTCATCCTTGATTGGTTCCTTAACCAACACCCTCCTCAACATAAGGTTTTCACCTTTCTCCACATCAAGGTCCACTTCTCCTACCTTTTGATTTTCCTCTTCCTAGACATAGTTAATCTAATTTTCCCCATAAGAAGATGACGTCTTTTCTAGACATCTATAAGAAGGGTGTCCTAGCTTACCACAGTTGTAGCACTTCATATTACTGAAGTGTGAACCTCTGTTGCTATTTCCATAATTGCCTCTACCATCATTATTGAATCCTCTACCTGTACTAGAGCATCCTCTCTAACTAGTCTCACTAACCTTCTCACCCCACTTAGAGTCACCATAGCTTCTTTTCTCTTTACTCCTACCATTAGAGCCTCCCCTTGAACCACCTATGAAGCCTTTGCCTCTACCCCCATTCTTAGAACTAGAGTCCCCTTTCTTCCTTAGATTTTCCTCCACCTTCCTAGCCATTTGAAAATAACTCTGAAGAGTGGTGAGGCCAAACAAACTCAACTCATCTTTTATGGACCATTTAAGGCCATTTAACTACCTTGCCACCTTGATAATCTCTACTTTTTGCACCCTTGACCTTAGTGCCAACTTCTGAAATTCCTCAGTGTAGGTAGCCATATCATGTTCTTTACACCTGAGGTTCTACCTCTACTTATGGATCTAAATCTCATAATCCTTTTGTAGATATGTTTCTTTGATCTTTTTCACCATTTCTTTCCAAATAACTATAGGTTTCTTCCCCTCACTTTCTCTTTCTTCTTGCACAAACTTCCACCATGTCAAAGCTTGACCTTTCAACCTAGAATTTGCAAACCTCGCCTTTTGGGCCTCTGTTGTCCCTTCATACTCAAATTAGTTCTCAATGCTCTCAAGCCACTCTAAGACTGCCTCTGCATCCATCTCACCATGAAATAAAGGCATTCTCTAGACTCTTCCCTCCAAATGCTTTGAGGGCTTTCAAGAATGGTTCTTATTCACCAAGTGGAGGATTTGGTTTAGGGATCTCATCCTCCAAACTCACCTTCTCTTTACCCTTGCCAAAGTCTTCATCTTCCTAAGCTTGGCTATCCTCTATCTCTTTCAACTTGTCTTTTACCTCCTCTAGTGCCTCATCTATTGAGATAATGAGTGTTGCACACATTGCATAATATTGTTACATTGTATTATTTTATTTTATTATATAATGTTGAATGTAGATGAATGTGCAACATGTAAAGATTCCCATGGGATATACTTGATGAATTGTTTTGTAACATTGTGATAATATTTCATGTAATTATTTAACATGGGGGGGGGGGGATTCCAATATTAAATGTGGGGTCAGTGGGTTAGGTAGCACATTGTTTATGTAATACCGCTTGGTGGTTTTGTGGGACTTGCTACTATATAAGCAATCACAACTGTAGTTGTTGTAAGTGACAAAAGAAGGCAAAAAGGCAAGAGTCGAGTAGGAAAAGGCTTGCCAAGTTAGCCAAGGGAGCATTTGTGAAGGTTGGAAGCATGGCATGGGATGTGTCGATTCATGCTTGTTCACATAGATTGCTTAGTGGTGGCTATAGCTTTGAAGGATTCCATGGCTGTAATTCAATGGTGTTTTTGTTAAATAATATATGGTGACGAATGCTTTTGGAGGTTGGGTTTTTCCCTCAATGAGGGTTTCCAAGGGTATATCTTGTGTCAAAATTTTGTGCGTATGTTGCTTATTCTTTTGAATGTGGATTTCAATTGCATATTTATTTTAGATATTTATGGGTTATGTGGAAATGGTTATATTATTTCTTGCAAGTTTCCTTACAAGTGGTATCAAAGCTATGATTGTGTTATTATAGCCCTAGATGGAATCCATGGGAATGCATGAGAGAATAAAAGAAAGAGCAAGATATATGAGTTGTTTATTGCAGATCTGAGGGTTTTGGGTTTGCTATTATGATGGGATGTTAAAATATTATGGGCATGTGACATTGTTAGACAAAAGGGTTTTTTAGACGTTTCATTTAAATGAGAGTTTTTTAGGGGGTGGCTTGTGGTAATGATCTCTTGGGCAAAAATAGACCTCACCATTGGATCTGGGTCGATGTTTCCATAAGTTTTGATATATAATATATCTTAGTTTGGCCATGTTGAGAGGAAATGAAAGAGTTTTGTAGTTCTAGCCCGTGATGACCATCAAATTTAATCCTATCAAAAATTTTGTCATAAAAAAATAAAAAATAAAAATCGTAGTGAAAATGGTTAAAAATACAATCTTAGTAAAACGGCCATAACTTTCTCCCAAGATATCATATTTCAGACTTCTTATAGGTGTTGGAAAGCTAATTCAAAGTACTACAACTTGGTGTAGGTTTGGTTCTATGATTTCAACCTTTTTTTAGGTTTTAAAAGCCTAAAATTCAGATGTTGGTTATTTTGAGCACAAATTAGGGCATAACTTGGGCATACAGAGTCGGATTTTTGACTTCAAGTAGTCAAAGGAAAGCTCTTGGAGAGATCTACACATTGGTGTAGATTTGGTACAAGTTTGGCATGGTTTATTTGGTGATATATTAATCTAAATAGTTTATGGTATATATTGACTATAGTAACATTGTGAGTTTATGACATTGTATGTTCAGAGATTTAAGATTTGATGTCCTTGTATACTCAATTCATATTTCAAATTTGTCTCATAACGATATGGTTATCAGTGTTTGGTTTGGATATGTATGATGACTTGTTGGGTCTACAAGTTGTGTAGTGTTGTAAGCAGTCCATACTTATAGGTTGCATTTATGGCTTGGATATGGGTTGTCTTTGCCCATTGATCTTTCATTATTGATGGATATTCATATTGGTGGCTTGGATTTGGGTTGTCTATGCCCTAAGTCACATGATTTTCTGATTTTTCCTTCATGTGGAAGGGATGAGATGTTGTCACTAGGTACAGTCATGGTAGAGGATTGTGGTTGACTATCTTATGCTAACAGGTTGGACACATTGAGAGTCAGATGCTCAGTTCATGGATGTGATCATGGTGCCATAGATTTTGGCATGACATGATTGGATATAGAGGTACATCCTTGATGTTTATTGTTTTAGATTCTTGATTTAGTTATGGTGGTATATATCTTCTTAGTTGAGGATCATGGTTATTTGGTTTCTTTTGAGGAGCTCATGATGTGCACTTTGAGTTATTTGATGGTTTGATGTCTTGGTTGATTCTCATGGTTAGAGGATTTTTTTTCATCATGATTTCATAGATAGCTTAGATACACAGTTTAATAGGAGCTTGTGACAATGATGAGGTGATAGTGCAAGATTAGTTCATGTTTGGTCTGTATCTTCTTGATTTAGAGATCTTGGTTTCATTTAGTACTAACACTTTGGTTGTGTGTATAGACCCAAAGGATCTTCATGTAGGAGATATATTTTATGATGCCTTGGTATCATGGTTGAGTGGGAGTTATTGCCATTGATATATTTATTGAGTGTTTGTAGATGTTGGAGGTTTGTCTTAGATCTTGTTGTTGCAGAAGCATCTTTGACATTTGCATTATGCACTTGGTTATCTTGATGGCATGTAAAGAAGGTTAGATCTTGAGGACTCATGGAGTACTTGGTTATCTTCATGGTGTGTGGAGATGATTCTTCATGGTATGTGGAGATGGTTTTCTTCATGGTGTGTGGAGATGGTTACATCTTGAGGACCAATAGGGTTCTTGGTAAAGGTATGATTTATGCTTTCATTTGACATGTTATCCTTGGAGTGAGGATGGTTTCATTATTATGTCATGGTATCCTCTTGATACACATTTAGATTTTTGACACATTATAGTATGTTCATATGGAGCATGTTTTCTCTTTGGTTGAGATGGTTAGATCATGTTGTCATGTTTATGTTCCTAAGGCCATGGTTGGAACTTTAACATTGATCTTGGTTTAGTTTCTTGGTATTGAGTACATTGATCATAAGGTGGATACTTCATGATATTGCTATGTTGAATTTGGAGTTGGCATGGATTGATTGGTTATAGGTGCTCATGGATACTTAGAGACAATGGTGATGCTAATTTCTCTTGTGATAGAGAAGTATTTGTTAAGACATTTGATGGTTTCAGTAGGAAGTTTGAGGGCATTCACCTGATATGAACTTGAGAGGAGATTTTTTCTTAGATGAGTATTTTTTGGAGACTTGATATCTTGATGAGCATTCTCATTCCCCACTCTTGGTCTACTCGGCAGTTTTCTACTTGAGAGGTATAGCCCATTGTTTCTCTCAGGTACATTATATTTATGCTTGTCTTTCATAGATATGGATCTTGAGCTATGGTACATGAGTTAGTTCTAGAGGGTTCATTTGAGAGATGATTTAGCATTGGTTATCTCCATTTGCATATGTTTTTATGTTGGTTGAGTTTGGGAGATGGTTTTATAATGGGCATATTCCTTGGATTAGGAATAGTTTATGAGTTTGATCCTCTTGTGAGAGGCTTACATCCATGATTAGTTAAATGGTAGGTTTGGGTGTTATTATGGCTTCTTGTTGGGGTTTTATGGAGGAGATCATACTTCCATAGTTTACATCTAGAGGTGTGTGTAGAAGGACATGATACATGCTATGATTTGCATGGTTTCTCTTTCATCTTGGTTATCTTCTTGGATGTTTGGTTTTTCTTACATTGGACTTGAGACTAGTTAGAGATTGTAATCACAGGTTTGTGCTTATGGATGTCATGTGAGAGATGGCATGGTTGTTCCTTTATCTCTTTCCTCTATTGGTTGTGGAAAACTTGGGAGAGTGTTGGAGACTTGTTATGAGAGTTCTTCTTGCAAGTTATCAGTTTATGTATTGTGGATGTCCTTGAGACTACATTGATTCACTTCTTTGAGATGTTGTGAGTGGATTGGTTATAGATTTGACATCATCTTTTGCAGTGGAAACTTCTTGGTATATATGTGGTAGGTATTGCTCTTAAGGCTTGTGATTGCAGGTTACAGATTGGATATGTTGATGATGTGAGATTCACTTGGTATACCTTTGGAGGTATGGATAGTTGGATGGATTTGGCACTTGATGTGGGTGTTATTCCAGCTATGGATATTTTGACAACTACGGATACATGTGATTATCTTTGGATCAGGTTTTCTGTGCTTGGAATTTTAGTTGGTACAAGATTTTATGATCTTCGAATGTGACAAGTTGGGTGGTTTTATCTGTGGATGGCTTCTATGTATGTCCAATGGTAGTGGCATAATAGGAGGTGAGATCATTCATGTTTGAGATACTAGATACTTTGATTTTGTTGCAAGTGCCAGGATGGAGCACTTTGTGTATTTTGATCCGTGATGGTGGATGTGCTAGGAGGGATTGTTCCCTTGTTCATTTATGTGGCTACGGATTGACCCTATGCAATGTATACAAGAAGTGGGAGATTGTTGAGATAATGGGTGTTGCACACGTTGCATAATATTGTTATATTGTATTATTTTATTTTATTATGTAATGTTGCTCCTAGATGGACATGCAACATGTAAAGATTTTGATGGGATATACTTGATGAGTTTTATTGTAGCATTGTGATAATATTTCATGTAGTTATTTAATATTAGGGAAAAAGAATTAAATTTTCAATATTAATTGTGGGGTCAGTGGGTTAGATAGCACATGGTTTATGTAATACCACTTGGTGGTTTTGTGGGACTTGCTACTATATATAAGCAGTCATAAGGATAGTTCATGTGAGTGACAAAAGAAGGCAAAAAGGTAAGAGTTGAGTAGGACAAGGCTTGATAGGTTAGCCAATGGAGCATTTTTGAAAGTTGGAAGCATGGCATGGGATGTGTGGATTCATGCTTGTTCACATAGATTGCTCGGTGGTGACTATGGCTTTGAAGGTTCCATGGTTGTATTGCAATGGTGTTTTTTTTCTAAATAATACATGGTGGTGGATGCTTTTGGAGGTTGGGTTTTTCCCTCAATGAGGGTTTCCTAGGGTATATCTTGTATCAAAATTTTGTGGGTATGTTGTCTATTCTCTTGCATGTGGATTTCAATTGCATATTTATTTTAGATCTTTATAAGTTATGTGGAAATGGTTATATTATTTCTTGCAATTTTCCTTACATCATCTAGAACCCTAGTCTTCTCTCCTAAGAGCTTCTTTTTCTCATCCACTTCCTTTTCCAACTCTATATTTGTCACCATCTTGGAAGATTCACTTGACTCAGTGGAATACAACATGCCACCACAAGCCAAATCTTATGACTCTAATACCACTTTGATGGGGAGCTTCTTCAACTTAGAGCTTCTAGCTCTTCCCAAGCTACTCCTAGCCAACTATATGGTCTTCTCTCCTAATCCTAACTTAGAGGATCCCTCTACAATCCCCTTTCCACAAGAAACTCACCCACCAATTCAAAACTCCAATGCCATTCTCCCAATTCACCCCAAATGTCGTCTTTGTATTAGAATGCCAAAAATTTCCCAAGGACACCAAGTACCTCAAAAATAGGGTAGAACACTCCTTTTGAGATTCTTAATGCATTCCTTATCATTCTACACTATTTTTTCAAGGTTCTTTCACCCAAATCACTAAATTGGCTAGTTAGGCCTTATAGCCCTAAGAGCCCCTTTTAGCCCTCCTAGAACTAAGGAAAGAGTTATAACTCACAAAAACCCTTAATAATTCCCCTTGGTGTGTACTAAAATTTTTTTCCCTGTGACCACATCTTGAAGATTTTGTAGGTCTAGTGTTCCAACAATGTCCTTACTGTACAGATTCAAGAAACCCTACTTTTAAGGATTTTGGTAGCAATGCTAGTGTTTTCTCTCTTGCAAGTGTCAAAATCCATACCAAGCCTCCTCCTTTGATTTTATCTTCCCTTACACATTTCTTCTACCTTACCAATTCAAGATTGACCCATTCCAATCATCTGTTCTTCACAAGAACTCTTTACAAGAATAGATCCTTGCACCTTGCCAAGCTTACCTAGGGCTTGCTTGTAAAAACAAAAAATGGCCTTCCACAACCTCCAAAAACAATATTTACAATATGAATAGAGGATATTTATTGGTCTCTAAGAGCCATAGTGATTAGACTAAGGACACTCAAACTATAGCCCATTTCATGATTGCTACTCAAAACTAGACAACAGAACTAACAAAAACAAAAGATTTTCTAAACCTTATTGAATGACTACTTCAAACCAAAAAAATTGCACATATATTTAAGAAATTAACACAAGATTATAATTCATCAAAAAAAGTCCTCTATTCAATCCAAAAATTTAACCAAACACTCAAAAATACACTCAAATGCTCACAACTGTCATGTTGTTGAACATTGTCTATACATCCAACTGTCCAACCCTTGGAATTGAGTTGGAAAATTCTTAAATAGACTTCACATTTCCTCATATTCTATATTTCAAACCATAACTACCCCAAATCATTGGTTTTCAAAATTGCCTGAAAAGTTGTCAATATAACTTTTTTACAACTTTTGGCAATTTTGCTCCTAGACTCTCCAAACTTGAAAAGGAAGTTGTCAAACCTCGTAGGATGAACTTAGAACACCTAAGAGCCATATTTACTCATTAATTTCTCTCTTTTATGGCATTTTACTTCATTTTTCCTCCTAGAGAACTTTTTTGCAATTTTCAACTCTTAGGACATAATTGACCAAAATAGACTCCTAAATCAAAACCTATCAACTCAAACCTCCTAAACACACCTTGGGACTTTATCACTATTTATTATTAACCCCATGGTTGGTTAGACCATCCACAAACCAAAAACTAAATTTAGGGTTTAACCTATACCCTAGGTGCTCCTACACCAATGATTCTAGATGTATTAGATGTTTAGATTGTTTAAACATGTATTTACATTGATGTTTTAGATTTATTACAACTAAATAGTAATTGTAAATTATTTTTTTGTACATATTAAATATTAACCAAAGTTTATGGTTAGGATTTGTATAAACCCTATACTTGAACCTACACTTTACATTTTTAAATACATGTTTATGAAATATATTACCAACTCTAATATATTAACTTATTACCTTATTTGTATCCCTAATTCAACTATAATCCAAATCTTAGGTATTTATTATACCTTAAATTTAATAATCAAACTCTATCCATAACTATAAATCACTTTTTGACCTTTACTATAACAAGTTCATATTTCACTCTACTTGAACCATAACCCTATTCTATCCTTAAGTCTAGTAAAAATTATGCTTCAACCATAAGAGCAATTGAAATCTATAGCTCTATCCTAATTTGAATGTTAACCATAATCTAATCTTAACTAGAGCCATAGTAATACTGACCTTAATATTTACATCCTAATTGAACCCTACCTAATGCATAATCTGAAACCCTTACTTCAATCCTAAAACTAACTCTAAACCTTAAATGCCTAGCTAGATAATAAGTTAAGTTTCAAACCTTATATTCCTAACCCTACCATATAGACACTAAATTCTAAACGTAAATGTAGACCATGATGTTAGTCCATATCCATACCCTAACATTGAACCTAACAAAGTTTTATGTTCATACCCTAAAATGTTATTTTTAAAACTTAACCATAATCCTAATCCTCTAACCTTAACCCCTAAAATGCTTCTTTTATACATCAACCTAAACCCTAACCCTATATTCCTAAACCATAATCTCCTATCTAACTCTTATCATAATTTAGATATATATTATTCCAAAACCTTTCTTAAAAACACTTCTAGAATCCTTAACCTAATCTTGACCCTAATCTAAATATAATTTGAATCTTAATCCATACCCTAACTGTAGTCCTTTGTGTAACAATAATTTAACTTTATTGCACAATCGTAAGTTAATGTAAGCCATAACCTTAATAATAATACATTATGAAAATTTAATCTCTATCCTTCTCTTTTTTATATAATATTCAAGTAGTTAAAGATGTATTAAATGTAAATATATGGTTTAAAAGATGTAATTATATTGACCTATTTAGATTTATTTTAACTAAATAGTAATCGTAAATTAATTTTATGTTTTACATATTAAACACCAACCAAAGTCAAGGGTTAGAATTTACTTAATCCATATACTTAAACCAACACTTTACAGTTATGTATGTTTATGAATGAATGTTTCTTTAACCCTAATATACTATTTATCATTAGCATGAATATATTCTATCCTTAGTTTAGCTATAATGTAAATCATAGGTATAAATTAACCCTTCAATTTAATAACCAAACCAGATAACCATGTTAATCTTGAATCATAACTATAATTCACTTCTTGACCCTAACTCTAACTACAATATTTCCCTTTACTTGTATGTAGCCCTATTCCATCCTTAGGTCTACCACAAATTGTGCTTCAACCATAAGAACATTGAGCTATATAAGTTTATCCTAGTTTGAACCTTAACCATAATCCAATCCTAGAACTAGAGCCACAATAACCCTAATTGTAATACATATACTCTAACTAAACCCTGACTAATGCATAATCCCAAACCCTTAACCTAATCCCAAAACTAACCCTAAATGTTATATATGCATAACTAAATAATATAAGTTAAGTTTCAAACCTTATTCCTAACAAAATTATAATTAATGTAAAAATTGACGATTTAAGCCAAAACCTTAAATCCTAAATGCTAAATTGTAACCTTAATTATAAATGAAAAAAAATTAATCATAAATGTTAAATACTAAATCTTAACCAACATATATTAATGCTCAATCTAGTAAAAACTAATTTTGTAAATGTTAACACTTTAGAACACTTTTGTAAAGTCTAAGCACAATCATAACACCAACCTTTTTTAAAAACACTTCTAATCCTTAGCCTAATATTGACCCTAATCTAAATATAAGTTGAATCCTAACCCTAGTAATTGTACAATTTAATTTTATGTTGTACATATTCAACACTAGCCAAACTTACAGGTTAGAATTTACTTAAGCCTACACTTTACAGTTATGTATGTTTATGATTCAATGTTTCTTTAATCCTAATATATTAAATCATTAGCATGAATATTCTCTCTTCCTCTTTTTTATTCAAGTAGTTAAAGATGTATTAGATATAAATTTATATGGTTTTAAAGATGTATTTATATTGATATTTAAAATTTATTTTAATTAAATAGTAATTTTGTGAATTTTTATCTTGTATACAAATATACAGATTATATTTTATGGACCCACCCCCACCCTTGCCCCCTCCATCTCCACACCCACCTCCATAACCACCTACCCTAGAGGACCTGCACAATAGTAGGAGGCACAAACTTCGTGACCTCTTGTGAGATATACATACTATTAGGCGTGAGACTCACCCCCCCGCTGCACCTACTTTTCCTTGTAGATAGCATGCAATGCATTGTATGGTCTATAAAACACTTAGACTATAACATAGATAGCTTCAAAGCATGGAAGAAAAACTTGTGTGCCTTCTATTCTAATGGCCTATCTTATAGACAAGTCCATCAGTTGAAAAATAACTAAAGGATATTTACAAAAATATTTTGTAAACTCAAAGATGGCTAATGAGATAAGTGAAAAGAAGACTCGTATATCTATTAGATGGTGCACACACCCTTTCATATCAAAGCACTTTTGGGAGTGGTGGTAGATGGCATTTGACCATCCACCATGCACTAATCATAAGGTGCCCATGTACTTTCTTAAGAAATTATGTGCAGAGTTTTATTTGGGTTTGAAACCCAATTATTTTGATATAAAATCATTTTAGGGGGTCAGTGGAGGGATGCCTTAGGATAGGTCTTGGGAAAAGCTCAGTGATCATATGAGGGATCATTGGCATCCTCAGCCTTTTGTTCCTTTTCTTTCACTAGTTGTTCCAACGCCTCCCATTGAGCATTGTCATTTTCTCTCACTTCATTGAGTGCCCTTTCAAGAAATTTAGTAGACCAATGGATGCAGATGAGCAATAATCATCCTCTTGGACACATTTGTGCCAGTTGTGGAGGCATATGCAGAGGCCCCCAGAGCGATGTTGATGCAGCACAAGATGCCCATAAAGCTGAGGGTGGTGATTTTGATGATGAGGCATATGTTTCTCATGGTAGTGCTAGTGATGATATTGATCTATCATCATTTGTTGACCTTCTTTGTGGGGAGGGAGATAGTCAGGAGCAGCAGGTAAAAAATTATTTAAATTTATAAAATACATTATTCTTTACATTCTACATATATACATAATTATATTAACCATTAATGTATGTTGATTTTCAATTAATAGAGGATGGAGGATATTGTTCCTCCTAGAAGATAGTATAGTCTTTTTTTGAGACCTTCAGACGTTGGCATCCCTCGTATGATATGCACTTTGAATTACACTTTAAATAATGTACACTGGAACTCAGATTTAATAACATGTGCTCATATATTATTTTTATTTGATTTTGTAGGGATTGTCATCCATTACATAGTTAGATGCTTGTACAGGTCTTGATCTATCCACCACTAAGGCACAACCTCAAATACCTACAGTATGAACTTCTCAAGAAATTTTTTTTTTACTATTTTTATGTATACATTATTATTAACTTATCTTCAACTTTGGTTCATGTATAATAATGTATTTTGGTTTTATGAATAGGGGATGGATCATACTTTTCCATGTAAGCCTCAGTGTAGTTTATTTTTGATCCCTTCATCTTTTGACCACCATAGTAGGATATCTCTAGACACATCTCTGACACTAGGTAGTACTCAAGTATGATATATATGCTTTTAATTCAAAAAAAATGTAGTGTAAATTATGTACTTTTTAATTTACATACTTTGTAATTCATGTATATATAATTTTGACTCAAGGTTTATGTATCCATGATTTTAGGATGATGTTTCTTTGAGTGTTAGTGGGACTATAGGACTATGCCAGATGGAGGTACATACATCATTCTTTGATGTTAGTATTGTTATTTATATACATAGTTCATTATGATCTTTATCAAATTTTTAAAATTTATGTATTCTATTATAGAACCTCACCATTTCTACATTTGGTAGCTATGACAGTGCACCTCATCTGATTACAAAGGGACACCTATCTTGCATGATATTATTTTAAATAAGTACTAAATATTTTATTTTATTTGCAAGGTAGATTTTGAAACCCATTTCAATTAAGCATGCACATATTGTCTTCTCAGGATGCCATATAGGATGTGACACACAATGTCCCACATGATGAGACACATCATGTTACACAAGATGATCCATCTAAGTCCTCTTCGGATTAGGTCTTTTGGCACCTTTAGATTGTGTTTCTATGATACATATTGTTTATTATGATATAATTTGTATTAGGATAGTTATCTGTATTTATTTATTTTTGACACCATGTTATATATTTTTACAACTTCTTATCTTACTAGTGTATCCAATATAGATTCTTATGTTATCATGTTGTAAGTATGAACTGTTTTGTTTATTGTGACTATATGGTGTACATGAACAATAATTGTAATAATTATAATTAAATATAGGAACATTAATTTAAACATGTTTGAATGTAAAAGTAATAGAAAAAATATAGGGGGTCATTACTTGAATTGACAAAGAATTTTATATCAAGTGCACACCATTAACTTTCAAATATAAGTGAACTCCTATATTTTACACAACTGAACTCATATATTTTTTAAAAAAAAAGTGAACTCATATATTTAAAACAAGTGAAGTCATATATATGTAACACATTTCTTCAAATAAGGTCTTGCAAATTTTTTTAATTTTTTATTTTTAAACACAATTTTAAATGTTAATAAAGGTATAAATTAATAAGACCTATCTGTATTATGTAAATATCTTTAATGTATGTACTCACTATGTGTAATTGCACAAGATGTTGATGTTGGATCCACCTTATACATTTAAATTTGCATAAGTTGTACTTGAGACCTGAATAAGAGTTATATATAAGTTCTCTAATTTTCTATTGACAACACATACATACATTTAAATTATATAAGTGCATATATAAAAAGAGCACAATAAAGGAAAAATTTACATGTGGGTATTTTGTAGTCATCCTATTGTACCATTTGCATCCTCTCTCTTTTTCAATGCATCTATGATTGCCTCATGCTCATCCATTGAAATTGTCCATAATACCTTATTGTCGAGTCTCCCTTTGTATCTTTCTAATTTAATATTTGTTGCCACAACCATATGAGAATAATGTAAAATCTTCTTTTCTAATTGGTAGTCTTCAAATGTTGGTAAACCATTTCTTCTTGTTAGGTATGTATGTAGCTAGGTGCCAACTAAAATGACATATCCAATTGGATACTCAAAACCATCATATCTACTTGATGACGTATCAAATTTTTCATAGATTCTACACATCTAGCTAGCCAATACTTAGTATGTTCATCATTTTAATTAGGTGCAATAACATCATAAACATGTCCTACAAGATAAGATAAAGTACATAAATAATTTAATCACATGTGTACATAAATAAATAATATATTAATGACATGTACTTGAATTGTATTAATGACATGTACATAAACAAATAATATAAATTGAAGCATGATCATAACAAAATTTAATTAAATTGTGCCTACCATATTGTATGAGGTATAAAACACAACCATAGTCTTCTAATGCAAATGTAAATTTTGACCTTCATTTACTATATCATCTTGAAAATGTGTGTCAGTAGGTGCTAATATTTTGTGTTTCCAATCTTCAACCCATTTTGTACTCTCGTATTCTTCACATGCACTTGCAAGACAAAACTGACAAAAACAAGCAAGCTCCCTAGTCCATATATTCTAAGTGTTAGAATTTGAACTCCTAAATGAATTTCATTTAGCTGACCTACTAATTGTCTCACAGTCATATCTTGAAAGGATATTCTTCTCTTCAACTAGAGAGAAGAAACATTTGATTATAGAGTTCTCACTTGATTGTGTGTTTAAATATTTTTTACACCATTCCACAATCTCATGTGCATTTTTTAATATAGTTTTTTTCTCAAATTTTAGTTGCTCTTTGAAAAGGGCTCTCTTTACATATGCACCAACACAATCATGTTCTCTTTTACCATGTCTAGCCTCAAAAAAACTCCACATATGTTGGATATTAGTTTGTCTATGTGTCCTACTCAACCAATAGAACATTCTAGCATTCTTGAATTGTCTTGTACAATATTCTGACCATATCCAATGTTGTGTCATTTGAATTTGTCTCTCTCTTAAATTATCATAAAAGACCTTGAAATAATATTGGACAAACTCGGATGAATGAAGTTTATTATCACTCATATAGAAATGGTATATCTTAATATTTCTTGATCCTCCTTTGTACTATCAGGTACCTCATCTTGGGGTGCAAGTGTGTAGTTCTTTGCAAAGTCAACAACTGAAAGTATAGTACCAATTGGAAACATATTCTTACATATGTGAAATTTTCCATCAAGCCATCTAACATATTGAGAGTGTTTAATATATTTTGGTATGATCACACTCTTAAAATCATCCATAAATGCATGACAACTAACTTTATCTATAACT
The DNA here is from genome assembly GCA_028749045.1 of Cupressus sempervirens. Lineage (NCBI taxonomy): Eukaryota > Viridiplantae > Streptophyta > Pinopsida > Cupressales > Cupressaceae > Cupressus > Cupressus sempervirens. The sequence continues at coordinate 238,030,277 of CM053789.1, read as the reverse complement.
AGATCACACCTTCTTCCAATCTTCCCATCTTTCATTGGATATTTAATAGTTTTAAATCTTTGTACACCAACTAATTGTTGTCCAAAAGTAGTTAAAGAATTTTCATGCAAACATTCATCTAACAAAGAAAGATTGCCACACATATCACATGTACCAGAAAGACATGCATTGAAAAGAAAATATTGGTCATTATGTGGCTTACAAAAAAAAACTAATATGAAATCCTTTAAAGTTTGAGGTGGTATTTTTATACCACATTCCTGCAATATTTCTTTACTATGCATGGTACTATGTATAGATCGAAATATGTCATAATGGTAAAAAATTGAACACAAGGTTACAAAAACATGTTATTCTTTCTTTGTTAATCCTTGCATACCATGGTTTACACTTTTCAAAAGATCTTTGACTAACTATAATAGTTAACACCTTATCATCTAAAATTTTTCTAAACAATTCAGTTTGAGTCATGTCCAAAAGGTGTTTAGGATGTGAGTCACGTATTTTTCAGCCAACTCTTAATTTAAGAACATCTCTTCAATTAGGTGATACTCTTGCATTATCATGCCAAACAATTTCAATCAAACTTTTGACTTCACTAGTAAGTTTCATATCAGATCTTGGGAGTCTACCACTAGAAGTCCACAAACTATTTGTTGAATCACATTCAATGTTAACCCTTCTCTGACAACTCTTTCTAATGTTTTACAACTTACATTAAGATATCCACTTGTGTTACTAATTAATCTTTTGTCAATAGTTGATTTGTTAACTAAAGATGTTGTAATTGCTCGTCGTGTTGCATTCTTATCTTTAGAGTGACTTCTCTTTTTGATAACATTAAAGGCACTAGCAAAAATGGATACAACTTGTTTTAAAGACTCATTTTTATTCTTGTTTTTTGCATACATTCCTAACCTTTTCATTACTTTTCACATTTTAGACATTTTAGTTAGTTGCATCAACTAACATTGAAACCCAAATTTCTTATTATACAAAAAAGTCTACATAATCTATTAGCATGTGTCCTAATCTGTCTCCACAAAACCAATCCATAAAGAGTATCTGGCACATCATTAGAAAAATAAGAATTATGTTCACACAATTCAGTATTATTCAAACATGTTTGTTCAATACTTGGTGTTTTCATATCTACATTCATATAATTGTTACTTTTAATGTCATTTGTAATTTGAATCTCATTTTCATTTTTTCTTGGTATTTCTTTTGGGGATTGCATTTCTATTGGAGTTTATTGTGCATGGTCATTTGACAATATATTCTCATGAAGAAAAACTAAATCATTTAAATTGTAACTTGCTTCTACAAAATCACCATTTCATTATGAGAAAAAGCTTGAGGGTTTGGAGACACACATGTAGTGAATGTCTGATTAGAATGTGTACCTAAATCTCCTTGTATGGGGTTCTCTTCTTCAACCTCTTTATTCATCGTGGTATCCTCAATGTCTTTCTCGTCTGAAATAATATTTGAAATTGAAGACCCAACATTGCTCAACTCTTTAATTCTTTGTCTTCTCTCTCATTGACTTTGTGCTTCCTTCTCTTTGTTTGTTGCAATCTCCTCATTTGCCAGAACTTTAATTTTTTTCTTTATTCATTGTCTTGATCTCATGTTTGCACCAACCTTGACTTCAAATCAATAGCTTTCAAATTGTAGAAGATGACAAGAAAATAGAATAATATGACAGGAATTTGTTGTTGCAGCTCAAAACTGTCAATCAATCATTGCAATGATTGATAAGTGCTTTGTGTGTCATATTTTGGGGCTCAATGGGTACTTAAGAATAGGATACCTAATTTTTAAATAATTGAGTACTCGATTATTTAAAAATTGGGTGCCTGATTTGCACAACTATATTAGAAGTGGGCACCCAATTTTTGAATTGAGAACGATTCTAAAGCCATGGGTGGGAATTTCCCTTTGGCATTGGGTTTTGCCTTGGGGAAACGCATGGTACAGGCTTGGTGGGACCAAGCATGTGCCTTTATGTATCAAATTTTGACTAAGGCAATTATTCAACAATTTCAGCGATCGCCATAATTTTTATATGATTTTCCTCATTGAATTTTTTGACAAAACAGAAACCCATTATAGGTCTTACTATTTTAAATTTTATAGTTTTATGAGTTCATTTGCTATTTTTATATTATTTATTAATCAAAAGTGTCTCTTAAACATAAAATATTGAGATTCACTAAAACTTTAATAACTTATTTAATTTTTCATATTTCTTAAATTAATTTACATTTCATCAATCTACACACAATTCTTTTGAAGTTAAAAAATCAAAAAACTTAAATTTTGATTAAATTATGGTGTCCGTATACAAGAGGTTGTAGAAATTATTAATTGTCAATTAAAATTTAATTAAAAAATTAATAATTGAATAATTGAAGAAAATTGTTCTCATCAATCTTTTTATGTGTTAGGTAACTTCTTTTAAAAGGATTCACAAAAATTCATTTAATTGCATCAAATTATGGTGTTCATACATGAGTTTGGAATGGTCCTAAAATAAGCATTTTGAAAAGTGGTTTTTAAAGATCCATACCCAAAAAAAAATCTATCATATGGGTATACAAATAAATTACATATTCAAAAATGAGATAATGGGCATTGCAATTTTTATTTTTGGAGTTTTTTTTTATATTTAATTTCCAAATGCCTTAAATTTTGGCATCAGTTGAAAATATATTTCAAAAATAGGAAAAACACTTCCACTTTTGCACCAAAAGTGAGACCTAGCTTTTTGCACTGACCCATGTAAGTAGTATCAACCAAATCAGGTAACCAAGTACCACTAAATCAAATCACATAAGCATGAAAATTGGTCTAAAAGAATTCAACAATATAACAAAAAAAAAACTAGGGATAGGCACTACATTTAATCAGTACATGAAGTAAAGAAGACAAGTGAAGTGACATATGAGTGAAATGATAAGAAGATGAGTAAAAGTCTAAGCTTAACCAAGTACCAATGTTGGTCGGTCAATGAAGCAAAAGATCGAGGAACTTAAGAAGAAGCCAAACAAATAGTATAAGCCAAGTGATAGTTATAGCTAAGCAAGTTGATGAAGGAAATTTTAGTATTGACCGAGCGTCAGTAGCAACTGAGAAAAATAATGAATGTTGAGCTACACAGTGATGACCAAGCAGAAGAACTTAGTGATTGTTAAGTGTCAGAAAAAGTTATAAGTTATGAAAGAATCAAGTTTGACGCTAACATACTTGAAATTTCATATTAGTCAAAATGTGTGGATGATAAGGATTGATGAGCTAAAGTGTTTAATGCATGGCAAGAGTTTTTAATGTGATCAAAGACAAGGATTTGATGAGAAATTTCTAGAAGGGAGAAGGAAAACACAATGATGGAAGGATTCAATGAACCTGACCTAAACCTAAGATCTATGGTGATGTTTAAGTGGAAAAAGATCAAAATTACCTATTTAAGGAGGCATAAGAGATGTTTTCTAAGTTTGGTTTTTTGTTGATTAATGATCTGTTGAGATAATGGGTGTTGCACACATTGCATAATATTGTTATTTTATTATTTTATTTTATTATTTAATGTTGTGCCTAGATGGACGTGCAACATGTAAAGATTCCCATGGAATATTCTTGATGAGTTGTATTGTAACATTGTGATAATATTTCATGTAATTATTTAATATTGGGGAAAAGAATTAAATGCCCAATATTAAATGTGGGGTTAGTGGGTTTGGTAGCACATGGTTTTAGCACATGGTTTATGTAATACCACTTAGTGGTTTTGTGGGACTTGCTACTATATAAGTAGCCACAAGGGTAGTTGTTGTAGAGAGAGAGAGAGTGACAAGGAGAAGACAAAAGGCAAGAGTCGAGCAGGACAAGGCTTGACAGGTTAGCCAAGGGAGCATTTGTGAAGGTTGGAAGCATGGCATGGGATGTGTGGATTCATGCTTGTTCACATAGTTTGCTCGGTTGTGGCTATGGCCATGAAGGCTTCCATGGTTGTATGGCAATGGTTATTTTGCTAAATAATACATGGTGATGGATGCTTTTGGAGGCTGAGTTTTTTTCCTCAATGAGGGTTTCCCAGGGTATATCTTGTGTCACAATTTTGTGAGTATGTTGTCTATTCTCTTGCATGTGGATTTTAATTTCATGTTTATTTTAGATCTATTATGGGTTATGTGGAAACGGTTATATTCTTTGTTGCCAAGTTTCCTTACAAGTGGTATCAGAGCTATGGTTTTATTATTGTAACCTTAGATTGAATCCATGGGAATGCATGAGAGGATAAAAGAAAGAGCAAGATATATGAATGATTTATTGCAGATCTGAGGGTTTTGGGTTTGCTGTTATGATGGGATGTTAAAAGATTTGGGCATGGAAAATTGTTGGACAAAAGAGTTTTTCGGATGTTTCATTTAAATGAGGGTTTTGGGGGGTAGCATGCAGAAATGACCTCCTAGGTAAAAATAGACCTCACCATTGGATCCGGGTCGACATTTGCATAAATTTTGATATATAATATGCCCTAGTTTGGCCATGTTCAGAGGAAATGAAAGAGTTTTTTTAGTTTCAGCCCATGATGGCCGTCAAATTTAATCCCGTCGGAATTTTCATCACTGAAAAAAATAAAAAATGAAAAATCGTAATGAAATTGGTAAAAAGACTGTCTTAGTAAAATGGCCATAACTTTCTCTCAGAATATCAGATTTTAGAGTTCTTACAGGCGTTGGAAAGCTAACTCAGAGCACTACAACATGGTATAGGTTTGGTTCTATGATTTTAAGATTTTGTCAGGTTTTAAGAGCCCTAAAGTTAGATGTTTTTATTTTAAGCACAGATTAGGGCATAACTTGGGCATACAGAGTCGGATTTTGGACTTCAAGTAGTCAACGGAAAGCTCTTGGAGAGATCTACACATTGGTTTAGATTTGGTGCAGGTTTGGCATGATTTATTTGATGATATATTGATCTAAACAGTTTATAGATATATTTTGACTATGGTAACATTGTGAGTTTATGGCATTGGAGATTTAAGTTTTGATGTCATTGTATACTCAGTTCATATTTCAGATTAGTCTCATGATGATATGGTTATTAGTGTTTGGTTTGGATATGCATGATGACTTGTTGGGTTTACAAGTTGTGCAGTATTGTAAGCGGTCTATACTTACAGGTTGCATTTATAGCTTGGTTATGGGTTGTCTTTGCCCATTGATCTTTCATTATTGATGCATATTCAGATTGGTGGATTGGATTTGGGTTGTCTATGCCCTAAGTCACATGATTTTATGATTTTATCTTCATGTAGAAGGGATGAGATGTTGTTACCAGGTACAGTCATGGTGGAGGATTGTGGTTGACTATGCTGACAGGTTGGACATATTGAGAGTCAGATGCTCGGTTCATGGATGTGATCATGGTGTCATGGATTTTGGTATGACATGATTGGTTATACAGGTACATCCTTGATGTTTATTAGCTTGGATTCAGTTATGGTGGTATATCTTCTTGATTGAGGATCATGGTTATTTGGTTTCTTTTGAGGAGCTCATGATGTGCACTTTGAGTTCTTTGATAGTTTGATGCCTTGGTTGATTCTCATGGTTAGAGGATGGGTTTTCATCATTATGTCATGGATAGCTTGGATACATGGTTTAGTGGGAGCTTGTGACAGTGATGGGGTGACAGTGCAGGATTAGTTCCTGGTTTGATTTGGATCTTCATATAGGAGATGGATTTTATGATGCCATAGGTGACTTGGTACCACGGTTGAGTGGGAGTTGTTTGCATTGATATATTTATTGAGTGTTTGTAGATGTTGGAGGTTTGTCTTAGATCCTGTTGCTACAGAAGCGTCTTTGACATTTGCATGGTGCACTTGTTATCTTCATGGTGTTTGAAGATGGTTAGATCTTGAGGACTCATGGAGTTCTTGGTTATCTTCATGGTATGTGGAGATGGTTTTCTTCATGGTGTGTGGAGATGGTTGCATCTTGAGGACTCATAGGGTTCTTGGAAAAGGTGTGGTTTATGCTTTTATTTGGCATGTTATCCTTGGTGTGAGGATGGTTTCATTATTATGTCATAGTATACTCTTGATACGCGTTTAGAGTTGTGACATGTTATGGTGTGTTCATGTGAAACATGTTATCTCTTTTTAGTTGAGATGGTAAGATAATGTTCTCATGTTTATGTTCCTGAGGCCATGGTTGGAACTTTGACATTGATCTTGGTTTAGTTTCTTGGTATTGAGTACATTGATCATAAGCTGGATACTTCATGATATTGCAATGTTGCATTTGGAGTTGGCATGGATTGATTGGTTACAAGTGCTCATGGATACTTAGAGACGGTGGTGACGCTAATTTCTCTTGGATTAGAGAAGTATTTGTTGGGACGGTTGATGGTTTCAGCAGGAAGTCCGAGGGGCAGTCACCTGATATGGACTTGAGAGGAGATTGTTCTTAGATGAGTCTTGGTTGGAGACTTGGGTATCTTGATGAGCATTCTCATTCCCCATTCTTGGTCTACTCAGCGGTTTGCTACTTGAGAGGTATAGCCCATTTTTTTCTCTCAGTTGCATTATATTTATGCTTGTCTTTCATGGATATGGATCTTGAGCTATGGTACATGAGTTAGTTCTGGAGGGTTCATTTGAGAGATGGTTTTAGCATTGGTTATCTCCATGTGCATATGTTGTTATGCTGGTTGAGTTTGGGAGATGGTTTTATATTGGGCTTATTCCTTGGTTTAGGAATGGTTTTATTGAGTTTGATCTTCTTGTGAGAGGCTTACATCCATGATGAGTTATATGGTATGGTTTGGGTGTTGTTGAGGCTTCTTGTTGGGGTTTTATGGAGGAGATCATACTTGCACAGTTTACATCTAGAGGTGTGTGTAGAAGGACATGATACAGGTTATGATTTGCATGGTTTCTCTTGGTCTTGGTTATCTTCCTGGATGTTTATTTTTGCTTACATTGGATTTGAGATTGGTTAGAGATTGTGATCACTGGTTTGTGCTCATGTATGTCATGTGAGAGATGACATGGTTATTTCTTTCTCTTTCCTTTGTTGGTTGTGGTGAACTTGGGAGAGCATTGGAGACTTGTTATGAGAGTTATTCTTGCAGGATATTAATTTATGTATTGTGGATGTCCTTGATTCTACATGGATTCACTTCTTTGAGATGTTGTAAGTGGATTGGTTATAGATTTGACATTATCTTTTGCAGTGGGAGCTTCTTGGTATTTATGTGGCAGGTATTGCTCTTGAGGCTTGTGATTGCAGGTTATAGATTGGATATGTCGATGATATAAGATTCACTTGTTATACCTTTGAGGTATGGATAGTTGGATGGGTTTGGCACTTTGCTGTGGGTGCTATTTCAGCTATGGATATTTTGACAACTACGGATACATGTGATTACCTTTGGATCAGGTTATTTGTGCTTGGAATTTCAGTTGGTACAGGATTTTATGATCTTCTAATGCAACAGTTTGGGTGGCTTTCTCTTTGGATGGCTTCTATGTATGTCCAGTGGGAGTGGCATAATAGGAGGTGAGATCATTCATGTTCGAGATGCTGGATACTTTGATTTTGTTGCGGGTACCAGGATGGAGCACTTGGTGTATTTTGATCCATGATGGTGGATGTGCTGGGAGGGATTGTTCCCTTCTTCATTTATGTGGCTACAGATTGACCATATGCAATGTATACAACAAGTGGGAGATTGTTGAGATAATGGGTGTTGCACACATTGCATAATATTGTTATTTTATTATTTTATTTTATTATTTAATGTTGTGCCTAGATGGACGTGCAACATGTAAAGATTCTCATGGAATATTCTTGATGAGTTGTATTGTAACATTGTGATAATATTTCATGTAATTATTTAATATTGGGGAAAAGAATTAAATGCCCAATATTAAATGTGGGGTCAGTGGGTTAGGTAGCACATGGTTTTAGCACATGGTTTATGTAATACCACTTAGTGGTTTTGTGGAACTTGCTACTATATAAGCAGCCACAAGGGTAGTTGTTGTAGAGAGAGAGAGAGTGACAAGGAGAAGACAAAAGGCAAGAGTCGAGCGGGACAAGGCTTGACAGGTTAGCCAAGGGAGCATTTGTGAAGGTTGGAAGCATGGCATGGGATGTGTGGATTCATGCTTGTTCACATAGTTTGCTCGGTTGTGGCTATGGCCATGAAGGCTTCCATGGTTGTATGGCAATGGTTATTTTGCTGAATAATACATGGTGATGGATGCTTTTGGAGGCTGAGTTTTTTTCCTCAATGAGGGTTTCCCAGGGTATATCTTGTGTCACAATTTTGTGGGTATGTTGTCTATTCTCTTGCATGTGGATTTTAATTTCATGTTTATTTTAGATCTATTATGGGTTATGTGGAAACGGTTATATTCTTTGTTGCCAAGTTTCCTTACATGATCTTAAGGAGAACCTATAGAGAGAAAAGTAGTAGAGGAGAAGTGAAGAGATTAGTGAAGTGTGATTGTTGGAAGGGATGCCAAGTAGATCAGTGATGGAGATGATAATGGAGGCTAGTCACTGAACCAACTAATAAGCAAATAGAGATCTAAATTTTTAGAGTGAGTTGTGTTTTATAGATCAAACCTATTATATTCTAACTATTGTGATAGTCAAAATCCTTTAATCAAGGTTGACCTAATAGTCATTTTGTAAATCATTTAATCAAGGTGACATTCTAATGGAATGATCCAAAGTCCTCTAACAAGGTCATTCTTAATAGGGTGATTAAACCCTCTAACTAGGTCACACCTAATAATGTGTTTGGTAACCTTTAATAGGGTTGGCTCTTAATCGAGCTCACTTTAGAAGAGTGAAAAAGTGGTAGCATGTTTCTTGGTGTTTTTTTCCAAATTAGGTTTCCACATTAAATCCTAGTGTCATTTACTTGTGTGAATGTTATGTTATGTATGCTATTTTATAGTTGTTTCTTTTATTGTTAATCAACACACATATACACAACAGAGTTAAAATAATTTTAAGTTGATGATGATATGTTATATAAACTGAGCCATTTAATGAGACTGTTTAATTTGTTTGAAGCTATTAAAAGTTGAATTGGTACATCTAGACCTAAGGATAACTGATTCATCCCCCAGTTATTCTAATCACTCTAACAATTATCTCAAAGATCCTCTTCTTGCTCAAACCTCTCAAAGAATTCTAGTATTTGGGTTTTCCAATTCCATTTTAATTCTCGCTATCAAACATGTCCTTAAGGAGAATGCAACATATGCACAACACTTCTTAGAAAACAAGAAAAATTATAAATTGCTACATATAGATATTTACATCAAAATGAAGTCATTGAATAGCTTGTCAAAATAGCTACCCTTCCTAACTAGCCTTTGATAGTCTTCATGCTCATGGATAATGAACTAAGAGAATTAAACTGTTAGGCATACCATAGATAGTTGGAATGGACTCCAAATATTGACAACAAATAAGTTCTCCTACACTTGGGTTTTGTCTTCTTGAGAAATATAGACTTCCTCCTATTAATTTTCATCTTCATGTTTAGAAGAAAGCATGGATATGTGCAACTTGTAAACTCTTGTAGAGATAGCTACCTAATAGGGAAACCTTTAGATGGTGTTGGATCCAAGCGAATGGCCTTGAACTCACTCTTGTTCTCTACAACCTTGAATAGAAAATAATGAATAGCTCTGATGGCTCTTCTATTGCCATGAGAGCCTCCTCCTTTTCCTACAAATCATGGCTTTATGATTTAGGATTCATTGACTTGAAATCGATGAATGAGAAGATGGTGTCAAACTCATCCATGAAGTTCTCTTCATTGTTAATCTCCTCTATGATTTTCTCCATGCCATGAAATGTTATTATATCACATAATTCCTTATGATAGCTTGAAAGAATATCAAGCTCCTCTCCATAAATTGCTTTCTCTAATGTGATATCATTCATAGATTGAGGAATGACCTTATGCACACCATTTATGAGGAATGACCTTATGCACACCATTTTTATCATATTCAAGGACAAGAGTTTCCTTATGATCGTTGTCCTCATCTTCCATATGAATAAAAAATGGGATCTCTTAAAATGAAAGGAATGGATCTTCCTCCTCTTTGTTAGCTATTTGTAGAGCAATTTGTTAGTATACAAAATTCTCAATATTCTCTCAAAGATCCTCTTCTTGCTAAAACATCCACTCCATTTAGCCTTAGATCATACATATTTTAATTTAAATTACAATTGAGATTAAAAAAATGTAAGATCTAAGGCTAAATATGTGAAGATATAACTTTCTATGTGTACATGAATATTGAGAATTAATAAACAAATTCTGATTAAAGATCCAAGATGTCATGCCCTAAATTTAACAGGGCAAAACACAACCAACAATTTTTTAATTTTTTTTGAAAGGTGCATCAAGGGATAATACACATGTATCTATGTATAATAGATATACTCTATCGAACTACATAGAGATTGAAATCTACAATTTATGTTTCTTAAGGACATTAGGGTATCACTAATTTGATCATGGGTTAGAGGTAATACTTAGCAACTTCTAGGTACATTGATACTCTAACTAGGACTTAGGTGTCAGGGTTAGGATGCTAGTATTCCAAGTTAAAGTTTAGGGATATATTTTAGCTAGATGCCAGCATATCTAATTTTATTTCAATTTATTTTGTTTTGAAACATAAACTAGGGTGTTGAGCAAGAGCTAGCATAGGAGGCATACACATGACATTATTAGCTTACAACAAAGTGTTAATAAGTTATCGATTATCACTAAACTATATATATAAGATTAATTATTTTTATGAATATTATGTTGTCCCCTACCATTCAACATCTTTGTTAGTACTCAATTATGATGCATTCATAAAATTTCTTTTCCCACTATAATTTGTCCTATATATTTCAAATCCTTTCCTATCTTAGTTTTGTGTATGTAATTTTGATATTATGTAGATGATTTATTAGGATATTCATGCCAATGTAATTTTCATACATACCACCCTTTATTTATTTTATTTTAATTATTTATTATTTTTAGTATTATTTTAAAATTATGTATACATACCACTCTATATTTCTTTTATTTTAATTATTTATCATTGTTATTATTTTAAAATTATTTTATTTAATAATTATGTATAATTAATTATTAGACAAGGCTATCATAGAATCCTAAATCTTCCACCCCTAATACTCATCCTAACTTGCTCTACGACACATGCCTTTAACTACTATATTAATTCAAAAATGTTATTAACAATCCCATAAAAAAATTAGCATAATCTTAATAATTTCTAATTCCCTACCCTATGCAATAATATTATCCCTAAAACATTACTTCTAACCCCACACAACATAACATCTCTTTATCTAATCAAATAAACCCAAAAACACTTTTACTAATCCCAACAATCCTACATAATAACTACCTGCTAAAGGATCTATGAGGCCTATGACCACTTCTCCCTTTATCCCCTTAATAATCCAAACCTTATCCCAAGGCGCCAACTCTCTCCCCTAGGCACATTTCTTAAGAAGTGGAGCCACCAATGACAAGGTTAGGTGTCATAATCAAACAAGGTAATCCCCTTGCATATATGCCTACATGTGTTAGAAAGGTGGTAGGTACCTAGGGGGGTGCTCCCTAACATGGGACAAGAAGGTAAAAATCTCTCCAAAAGTGCCTAACCTCTTCCCAAGGTCCTTGACTGCTAGGAGATGGTGGGGACTACTGACTACATGCCTTTTAAGCATGATTTGGATGTGGCTTTCCTTGTCTTAGCATAAGGCCGCCACCTTTAGGTCTTTGTTTCCTTTTTGTTTGTTGTTTTATTTTGAATTTTATTATTAATTTGTGGAGTTTATCATTAGGGTACTTCCTAGTTTTAAGAAGTAGGTGTCTAAACTTCCTATAATCATTCATATATATGTATATATATATATATATATATATATATATATATATATATATATATATATATATATATATATATATATATATATATATATATATATATATATATATATATATATATATGTATGTATGTATGTATGTATGTATGTATGTATGTATGTATGTATGTATGTATGTATGTATGTATGTATGTATGTATGTATGTATGTATGTATGTATGTATGTATGTATGTATTGTTTCTAAAATAGTGACACAAGGGTCACGAGATTTATGAAAGTCCTTTCTTGTAAATGATTTAGGACTAGATGTTTATTTTTGTTTGAGTCTTTTTCCAAGTCAAGATATTTTTCTATTATTATTTTATGCACAAGGCTCTAAGAATATTCTCTCTGAATAAAATATTAGACTATAATGGAAAGTGGACTTTTTTGCCATTCCTCATACAAATTCCAGAGAATTAAATGCCACCTACAGACTTGCTTACTTATGCATTTGGACTATGTATTCATTTTCAAGCTAGTTTTCTCTTAATTCTACCATGGCATTTTTAGTGAACATGTTTAATGATGTGATGGTGTTATCTAACCTAGGAATTTATTAAAACTTGAAACCCAAATGATCTAATGTTTCATACACACAAAATGAACTATCAAAGTGTGGCAACTTTCATCCATTACATAACATATGAATTTACAATGCAAACATCTATATTTGAATTGATCAACTATATCTATAATATTCTTCCACACAACATTTATGAAATATTTCTACCAAATGATTTACAATTAACATAAGAAGAAGGATCTCGTTACATAACTTCTTCATAATACATCAAATCTCATAATGAATATTTCCTTACAAGTAAAATATACACAATTTCTCAATCTTTCCATTCACAATTTCAAACAATAACCAATGATAAACAAATCTCTTTTACATCACAGTGAAATAACAATGAAGACTTGATATCACAACACATTTGAGATGACCTGGAACATTGGTTTCTCTGTACATACTTGATTTTTCAACTTCGTCAAGGGTGAAACCCTAATATCTTCAAGGAATCCATCTTCACAAAACCTGCATACACACACAAACTAGGAACCATGGATGTTCACCTCCCATCTTAGGCTTCTATGAAGCCACCCACCAAGCAAGGGAAACCAAGATCTAAATGGGATACATGCACACTACATTTGATAATGCATGAGAAAACATACAAGACAACACATAATACTCCCTTCCAAAGTGTCCACATTGATTCACCATTGGAATCATTATCACATTGGGTGAAGGTGGACTCTTTAAAGAGGAGATTGCATAACCAAACATAAACATCATATTGCAATTGTATTTTGCCTCTCAAGGCCATCATAAACATCTCCTCCTTCTTACACACAAAACCCCTTATATCTCTGAAATCAACAAAGGTGTATGGATTCAATGGAGCCCATACTCCATGAAAGAAAGAACTCCTCATCATGAGGTGAATTTTCTCAACTACAATGTTGAGCCCAACTAATCCCTTCACCCAGGCTTCTCTTCCCTCCCAAGGGTGAGTGAAGCCTTCACAACCCATAATCACATTCAACATTCAAATCAAACAAAATAAAATTAAGAAAGAAAGCCAAGAAATTTACATGAAACAAATTACACATTCACATTGTCACAACATAATACCAAAATCTATAATACAAAGATTCACCACACAATGCATGATTCTATGACACATTCTCCATGCTTGTAGATTAATTATGCAATCCTAAAAAGAAAGAAAATGAACATAGTTTGAATTACCAACCTTGGTCCAAGCTAAATGCAATGATAGTTGTTGTAGAGCTCCCTTAATCTCCCTCCAAACCCTAACTATCTCTAAACTTAAAGAGTGGGTGAACAACCCACTAGTTTGTCCAAGACTCTCTAATAAGGCCTTCTCACTCGCTATTTTAGCAAAGACACCAAGCCACTTCCTCTTACAAACTTGTCTCAATCTAAATTTTCTATATTTGACTTAGTGGAAACATGGGAGAAAAAACATGTGACAACTCCAATTTCGAATTGATGGAAGAATGCATGGGTAAAGGGGCCCCCTAGGTTGTCTAGGCACTAACATGGTTAAATTTAGGTCCCTAACATGATATACTATCATATGGGTAACTTATTTTCACATACAAGACACTTTGGGACCACGTAATGACCCCTTAAAACCCTAGCCAAGTCCAAATTCGAATTACCTCTGATTGTGACCTAGCCTACCCGTTGTCAAGTGGGTTTACTTATTCATTAGAAAGGTAATTAGTTTTAGTGTAAAATACCACCATGACAAAACCCTAGATGGCATGTCATTGCACACAAAATCCACAAGTGTCAAGTGACACATAAAAACACATTCCACATCACCATGACATGTCCTTAATGCATCTTTATGATTAAACATTTCCATATACAAGCAAACGTACATTTACTAAATAAAATACATCACAACGAGGCTTTCGAATCTTCTAAAGATTTTCCTTGGTTAAAATGTATTCACATAGGTTTGGAACTTGTTTCCCCTTAGAATTTCCATGGTTCCACTTCCTACACATTAAACTCGAGCATCAGTAGTCCAAGGAGGTCATATATATATATATATATATATATATATATATATATATATATATATACATATACATATAGACATATATATACATATCTGCATACATATATATACATACATATATATATACACATATATATACATACATATATATATACATATATATACATACATATATATACACATATATATACATACACATATATATATACATACATATATATATACATGTATATATATGTACATATATATACATATATATACATATATATACATGTATATATATGTATATATATATATATATACATATATATACATGTATATATATATATGTATGTATATATATGTGTATATATATGTATGTATATATATGTATATATATATGTGTATGTATATATACATATATATACATCTATATATACATCTATATATGTATATATATATATATATATACATATATACATATATATATAGACACACACACACACACACACACATATATATGCCTATAATTTCAAATTTTATAAAATCCCTATTAACATGATTCAAATTAAATTTCCTTTCCTAATCATTTCAAATAAATTATTGAAGATGTTGGAATATCAAGTCTACATATCATGAGCCATCATAATCAAATTAACATCTATCTACATATCATAAATTGTCACAACCAATTTAACATTTATCTGCATATCATAAATCATCATAATCAAATTAACATTTATCTACATATCATAAATCATCATAGTTAAATTAACATTCCGCATCACATTATAATCTAATTCTATTATGTCATAAAGTTGTGTCCATATGTGTTTGATTATCCCATACATAGAATCAAGTTCTTAGTACATATCATAATTTCAAACACTACTAAAATATCAAAATTAGTGGATAAATAGGCCACTATCCATTTAAGTCTCAAATAACTATCAAAATGTCAAAGTCTTGAATATCAAAATGCAAGTAAAATATCTATATTATGAGGGGTCAGGATGAGGTCTTGCATCCTCCCCCCTAGGCATGAACTTCCTCCTGGAGTTCATAGAAAAGGTATGGGTACTAAGTCTTCATCTAAGCTACATCCTTCCATGAAGCCGTGACCTCGTCATAACAATCCCACTGGACCATAACCTGGTCCAGCTCTCTACCTCAAAGTGTGAGTATGAAACATAAGTTTGAATATGTTTAGAATCAAGATCTTAATCAATCACACACATAGGCTAGAGATGGTCTCATGTTAGATACAACCTCCCATGGTAACAAGGCAATATTTGAGGGAGGGAATGAGTTTATAGAAAGAATTGCATAGACTAATGGGTCTGAAATGATCCATAGAATTTGCCCCTAGAATTTTAGGGATAAGAACTAAAAAAGTAGCATTCACCTCCTTGAGAAAACTTTTAGCTCCAAAAAACTCTTGAATCATTTTGATAACATCCTGATGGACCATTGGGCTCCAATGCTACCTATTTTTTTGACTCCACCTACAAAGCATCCCAATCTATGATGTGAGACTCATCATAAATATACTTCCTTAATACAGATACATGAAATACATTGTGAATGCATGACAAGTAGGTGGCAGGGCTAAACAATAAGCAACTGGTCCTATCTACTCCAAAATCTCAAAAGGAACCACAAAATGAGGTGCTAACTTAGAACCTTTTCCAAAATAGATTGGGCTCTTATGTGGTCACACTCTCAAAAATACTCTCTCACCATGTACTCTCTGTCCACCCTCTTTGCATTTGCATATTTCTTCTATCTATCTTGGGCTTCTCTAAGGCATTGTCTTATCAATACCACTTGCTGCTCCATGTCCTTGACTAACTATGGCCTTATACATATCTTGTCTTCAATCCTATCCCAAGTTAGCGGTGTCCTACAAGGCCTACCATACAAGGCTTAATAGGGTGGAATGCCTATGGAAGTGTGATGCCCATTGTTATAGGCGAATTCTACAAGATGGAGGTACTCTTCCCACTTGGACTAGTGGTCCATCACATACATCTGCAACATATCCTCTAGGATCTGGTTAACTCTCTCTATTTGTCCATCTATCTAAGGATGATATGTTGTGCTAAAGTTGAGCTTGGTACCCAGTGATGTCTGCAATTCCCTCCAAAATGAGGAGGTAAACAAGGAGTTTCTATTTGATATTATCTTACGAGGTATGCCATGGAGTCTAACAATGTATTGCAAGAAAACCTATGCCACAATAGGTGTTGTGAAGGTAGTGTGAATGGGTGAGAAGTGGGAAACTTTGGTAAAAGTTTCCATTGTCACTATGATGGCATCGTGATTATGAGAAGACGTTGAAAGACCAATAATGAAATCCATGGAGATAGTGTCCCACTTCCACTTAGGTATCTCGTGTGGCTACAAGAGTCCACCTAGATGTTTGTGTTCTGCCTTAACTCTCTGACACTCTAGGCATTTGGCTATGATGTTGGCAATCTGCATTCTCATTCCTGACCAATGATATAACTATCTTAAATTTGCATGAAGTTTCTTGACACCTAATTATACTATATAGGGTGCTCTGTAAGCCTCCAAAATGATGAACTCACATAAGTCACCAAAGGACAGTACATAGATGCACCCTTTATGGCATAGTAATTCATTCAAACCCAATGAAAAATCAAAAATCCTTCCTTTTAAGGGTCTTTGAGAGTGGACTAGCTGACAAAATTCTACATAAAATACATCTTTGAGAAGATGGTGTAGTATGCGCTCTCTCAAATTTGTCTCAATATTCATGGTAGATATCCCATGTCATCTCCTACTCAAGGCATCTATGACTACATTCTCCTTTCCCTTAATGTAATGTACCTCAAAATCATACTCGCATAAGAACTCCATCCATCTCCTCTATCGGGCATTCAGATTTGGCTATGTGAAAATATACTACAAACTTTGGTGATCTGAATGAAGCTTAAAGTGATGTCCTAGAAGGAAGTGGTGCCTGTATATGAGAAATTTATTAGCAAGAAATACTAATCTATTCAAAAACAAAAGCATTAACTAGCATAAAAATCATAACATATGAGATAGACAAAGTGAAAACCCTCAAATGAGAATATGAGCCATGGAATGGCTCTCCCAATGAGGATGATCACTTGATTTAGGGATGAGTCTATTATGTGGATGTGGGATGTATGCTCAAGATACTCAAACTATGCTTCAATGGAGATGGAAAATGGAAAATTGGTAGCTTTGTGAGCTCTCAATTTGGCATTATAAGGGTATGGTTAAGGGTTTTGTTTCTCAAACTAGCATTATAACTTTAGCTTAAAGGTTGTGATGAAATGGCTTGGGAGGGGATCCAATTTATAGACTAAGGGCTTGAGGGTTTGAGGGCTAAGATGCAAGGATGGAGAAAAGCTCATGGAGGGCTCAGATTGCATGAGAGGAGAACACATGGATTGTGCTTCTTTACATCCAATCAGGAAGTGACACATGTCACAAGGTGAGTGGGTGGAGGAAAGGGCAAGGATGAGTCAACAAAGGAGGCTCAAGGCCTTAAAGACCCTCATAAATAGCTTGTAAGAGAAATGAATGGGCTTGTAAGAGTCTTTATGGCTTTGTAAGAGCATTCATGACTAGGTGGTTGAGATATTTTGGGGATTGTTGACTTTGCTTGGCTTAGGAAAGTCTTAAGCTTGCTTAGAGAATGTGAAAAGGTTAGGGAGGGGATTAGAGGTGATTTCGGATTTAGATTAGGGATGTTAGAGATATGCAAGTAGATGGCATTCAATGAGGGTGGGTGAGTTAGTGGCTAAGCTTGGTTAGTATGGGTGGATGGGGTGGATTAGACTAAATAGAAGATTTAGGAATAGGTTAGGGGTTTATTAAATTTGAGGGCTTTGTTTATCAAATAGACTTTATTTAATAAATGAGGGTTTTGGGATTAGATAGGAGAATAGGATTTAATTGATAAATGATGGGTTATTTGATTTATCAATTAGGACTATAGATGATTAATTAAATTAATAAGCTAGGGGATGGCAAAGGATTAATTAAATAGGAATTTAATTAATGATGCCTTTTAGAGATAG
The DNA here is from genome assembly GCA_028749045.1 of Cupressus sempervirens. Lineage (NCBI taxonomy): Eukaryota > Viridiplantae > Streptophyta > Pinopsida > Cupressales > Cupressaceae > Cupressus > Cupressus sempervirens. The sequence continues at coordinate 238,011,646 of CM053789.1, read as the reverse complement.
CTAAATAGGATTACCAAAGCAGTGTAATCAAATTTAGGTGTCTACATTTTGCCCCTCTTTGACATAGTGTTGAGACAACACTATTTCAAATAAGTTCAAACAGAGACGACATGAGGAAGATGTTTTAGCAACAAGGTTGCCCCAGTCTCGGATAAGAAGAGGAGAGACTAGACTTAGAGATGCCCCCTCAAGAAGGCGGCAGAGAGAGAAGATGAGGCTCGACGGCTTCTTAAAAAATACAAGAATCCAAGATAAGCAAGGAGACTCAGATTGGCAAAGAGAAGGGGCTAAATTAGCTTAAACTCTCACTATGGGAGAATGATTAAGGGAGAATCAGAGGCACAAGAGTAAAGCAAGCTTAAGACGTTTAGGGAAGGTGAAGGATGAGGGAGCGGAGCACTATAAAAAGGAATCCAAGATAGGGAGAAGGATGAGGGGATTTATAAAGCTAATGCAACAGGATTTCAAAGAGTCAGATTGGCGGTAGATGGGTTTCGGAGATCCCTAGGACTAGGATTGTGGATCTCAAAAGATGAGGCTTGGTGGATTGATTAGATTGGTGGATCCCTAAGACTAGGATTGTGGATCCCTAAAGCTAAAAGTGAAGATTGATTCAAAGAGATATTGATGCATAAGCTGGGGTAGGAGAGACAGATGCTGGATATGGATGGGGGATAATGTAGATGAAGGGAATCCATTGAAACTTTTTGAGCAAGGGGATACTTCAAAGAGAAGTACCACTATGTAGTTGAGCATTAGATTTTCTATAGGACTGTTGGTTAATTGCCAAGGTTACCAAGAACATCAAGGCCTTTTCACCAACTGTCTAGAGGCCTGATGAACTGACTCAAAACAAACATGCAAGGATTGCCCTAGCATCACACATGAGTCCTGGAGGAAGCAGCGTAGAACTAACACTGGGTAACCCACAAGAAAAAAATAAAAACAAACAAAAAACCTAATCAAGACCTTACGCTCAGGTTGCCCCATTCACAGTATACCATGATATGGAAGATCGTGGCAACCTTGAGGAGGGAACAAAAAGATTGCTTGGAAAAGATATTTCAAGACCCAAAAGGAAAGATTCCAAATCAAAAGAAAGCAAAAATCCAAAAGAGAACTGTTTGCCAATGAGATGGGTAGGACGAGGTACTAACGGACCAAGATCAGACATGAGAAAAGCTATATCCTACAAGGATCTATCAGAGAGCACCTAAGCTGATGGATTTGGATGAGTGATGCGTCTGGCAAGCGGAACTAAGAAGGATAACACTTTGGTGATAGGAGATCTAGCTAAAGGATGCATTTGGAATAGCTAACCAAGGGTTGTGCAATGTGTGCAAGATGTTGATCAAGGAGGAACTAACATGAAAGCTGGATAGATACAATGGTACTAAGCTAAAGAGGATGTACAAGCTGACAGACCAAGATATGTTACAAATGTACAAGGTTTTTCATTTTTTGGTTTTGGTGAGATGGAAATATTTGTGAAAGGTGGGATGTATGCAATAGTTGATAGGTGGATAGGTAGATGGTTTGTGAAAAGCTTAAGGAAAATGGCATTCTTTGTGTGCATGTGATAGGATACAAGCTAGGATACAAGATTTGGCATATAATACAAGCTAGAATATGGTACAAGCTTTCGACAAGATTTGGATATACAAGCTATGATACAAGATTTACAAGCTAGGGTACAAGATTTACAAGCTAAAGTATAAGATTTACAAGCTGTACAGGAGGTATTTACAAGCTTCATTAGATGTTGGATATTTGGTTGGAACACTAAGGGAACAAGCAAGTGTTTTATGGGATGGTGAGTGGATGGATGAGGGATAGGATAGTGATAGATAATGGAATAGTCTTAGTACACAAGGCACCTGAATTACCAGGTTTTCACCAAGGTACCTATCCAAGGTGCTTGAATTGCCAAGTTTTCACCATTGGACGCTTATTTCTCTTTACTATTTTTTTTTTTTGTGTGTGTTTTCAAAAGCTGGGTATACCAAGGATCTTCAAGCATAGAACTTCTTGAGATGAATGATGTTAGTAGGATCATTCAAGAGTTCTCCTTCCGGTGTAGATAGCTAATAGGCTCTAGAGCTAAAGGAGGCAGTGACAACATAAGGACCAAGCCATGTAGGTTCAAACTTACCTTTCTTTTCTCGATCTTCTTGGACTTTCATGTTTTCTTTGAGGACCATGTCACCCGGCTGAAAGTGTCGTGGAACTACCTTCTTGTTGAAATTCCTTTTGAGATGAGTTTAGTAGACTGTGAGATGATCATAGGCTTATTGTTGCTTCTCGTCTAAGAGATCTAGCTGGGTGAGTCTAGCTACTCTGTATTCTTCATCTGATATTTGCCCTTGCAAAGATATGCTCAAGGAGGGAAGTTCAACCTCTATAGGTAGTACCACTTCGGCACCATAGACTAGGGAGTATGGAGTTGTGCATGTGGATGTATGAAAGGAAGTTCGATAAGCCCATAGGGCAGGATTAATCTATATGTGCCAATCGCGGCCAGAATCATTGACAACTTTCTTTAGGATTTAGAGGAGGGTTTTATTAGTTGGCTCTACTTGGCCGTTACCTTGTGGGAAATATGGGCTAGAAAAGAGGTGATGGATGCAGAGGGAAGTACATAATTCTCCCATGTTGAGATTTTCAAAGTTACCTTCGTGGTCGGTGAAGATGGTGGATGGGATGTTGAAGTGGCAAACAATGTAGTACAAGATGAACTTGGAGACCTGAACTCCTGTAGCTAAGACTAGGGGGACTGCTTCCACCCATTTAGTGAAATAGTCTGTAGCTATTATTATCTATTTATGTCCATCATATGAGGGAGGTGTGATAGTTCCAACTAGATCAAGGCCCCAACAAGTGAAAGGCCAAGGTGGTGCAATAGGTTGTAGATCCTGTGCTAGAGCGTGCACAAGATTTGCGTGCTACTAACATGGGAGACACTTTCTGACAAAGTCACAGGAGTCTTCTTCAATGGTAGGCCAATAGTAGCCTGCTCTAAGGATTTTTCATGCTAGGACAATACCACTCGTGTGGGCACCACAAAGTCTAGAGTGTACTTCTTTTAACGCCATCACGGCCTCATTTTCATCTAAACATCGAGAGAGAGTATCGTGATAACCCCGACAATATAGGGTATTGGCTATGATATCATAGCGGGATGATTGTCGAATAAGGTTTTCGCGTTGGGTAGGTGTGAGGTCAGGGGATATGATACCATCGTTAAGGTAAGTGTGAATCTCATGGTACCAAGGGGATCGGGGACCAACTAAGATACAAACACGGTTTGAATCCTCATTCACATAGGTGGGTGTGAGGAGCTGCTCGACGAAGAACTCATACTGTGTAGCCACTTGGGGAATTCCCAAGAGCAAGCCGATAGTAGCCATAGCGTCCGCTACTTTGTTCTGCATTTGAGGCACTTGTGTAAACTGAAGCTTTGTAAAATGTTGGGTTAGCTGATCAACTAGCTCTTTATAGGGTAAGAGCTTTTTGTCTTTGGTTTGATATTCATTGAGGACTTGCTTGATGATGAGCTGAGACTCGCCAAAGATTTGTAACTCAGTGATGTTCCATTCTGTAGCTATCTTTAATCCTGCTGTGAGAGCCTCATATTCAGCTATATTGTTAGTGCTAGGGAATTGTAGCTTGAAGGATTTTGGAATGTAATCTCCTTGAGGTGTGACCAACAATACTCCTGCCCCTAATCCATGAGATGTATATGAGCCATCAAAATAAAGTTTCCATGGGGGCTATTCTTCAATTAGATAGATATGCTCATTTGGAAATTCTGTGATCAAAGGATATGTATCTACTAGAGGTGCATCAGCTAGGTGATCTGCTATAGCTTGCCCTTTGATTGCCTTTCTGTCTACATACTGGATGTCAAATTTGCTAAGGAGCATAACCCATTTGGCCAAACGGCCTGTAAGTGCTGTTCTGGAGAGCATATACTTGAGAGGGTCGATCTTAGAGACTAGTTGGATGGTATGACTTAGCATGTAGTGGCGAAGCTCTTGAGTTGAGAAAACAACTGCCAAACAAGCTTTTTCCTTAGGAGTATAATTGAGTTCATAACCAACTAGGGTTCTACTGATGTAGTAGATGGCTCTTTCTCTACCATAGTCATCGAGCTGTGCTAGAAGTGCCCCTAGAGTAGTAGGCATTGTTGATATGTACAAGATCAAGGGATGATCAGGAACTGGTGGAACCAAGATAGGGGGATTGGCAAGATACTACTTGAGCTGATCAAAGTTGCATTGACATAAAGGAACCCACTTGAAGTTTTCATCCTTCTTTAGTAAATGTGCAAATGGTATACACTTATCTGCAAGCTAGGAGACAAAGCGCCGGACGGAGTGAAGCTTTCCCTAAAGAGTGTGAAGCTGTCGCAGTGTTTGGGGCAGAGGCATGTCTAAGATAGCCTTAACCTTCTTGGGGTCGATCTCTATACCTCGTTTAGAAACTATAAAGCTGAGAAGCTTGCCAGATGTGACCCCAAAGACACATTTCTTGGGATTTAGCATGAGATGATATTTGGCTAACCTATCAAAGACTTTCTCTAGGTCAGCAAGATGATCCATGAAGGTATGAGATTTGACCAAGATATCATCCATGTAATCCTCCAAAATGCTATGGATAAGATCGTGGAAAATGGCTACCATAGCTCTTTGATAGGTAGTTCCAGCATTCTTTAGGCCAAAAGGCATCATGTTGTAACAAAAGGTTCCCCAAGGGGTAGTGAATGTTGTCTTATGTTAATCCTCTTCTGCAATCTTGATTTGATTGTACCTGAAAAATCCATCCATGAGGGACAAAATTTCATGTCTACCTGTAAGGTCTACAATAATATCTATGTTGAGCAAGGGAAAATCATCCTTTGGACAAGCTTTGTTAAGATCTCTAAAGTCAGTGCAGATTCTGATGTCACTAGAAGGTTTAGTGACGAGGACCATGTTAGAGATCCACTCTGAGTAGTCGATAGGTCGGATAACCTTAGTAGCTAACATTCTTTCCAATTCAGCTTTGACCAGTAATGCCACCTTGGGGTGCATTTTTCTAAGCTTTTTTCTAACGGGCTTGATCTTTGGATCGACTACAAGATGATGATCTACAAGCTTTGGATCAAGTCCTAGCATGTCCTGATATGACCATGCAAATCGGCCAATGTTCTCTCGTAAGACCTCAAAGAGGAGATCAGCTTGGTCTTGTGATAGGGATGCGGTAATGTGAAGAAGTTTGGGGATCTCTGAAGAACCAATGTTGACTTCTCTAGTATCCTCAATTAGAATAGAAGACACCTCTTGTCAATTATCTTGAGGACGCGATGCTAAATCCTCATGTTCTACTTGTGACTCTAGATTTTCTTGCTAAGGGGTTCTCTTCGCTGCCTTAGCTAGTCTTGGATTCACCTTTGTTCTAGTTTTGGGTGTATCAGAACTAGGTTGGGGATTTTCTCCAAAATACCCCTTGGGATCTAGCTTATAGATATAGGCAAAATCTGGCTTGATTTGCTTGTGAGGAGTTTCAGCTCCCATGAATCTCAAAAGCACTTCCTCTTATGTGAACTCATCAATGTGTATGACGCTTGGTTGGTCCCAATCTATGAGTTGTGGATGAGCGAGTGGTAGGTCAATGAAATGGATGGATAGTTCTTGGAGAACAGAGTCTCCTAGGGAGATTTGGTCTAGGATATCATCGTAGGCTCTCTTTTCAACTTCCTCAGGAATGTCTTTAATGTCGACAAGGTTGCAGTGAATGTTTGAAAAAGTGTGACCATTCTCATTGGTGCCCCTAGTTGTGGGTATGCCAAAGCCAAGGCCTCACTTTGATTCCCACTTGTGTGCGTCGATGGGGCACTGCATGCCTCTTTCTTCTAGTCCTAGACCACCACCTTGATAGTTCCATTTGTCAATGATGAGCTTATGTTCTTGGGGATACTTTTGGCTGAAGTGATCAAGGCGTGCTTGATTTCTTGGAGGTGCATCCTTATGTACCCAATTGTTGATATCTGGAGTGAGCTCCTCATGAAGAGGGATTTTCAAGGATACAAAGGTTGTTGGGCCAAACTGTTTGTATCGAGGAGGTGGAATCTCCTTAGCTTTGTGATATGTCGGTCATCCATGGGCGTGTGGATCAAGTGGGATTGCCCCGACAACAAATGCATCTGACAGACTATACTCTCCACAGCTTTTGTTATTGATCTTTACAGTAGATAGGGTGGAGGCGAGGATGGTTTCTGGGTCATTACAAGTGTGGGATGAGCTGGTGATGGCTATGCCGATATCAATTCTAGGGCAATGATTTGTATATGAAGCTTCAACCGCATTGTAGTAAGCAAAGGGTTTTGGATCGGCATGGATGGTTACCTTAGTGCCTTGATGCAAAAATTTGATGCACTGATGGTAAGTGGATGGAACGGCTTTCATGGCATGAATCCATGGGCGACCAAGGAAGATGTTAAATGGTAGGTTTAGATCAATAACATGGTAGAGTGTTTCTTGGATGACTGGCCCAACCTTGATTAGTAGCAAAATAGTTCCTTCTGTGGTTCTTTCCAAGTTGTCATAAGCTTTGATTGTGATAACCTCACTGATGATATCTACCTCAGTATACCCAGCTTATTTTATGAATTTTAGGGTGCAAATATTCAAGGCTGATCCATTATCTATCATTACTCTTTTTATGGCGAAGTTGGATACCATGATGGCTATGCGAAGCGGAAGGGTGTGATTTGGCTCGACCACAGGTATGTCGGTGGGTTTGAATGATAGGGCACATGAGGAGGATAGGTGTCCAACGAGATTACAAAAATTAGTAGTGTTGATATCTGAAGGGACACAGGATTCTATGAGAGTACTATCAAGGATGTTTTTGTATAGAGGACTGGTGCGGAGAAGGTCTAAAATGGAGATTTGGGCTGGCATGTTCTCGAGGTGTTCCAAGATATTGTACTGACTTTTTGATGGAGCTAATGGTGCTAGTGAAATTGGTGGGCCTGTGATGTTAAATCGTGCTCTTCAAGTGGTGACTGCACACTCATTGTTTGGTCCTTCGATATTGATAACATTGACAAAAGGATCTTTCTCGGATATACAACCTATGAGGCTACCATAGTCTATATAGGATGAAGTGTGGTCATTATTCTTCCCATGTTGTTGGTTTGGCTGGCGATTGTTGGTGTTGTTGTTGTTGGTTTGGATAGGTGCTTTTCCAGGATTTTGGTTGTTGTGAGGAGGAAAAGCATTTTGATTAATCTATAAGCCTGCATTGGGAGAGGTTTGGGCACCAACAATGATTTCTTTCCGATCAATGAGGCCCTACACATAATCTTTCAGTTTCATGCATCTGAGGGTGGTATGACCTTTTACCCTATGAAATTTGTAGTACTCATTGTCTTTGTACCATGCAGCTTTGGATTGGCCTGGGTCAATTTGTTGGGTAGGAGGAAATTTGATGAGATTTTCCTTAGTCAATTTCTCAAAAATGGCATCCAATGGCTCACCAAGGGGTGTATAATTTCTAGGTGCAAGTTGGAACTTGGGCTTTGGTCCTACAGCTACATTGATGGCATTAGCTTGATTGCTAGACCCTTGAAAGTTGGGTCTTGGATTGTGGCCTTGATAGCTTTGGTGATTTTGGTATTGGTAGTTGATAGCTTGTTGATTGTTTGGTTGATAAGGTGGGTTGGTCTAATTTTGGGAAGGACCAACAATATTCACATGTCTAGTGTTAGTGACGTTGTCTGCTGCAACGTGCTTGTTTTTGTTCCAATACCTAGACTTGTCATTGGAATGTGATTGATTTTGGTTGGCTTCCTTGTAAATCTTGACCACACCATCTTTAATAAGTCCTTGCTCAAGGATCATTCCTTTCTCTTTGATATCTTTGTAGGTCTAGTTCATGGTCATGTGGTGAGCCAAGCTGGGATGGGCATTATCAATAAACATTTTCACTAAATGGCATTTTGGCAGGGTACAAGATATGTGGGTGGTAAGGGTTTGCCATCTTTGCAGATATTCGAGAAGGCTTTCTCCACCTTTTTGCTTAGTGTGGACAAGATCAGCTACTGATAGCTCTGTTTCAACAAGATGGGCATATTGGGCTACAAATGCCTTAGACAATTCAGCAAAGTTTTTAATTGTGCCATATGGGATTCTATAAAACCATTCAAGAGCTGGTCTGGCCAAGCTTTTGGGAAAGAGACGCAAGAGGAAGACGTCACCGTAGGCCACTTCTTGGCAGTGTATATAAAATTCTTTGATATGTGTGGCAGGGTCTCCTTTTCCTTTAAATTTGTCAAACTTGGGTATCTCAAAGTGTTTGGGAAATGGTGTCATGGTAATGGCTCTGTCAAATGGGTATGGACACACATTCTCAAACTTGAAGGTTTTTGGATCATTTCCCTCCTGGATGTTCTTCAAAGCTATCTTCATGGCTTCCCATTCTGAATTAATGGGTGATGGCTGGGGTGCCCCCAATGTAGGAGTGCCCTGAGGTAGGTATGTGCTAGATGGGGCAATGGAATATGGATGGCTTTGAGGTATGGGCTGGTAGGGATTGTACATGGCTTGGGTAGCTGAATGGTGGATGATGGGTTGCTGAGGTGGAGGTGGCACATATTGTTCCATGTGTTGTGAGGCTTGCTGTTGATATTGGATTTGAGGTTGGGATTGAGGAACATAAGTTGGCTGTGGGATAAATGGATTGCTTTGTGTATGCAAGGTGTAAGATGGTTGTGAAGCTTGGGGAAAGGATTGGGGAGCTTGTGGAACTTCACTTTGGATTTGAGGAGTTTGACCAATATATGTGGGTTGTGCCCCCATCTGGGAAGGTATCTGCATGGCAAAAGAGGACAAGTAATTGGTGGTTGCTGGTGGTGGATTTCCTCCTAGAAGTGGCATAGAAAAATAGTTGGTGATAGGAGGTAATGGATTAGTTGGTGGTGGAGGTGGTGGGAATTGAAAGCTTGGGATTGGAACTGATGGGCTTTGATAGCTTGGTGGCTAGATTTGAAAGCTTGGTAGAGTGGTGGCAGGAGCTTGGGTCACTTGAGAGCTTGGAAAAACATTGGTAGTAGCTTGTGGGGTTTGATAGCTTTGTGGAGTGAGGGTAGTAGCTTGTGGATTTGTGGCTGATGGCACTGAGCTCCAAGGACCTAGTGGAAATGATGGAATTGTGTTCTGAGCTGAGATAAAATAGCTGGGGGTGATGAAAGGTTGATTACTTGGCCCCATGGGTGGCATCCCTATTGTATATTGCTAAGGTTGGATAAAGATGCTAGCATTGATTTGGGAGATGGGTGGACTTGGAAGGCTGGGTTGGAGAGTAGCAGCAACAATAGTGAAGGGAGTGAATGATGAGGTGTTTTGGGCAAAGGGGGTTTGGGATGGAGTGGTATGGACCAATGGTGGAGTAGTGGTGGTTGGATTGGCTTGCAGAAGGGATATTTCAACTTGAGTGGAGGATGGTATGTTTGGGTCTGTTGGATCAAAAGGATTGGCTTGAGGCTCTTCTTTTGGCACATATTGACGATAATTTGAATCATAAGAGCCTAATGGGAGTGGTAGTTGCTCAAACAGTGGGTGAGATGGTTCCGATAAGGGAGGAGGTCTTCCAAAGTCGAAGACTCCTATGTTGTCCCTTCGAAAGTTAGCCATGATTGTTTCTTTGTTCTTGTCTATAATGGCATTCACCAATATTGCATTGCCTAGTTGGTTCATGAAAGCTTCAATGTCAGTAGGTGATGGTATAGCATTCTCTGGGCTGAAGGATGGTTGAGTGCTCAAGGGGAGCGATGTTGTTTGATTCAAATGATAGGGCTCCATTGTTTCCTTCTTCTTCTTGGCTAAGCGAGTGACGGATGGCATGAAAATGCAAAATGTTTTCTAGGGATGAGATGCAACAATGCTGATGGATGCAAAAGGGGAAGGTTTTTCTATGCAAATGATTTCCTAGGTTGAGGCAAAGCTATATGACAAAACCTGAAGAGGATTGGGTTGGGGATTCTAACTTCAAAGATATGTTGCCAAAGCATGAAAGGTCTGCTTTCCTATGTGCAAGCTTGTTGGTGATTGTGTTAACTTTAAGGATAGACTGATGATCCCTTATGAAAAACACGAGATTGACCACTTGTGGATCCCAACCTCTAGCTCAAGGTGATGAGGGATAACAAGTGACAAAGCTAGATTACCCTAGACAAAGCTCTGTCAAAGGGATAACCTTGGTGAGATTGGTGGATTTGGAAGATGTTAGGAATGGCAAACTTTTGGCAAGATGACAACAATTTTGAAGGCTTGGATGTGAAGTTTTTGGATTGTTGGCTAGATGGTTTGGTTCTAAATGAGATGGATGAGCTAAAATGCTTAAGGGGATGACTAAGGATGGCTGGCTTTCCTACAAAGATGACTCTAAAGTGAAGCTTATGCAAGAAGATGTGGAGAAACAAGGGGGTCTAATCATAGAAATCATGCCTAGTTGGTAAGGCATAAGCAGGGTTAACTCCTGGATGTTTGCTAAATTTGATAGTGCGATCTAACCAGGCTTCTTGAAAGGCTTCATCAACCGCTTTGTCTTCTGCTTTGTCGAGTTTGGCAATTCGAGGGCTTGGTGTTACTTCCTTTCTTTTAGTTGAAATTTCTTGGTATACCTGAGATGGCTTGAGTTTGGCTTTGTGAAATTTCTGTTTGGGTTTGGGTTGTTCTGACATAAATTCTTGAATCTTCTTGGCTTTGAGAGATCTCGATTATTTTGCTTCGACTTGTTCAACTTCTGGAACAAGTAGTGACTATGCTAAGTAGTCCTTAAGCTAGGATTGACCAAGTTTGTCAAACATTCATTCCACGAATAAAAAATCAAGCAATAGATAGGAACAACTAGATAGAAGTTTGTGATTCTCAGAATGTGATACTTGCGCCACGGAGTGTGTATGTTCTACAAATGTTTCAATCAGTCACTTCAAACACATTAACATCCTAGGTGGTTATCTACAAGGTTGACAGTTGGTTTAGCTAGGGAGTCCTTGATATACCCAAGGTACGTGAGGCCCAAATCCGTAGATGAAACCAAAAAGATGTCACACAACTGAGAGGAGTGGTAACCCACTTCTCCTCTTTCACTTCTCAAGGGTATAAAGTTCCTAGAGGCTTAGCCCGAGTGACAAAATCTTGATCCCAAGAGAGGTGTCTTTGGATTCACCTCCCGATCGTTATACTCCACCGGAATGCTGGAGTTGAGGTCATCCCAAGGGGTGATGAAATCCCCAAGCAGGCCTCCTAAAATTTAAACAAGATTTTGAATCCTAATCTTATGCACCCAAGATGGCCTCGAAAGACAACAAGGGGAGAGAAGACTTGGATGATCTTGGGCTAAAAGACAGAATTATTTTCCAACTTACGCTTAATTTTTTTGATCTAGACTTTGCAAGCACTCATGTTTAAGATACAATGTTTATTCCAACTTTGAAGCGTCAACAAAAGTAAAATCAATCGAAGAATGCGAACACGAAGAAGAGTTAGGGTCAACAAGAAAGTAAACCCACGCGCCCAGAGGCCCTCCACGTCAAGTATCAATAAATTTCCTTTGAGGCATTCAAGAGTTGGTGTGATTTTGTTTTAAGCCCAAAACAAAGATGTGTAAAATACGATTGTCAGGCGTGCGCCCGGAGGCCCTCCACGTCAAGATTTGTTCAATTTTTTATACCCAAATGAAGTGTTGGTGAGACTAATGTGCATTCAAAGAATTTTCTAACTTAGAAAAACTAATAAAAACCTAAGTGGAATTTGATTTTTGTAGAGCACTTAACACCCTCTTAGGTGGACACATCCCCATAGATGGCGCTAAGATTGCAATCAATGGTTAGAATGATGGGTGATTAAAGAGGGTGAGTCCAACTACAAACTCACTCAAAGCATTTTTATTAGTTTTTATAACTTAGAAGATTACAAAAATGTGGATTTAGTTTCTTTTTATGCTCAAAAATTGAAGTGTGATATATTGCAATGGTTAATTGATCCTTTGCATTCAAGATTGAGTTTGTTTGTTTTAAGCATGCATTCCAAGAAAAATTGATTTTAATCCATGGCATTCAAGAGTGTGTTTGAGCAACATTCATTCAAAAAAAAATGTGTTTAACCATGCAAGTTCATTCCAAGAACAACTACAAAAATGCCAAAACAGAAGTGATGATAGTGCGGATGGGCAACAATAACAAGTGGAGATGACAGTTCACCAGGTGGAGATGCCAAACTACAGAGATGCTGAACTGCAGAGATGCCAACTTGTGGAGACACAAGGCGGAGATGACAATTCAGTTTGGTGATGCAGACAACTGGAAGGCAGGCAGAGACGTTGAACTACGGAGATGATAGTTGAGGTTGCAAAGATGACAGAGAAAGAGGCGGTGGCGGAGACGACAAACAATAAGAGGTGGCAGTGGAGACGACGAAGAACCAGGTGGAGATGCTAAAATTCAAAGACAATAATTAAAGTTGCGGAGATGATAGTTTGGTGGCGGCACCTACAACAAGAGACCAGGTGGAGATGCCAAACTTCGGAGACAATAGACTAGCAGGCAAAAATGATAGAGTATCTGGTGGAGATGACAGTTAGCCAAGCGCAGATGCCAATCTGCGGAGACGACACTGCGCATGAACAAAACTTATGCACACAGTTTTTCCAAAAAAAAATTATTTTTTTAATTATTTTTGGATTTTAGAGGGTATGTTATCTTCCCAAATGCGTCCTTCAACCTGCAAAAATAAGCAAAAAACCCTACAATCCACTCAAACAACAAGAAACATTAGATTATTAGTTTACAATAACAAAAACATGGATTGAATGACCCATAGTAGGGTCCCACTGGGCGTGCCAAAATGTATATGAGAAATATGTTAACAAGAAATACTAATCTATTCAAAAACAAAAGCATTAACTAGCATAAAAATCATAACATATGAGATAAACAAAGTGAAAACCCTCAAATGAGAATATGAGCCATGGAATGGCTCTCCTAATGAGGATGGTCACTTGATTTAGAGATGAGTCTATTAGTGGATGTGGGATGTATGCTCAAGATACTCAAACTATGTTTCAATGGAGATGGAAAATGGCAAATTGGTAGCTTTGTGAGCTTTCAATTTGGCATTATAAGGGTATGGTTAATGGTTTTGTTTCTCAAACTAGCATTATAACTTTAGCTTAAAGGTTGTGATGAAATGGCTTGGGAGGGGATCCAATTTATAGACTAAGGACTTGAGGTTTTGAGGGCTTAGATGCAAGGATTGGGAAAAGCTCATGGAGGGCTCAGATTGCATGAGAGGAGAGCACATGGATTGTACTTCCTTACAACCAATCAAAAAGTGACACATATCACAGGGTGAGTGGGTGGAGGAAAGGGCAAGGATGAGTCAACAAAAGAGGTTCAAGGCCTTAAAGACCTCATAAATAGCTTGTAAGAGAAATGAATGGGCTTGTAAGAGTCTTTATGGCTTTGTAAGAGCATTCATGGCTAGGTGGTTGAGATATTTTGGGGATTGTTGACTTTGCTTGGCTTAGGAAAGTCTTAAGCTTGCTTAGGGAATGTGACAAGGTTAGGGAAGGATTATAGGTGATTTAGGATTCAGATTAGGGATGTTAGAGATATGCAAGTGGATGGCATGCAATCAAGGTGGGTGAGTTAGTGGCTAAGCTTGGTTAGTATGGGTGGATGGAGTGGATTAGGCTAAATAGAGGATTTAGGAATAGGTTAGGGGTTTATTAAATTTGAGGGCTTTGTTTATCAAATAGACTTTATTTAATAAATGAGAGTTTTGGAATTAGATAGGAGAATAGGATTTAATTGATAAATGATGGGTTATTTGATTTATCAATTAGGACTATAGATGATTAATTAAATTAATCGGCTAGGTGATGACAAAGGATTAATTAAATAGGAATTTAATTAATGATGCCTTTTAGAGATAGCTAAATAGGATTACCAAAGCAGTGTAATCAAATTTAGGTGTCTACAATGCCATCTTGCCAAGGCATGAACTATTGCTGCAAGCTCCAAATCATGGGTGGGATAGTTGAGTTTGTGATTCTTGAGTTTCCTAGATCATATGCTATGACACGACCATCCTGGATGAGAATGACTCCAATACCATCTAGTGAAGCATCTGTGCATACTACAAAATCTTATGAAGGATTAGGTATTGCTAAGATTGGCGTACTAGTGAGTGCCCTCTTGAGTTGTTGGAAGGCCCTCTCACACTTTTCTGTCCATTCAAAATTCTTCCCTTTCTTCTGAAGTGAGGTGATGGGATGAGCTACTCTGGAGAATCCTACCACAAACCACCTATAATATCCTACTAATCCCATGAAGCTTCTAACTTCAGAAACATTAGCCAGTGCTGGCCAATCCATGATGGTCTAGATCTTGGATGGATCCACTGTGATTCCATCTCCTGATATCATATGACCTAAATAATGCACTTCCTTCCTAAAGAAGGCACATTTGGACAAATTGCCATATAGTTGATTTTTCCTTAAGCATTACAATACATGCCTCAAGTGTTCTTCATGTTCCTTTTCGTCATGTGAATATATAAATATATAATCAAGGAACACTACTACAAACTTATCCATAAATGTATGAAACACCCCATTCATAAGGCTCATGAATACACTTGGGGCATTTGTAAGACTAAATGGTACCATTGTGAACTTGTAGTGGCCATACCTTGTACGAAATGCAGTCTTATGAATATCACTTTCCATAATTCATAAGTCATGATATCTTGACTTCAAATCTATCTTGGAGAATACTCGGGCACCCTACAACTGATCAAATAGGTCATCGATTCTAGGAAGCAGGTACCGATTCTTGATCGTTACCTTATTCAATTGTCGATAGTCAATACACAATCTAAGTGATCCATATTTCTTCTTCACAAAGATCATTGTTGCACCCCAAGGTGATACACTAGGATAGATATGTCCTTTCTCCAAGAGTTCCTCCAACTAAATCTTAAGTTCATTGAGTTCATGTGTAGCCATCCTATATGGAGATCTCGAAATGGGCTCAACTCCTAGCACCAAATCTATGTGGAAATCAACTGCCCTAGGTGGTGGCATACCTGAAAGCTCTGAGGGAAACACATCCTTGAATTCCTATAGTATTGAATAGTCATCTAAGGAAGGTTCCCTCTCATCTTCTTCCTCTCTATTACTGATAAATACTGCAAATAATTGACATCCATTTCATAGACACCGCTTAAGCTGCATGGCAGAGATCATACAAAGAGACTCTGGCCTTTGCATTCCTAAAATTACCATAGGAGTACCACAATCATCAAAGCACTCAGCCTTCTTCTTTCTATAGTCCATCTTAGCATTATGTGCACATAGCCAATCCATACCAAGGACTACATCATTCGATCCTAGGGGGGTAACTCAAAGATCTATGGCTGTGCTCATGTATCCAATTTGAATTTAGCAATCATGTATATAGGAATTAACTATCACCTTAGCCCCAAATGCCAATTGAACTTCCCAATTATTGTTCTACGTAGCTATCACTGGCCCACAACACTCCACTACAAAAGGAGATACAAAAGAATCAGTAGCTCTAGAATCAAACAATATAGAAACTTTAATACCTCTTATCATACCTATAACCTCAATAACTGTAGCCCGATGCTTAGCTTGGCAGTTACCAACTGCTACAAATATGTTGTGGGATCTACCCATGTCTCCTACTGTAGGCTCAGAAGTGGCTCCCTATTAATTATTGACTACCAGCCCTATGGGTAGTCTCTAGCTATATGACCCATACCACCGCAAGTATAACATGGCCCACATGTATGAATTCATACTCCCTGTGGCCTAGACTACTGCTAACCACTTGTCCTATTGGATCTGCTATAACCACCATGGGAGGACTCTTGAGTCCTAGCTACTTGTGCATGTGGAGCTTGTGGCCTATGATCTCGTCATGACCCCTTGGACTACTATTGCTTGGGCTTAGAGCCCTGATACCCCAGTGTTGACTTCTGCCCATTATCCTATTGTGACTTTTGTTGTACCCGTGGGGCCTCAAAGGACCTTGCTAACTGACCCTAATTGCCCTTTCATGAGGGTTTATGTTGTCCTAAATGCTAGGATTAATTCTAGTTGTGGGACTGATCTCAAGATTCTTGTTTGTTGTAGAGATCTTTCGTAACCAATGTTATCTCAATTGCCTCCCTGAAGGTGCTCAAAAAAGTTAGGCTTACTGAATTTTGAAGTGACAAGTTAAGACCCTTGGTAAATTGATAGATCTATAACTTCTCATCCTTCATGTACATGACATAAGGAAGGAGCTCTAGAAATCTACTCTCATACTCTACTACAATAAGGCCCCTCTGTTGGAGGTCATGGAACTCCTCGATCTGACTCTACTTGAAATGCTCTAAAACACACCTGTCTCTAAATCAGGCCACAAATGCCTCCTAGGTAAGTGTGTCTACTCTTACTCTACCTATGGTCTCCTCATTTTTCCACCAATTGGAAGCATTGTCTCATAGTAAGTGGATGGCATGTTGGGCCTTCATATTGCTCCCATATGGCTACAACCCAAAGCATCTCTCTAAACTCTGTAACCATGCCTCTACCTGTGTACCATCTATAGTTCTAATGAAAAGAGGTGGTTTGAGTCAGATCAAATCCATAATTTCATTCCCTATGTCCTTGGGTGCTCTCACTACTATTGGTGGCTTTATGACTAGTGGTGGTTCAATCTGATGAACTGTGGCCTCTTCCTGGTCATCTTGTCCCTCTACATCTCTAGGTGGGGGACTCGTGCTTCTTTCCCTATTATCAGCTCTCTATTCCCCTATTCCTTGTTGTTTGATCCTGTCTTGCACTACTCTGATAAGATTTTGAATAAATGTAAAGAGTTGATTAAGATTTTGATGTTACTCGAGTGGAAGCTCACCAATTCCATGTCTTGCCCCTCTAGATGCCATTCGTGCACCTCTAGGGCCTCTAGCCCTCTAGGTAACAATAGGAATCCTACACACAAGTTTCAGTTTTAATAAGTTAAGCATAATGGGTTAGGCTCTAGTGTTGTAACCAATCACTCTGATACCAAAATGTCATACCCTAAATTTAACAGGGCAAAACACAACCAATTATTTTTAATTATTTTTTGAAAGGTACATCAAGGGATAATACACATATATCTATGTATAATAGATATACTCTATCAAACTACATAGAGATTAAAATCTATAATTCATGTTTCTTAAGGACACTAGGGTATCACTAATTTGATCATGGGTTGGAGGTAATACTTAGCAACTTCTACGTATGTTGATACTCTAACCAAGCCTTAGGTGTCAGGGTTAGGATGCTAGTATTCTAAGTTAAAAGTTTAGGGATATGTTTTAGTTAGATGTCAGCATATCTAATTTTATTTCAATTTATTTTGTTTTGGAACATAAACTAGGATGTTGAGCAAGAGCTAGCACAGGAGGCATACACACGACATTATTAGGTTACAACAAAGTGTTAATAAGTTATTGATTATCACTACACTATATACATACAGGGTTAATTATTTTCATGAATATTATATTGTCCCCTATGATTCAACATCTTTGTTAGTGCTCAATTACAATGCATTCATAAAATTTCTTTTCCCACTATAATGTGTCCTATATATTTCACATCCTTTCCTATCTTAGTTTCATGTATGTAATTTTGATATTATGTAGATGATTTATTAGGATATTAATTCCAATGTAATTTTATACATACCGCCCTTTATTTATTTTATTTTAATCATTTATTATTTTTATTATTATTTTAAAATTATTTATACATACCATTCTATATTTATTTTATTTTAATTATTTATCATCATATTATTTTTAAAATTATTTTGTTTACTAATTATGTATAATTAATTATTAGACAAGGCTATCATAGAACCCTAAATCTTCCACCCCTAATACTCATCCTAACTTGCTCTACGACACATGACTTTAACTACTATATTAATTCAAAAATGTTATTAACAATCCCATAAAAAATTTAACATAATCCTAATAACTTCTAACTCCCTACCCTATGCAATAATATTATCCCTAAAACATTACAACTAACCCCACACAACATAACATATCTTTATCTAATGAAATAAACCCAAAAACACTTTTACTAATCCCAACAACCCTACACAACAACTACCTGCTAAAGGACTTTTCCTTTCTATCTAAGGTTTTTGTTATTACAATACCTCTAGGCCCATAGGAAGAAAGACTCTTGCCTGGTCCTTCATGAAGGCCCCATTCTCTTAATTGAGAATTAGTGCAAGACAAAGGTGATTGTTGTTTCTCCTATTTCAAAGAAGAAAAGGGGGTCGATGAGTGAATCCCAGTCTAGAAGGAGAAAAGGGAATGAAGGACAGAGTGTGAAGAAGAAATTAATGATTAAGGATACTCCCCAAAAAAATGTTGAGGAAATTATTGATTCCTCTGATAAAGATGAAGATAAAAATGTAGAGATAGAGGAAGACATAGAGATGGGGGATATTAGTTCTAATTTAGAGGGTTATCCTGGCAGTAAAAATGAGACCGAGAAGAATGATGTGGAGGAAAGTCTGGCAAAAAATGAAGGGTTAGATAATACTGGTAATGAAGATAACCAGGATGGAGAAACCCATAGATTTGGAGAGGAGAATGTGGAGGAGGAGATGGGAAGGGATAAAGGTTTAGGTAAAGAGGATAAGAAGGGCATAGAGATCCCTAGGGAGAAGGAGGAGCATGACCCCAATTTGGGGATTTTGCTCTCCTTCCTTAACACTAAAAAGATTAAAGCCGACACCTCTCTCTGTGGAGATTCTTGGAATTATAATGAGATTATGAAACTTAAGAAAAAATTGGGCAAAGTTCAGAAGGATCAGGAGAATGACCGAGCCAAACTTGTGCTATTGGAAACTCAGGTGGGAAATATACCTAAAAAACTAAAGGAATATCAACAAGGTCTTCGGCATATGATCAAGGAAAGTGGCAATAATATGGAACAAATGACTTCTAGTTTATGTGTGGCTATGGAAAGTTTGGGGAAGAAGACCAATGAGGATATTATGTCTCCTAGAGGACCAAGTAAAAGGACTAGGTTGACCTTGTAGAAGAAGGTTGCTGAAGTTACTAATAGTATTGGCTTTTCCCCTATTGATACTATTCTTAGTATAGCTGAAGTGGGGAAGGAGGATGTTAAGATGATCAAGGAGATGCAAAACTTGTAAGCTTTGTATTTTTGGTTCTAGTTTTCTATCTGTTCTTTGTAAAACTTGTAGGTTCCAAGTCCTTGTAAAACGTGGTCACATTTTTTGGATACATTCTATGGTTTCAGGTCCCTGTAAAACCTAATTTTGTGTTTGGTTTTTGGTCTTAGGATCTTGTTTCCTAGTTATGCCATGTTTGAACATCTTTTTTATTGTTATTAGGGGTTTTGGGTCCCTTCAAAACTTTTTTTTACCTTAATCTAAAACTACCTACTAAAGGATCTATAAGGCCTATGATCACTTCCCCCTTTATCCCCTTAATAATCCACACCTTATTCCAAGGTGCCAACTCTATCCCCTAGGTGCATTTCTTGAGAAGTGGAGGCACCAATGACAAGGTGGGGTATCATAATCAAACAAGGTAATCCCCTTGAATATACACCTGCATGTGTTAGAAGGGTGGTAGGTACCTAGGGGGGTGGTCCCTGACATGAGACACGAAGGCAAAAATCTCTCCAAAAGTGCCTAGCCTCATCCCAAGGTCCTTAAGCAATAGAAGATGGTGGGGACTGCTTACTACATGTCTTTTAAGCATGATTTGGATGTGACTTTCCTTGTCTTAGCGTAAGGCCACCACCTTTAGGTCTTTGTTTCCTTTTTGTTTGTTGTTTTATTTTGAATTTTATTATTAATTTGTGGAGTTTATCATTAGGGTACTTCCTAGTTTTAAGAAGTAGGTGTCTAAACTTCCTATAATCATAGTCTTAGTTAGTATATATATATAGTATTGTTTCTAAAATAGTAACACAAGAGTCATGAGATTTATGAGAGTCCATTCTTGTAAATGATTTAGGACTAGATGTTTATTTTTGTTTGAGTCTTTTCCCAAGTTGAGATATTTTTCTATTATTATTTTATACACAAGGTTCTAAGAATATTCCCTCTGAATAAAATATTAGACTATAATGGAAAGTGGATTTTTTTTCCATTCCTCATACAAATTCCAGAGAATTAAATGCCACCTACAGGCTTGCTTACTTATGCATTTGGACTATGTATTCATTTTCAAGCTAGTTTTCTCTTAATTCTACCATGACAATTTTAGTGAACATGTTTAATGATGTGATGGTGTTATCTAACCTAGGAATTTATTAGAACTTGAAACCCAAATGATCTAATTTTTCATACACACAAAATGAACTATCAAAGTATGGCAACTTTCTTTCATTACATAACATATGAATTTAGAATGCAAACATCTATGTTTAAATTGATCAACTATATAGATATAATATTCTTCCACACAACATTTATGAAATATTTCTACCAAATGATTTACAATTAACATAAGTAATTTTTAGGGTGGGGGGCCTAGCTCGGTTGGCTAAATCTTCCCTGTTGCAGGGGCTTGGTCACGGGTTCTAGTCTCCCCCTTCCTCATGGTACAAGTGGGCGTGTCGCGCCAGCACTACCGGTCACGTTAAAAAGTTTACCAGGCACACTGCAGTTTATAGAGGGGTCGTGTTGCACCGATTCCTGCAGTCTTTAAAAAAAAAAAAAAAACATAAGAAGAAGGATCTCATTACATAACTTCTTCATAATACATCAAATATCATAATGAATATTTCCTTACAAGTAAAATATATACAATTTCTCAATCTTTCCTTTCACAATTTCAAACAATAACCAGCAATGAACAAATCTCTTTTACATCACAATGAAATAACAATGGAGACTTGATATCACAACACATTTGAGATGACACGGAACATTGGTCTCTCTTTACACACTTGATTTTTCAACTTCGTCAAGGGTGAAACCCTAATATCTCCAAGAAATCCATCTTTACAAAACCTGCGTACACACACAAATTAGGAACCATGGAGGCTCACCTCCCATCCTAGGCTTCTATGAAGCCACCCACCAAGCAGGGGAAACCAAGATCCAAATGGGATACAAACACACCACATTTGATAATGCATGAGAAAACATACAAGACAACACATAACACTCCCTTCCAAGGTTTATACATTGATTCACCATTGGAATCATTATCACATTGGATGAAGGTGGACTTTTCAAACAGGAGATGTCATAACGAAACATAAACATCATATTGCAATTGCATTTTGCCTCTTAAGGCCATCATAAACATCTCCTCCTTCTTACACACAAAACCCCTTGTATCTCCCAAGACAACAAAGGTATATGGCTTCAATGGAGCCCATACTCCATGAAAGGAAGAACAACTCCTCATCATGAGGTAAATTTTTCTCAACTACAATGTTGAGCCCAACTAATTCCTTCACCCAAGGCTTCTCTTCCCTCCCAATGGTCAATGAAGTCTTCACACCCATAATCACATTCAAAATTTAAATCAAACAAAGGAAAATCAAGAAGTAAATCCAAGAAATTTACATGAAATACAATACACATTCACATTGTCACAACACAATACCAAAATCTACAATACAAAGATTCACCACACAATGCATGATTCCGTGACACATTCTCCATGCTTGTAGATTAATTATGCAATCCTAAAAAGAAAGAAAATGAACATGGTTTGAATCACTAACCTTGGTCCAAGCTAAAGGCAATGATAGTTGTTGTAGAGCTCCCTTAATCTCCCTCCAAACCCTAACTATCTCTAAACTTAGAGAGTGGGTGAACAACCAAGTAGTTTATCCAAGACTCTCTAATAAGACCTTCTCACTAACTATTTTAGCAAAGACACCAAGCCACTTCCTCTTACAAACTTGTCTCCCTCTAAATTTTCTATATTTGACTTAATGGAAACATGGGAGAAAACACATGTGACAACTCCAATTTTGAATTTGTAAGAATTTGCCTTAGGGAAAAATTCACCCAAGAACAAAGAACTCAAACACAAGCACAACTATAGACCAGAAAGAGTATGATCAGAATATCGATATGTATTTGATTCAATGTATAGAGTACACTAGGAGTGCCTATATATAAAGGCCTTTGAGATGCATCTAGAATGACTAGGAATTAGCATCATGATAAGTCATACAACCAGTCACATGTCCACCAGATATGGGTTATCCTTCATTATGCACAAGAGTAAGTGTGATGATGAGAGGATAAGCCTACAAGGGTGTAACATACCAATTTATGTTGTAGACAACATGTACTAAAAAGGGAGTGCGAATAACTATGTTGTCAACATAACAACTCAGTTAATGATGCAAACTCCAGTGTTGTAGACACCATGTGTTGAATTAGAGTTCTTTACTTCTTTGTCATCAACATGACAACTCATGAAAGTCCGCAAACTCTTAAGTATGTCACAAAATAAATAATAAAATAATGCATTAACCTAAGTAAACTTAAGTAAAGTATAAATAGTAAATACATATTTAAACCAACAACCCCCCTTAAGTGCAACTTAGGGGAATGCACTTAAGCTTACAAAAACTAGGATGAAATGAATGATGGGTCCTAGCTACTAGGCCATGTTAGGTACCTATGTTCATAATGAAATGCAATCTCTCATAAAGCAGAGAAAGAGGGAAAACCTCATGGGAAAAACCTTCCCTCAAAAAGAGAGATGAAAAAACTAGATGCATGGATGGATGGAGTAATCAAGACCCCCTCCCCCCCCCCCCCATTATGACATACATCAAGTATATACAATAGTGAAGAATGAGAAGAACAAGACCTCATAAGAGGAAAATGTCCCCCACATAAGAAAGAAGAGGAAGAGAGACAAGGTAGTTCCCACCCCCCCCCCCCCCCCCCCCCCAAAGGAAGAATGCTTGTCAGTGAAAGCCACTCCAAGGTAGAAGTTGGTCCAAGAATGTTGAATAATGTTCCTCCCCTTTAGAAGAAACAATGGCAAAGGTACAATCTCAAAGATGTATGGTGGCCCTAAAATCTACTGAAGTGTCCCTGTGTCAATGCTGATGGTCGACCCTTCCAATAGTGCTAAATAGAACAAGTGCAGATCTGGCAAGGATGTCTGTAAAACCTATCCCAATGAACCAATAGTCTCCTCAATTGATAAAGAGACCTCCGACAACTGTTGTTCATAAGGATCCACAATCACATCAATCCTTAAAGATTGATCATGTAGAGAATGGACATGAGGGTTAGAGGGAGCCCTCACAACAATTGTAGAAGGATCATCTTCATCAAAGAGAAGATGTAAATCATCAAGGACGTCTCTGAATTCTACTGTGTGACTCCACGAACAAACCTACAATGTCTGTCAGGTAGACATCAACTGCCACTGGAGCTGGAAGACAAGGTGTACCCTACTATGCTAGACCTATCACTGTGGTAATATATGCATGTGGACTATACCAATGATGTGACTTCTCACTGTAACTATCGATAGAACCCTACATATCTGAATCTATTGAAGCACTACCGCTAGTGTCACTATCAGTTTCCACAGTCTATGAAGTGCAAAGAGGATTAGAGGATAAGCTAGGTGAACTTTCCTGAAAGTGTACATCCTTCTCCACAAAAAATCTCATGAGTCTCAAGATCCATAAGATTGTATGCCTTAACACCATCTTCATATTCGATGAAAGTACAAGGCCTAGGTGGCGGTGCCTTGCATCCCCTAGAAGATATGTTTGCCTATGCTAGACAACTAAACACTCTGAAGTGACTCATAACTAGTTTTCTATTGCACCATGCCTCAAAAGGAGTCTTCCCATGTAAGGCATTATGAGGAGACCTGTTAAGTATGTGAGTGGCAATGCTAATAGCTTCAACTTCTAGTATTGGATCAAGAGACTTGGCTTTTATCATGCAACTTGCCATGGACTTAAGAGTCCTAATCCTCAGTGTTGCAACATCTATCTTGTGCAGACTAAATGCTGGTGAATTTTGAAGATCAATACTCTCAAGTTTGCAAAAGTCTTTAAGTCTTTTATACACATATCTGCTTTCATTGTCCATCTAAAGAACCTTGAGGGCTTTCCTTGATTTCTGTTCAACATGACTCTTGAAGGCTTGAAGCTTGTCCAACACTTCATTCTTATGATGAAGAAAGTAGACCCATGTGAAATGTGAAAATTCATCAATGAAAGTAAGGATGTAGTGGCCTTGGCTGACTGATGTCACTACAAAAGGACCTACTAAAACCATGTGAACCAACTAAAGAACAACTGGTGCTCTTGAAGACTTCCCTTTATCATACTTCTCCTCAAGATTCATATCCATTGAACATGATGAACACTCACCCTTAGAAAAGTTGATGTTAGGTAGACCTTTGACCATGTGTTTTGAGCAAAGTTACTAAAGATAGCAGAAGGCAAGATGACCAAATCGCTCATGCCATAGTTTGATTTGTGAATTAGATTGAGTTAACAAGGCATGTGAAGGAGACTTAAGCACAAAATGGGAGAAGGAATAAAGCCTCTTGTCATGATTGACTTTCCCCACTGCAAACAATGAATCATCTTTTAAACTTCACTCCATTACTAAATCCAGAAGGAAATCAACTTTGTTGCCATCTCTGAGCTGAGTGATTTGGTAAATTGAGAGGAGATTGGAGCTAAGGTTTGGAACATAGAGAACATCTTTGAATTCCCCATCATCCATCTCCACATGTCCTTTTCCTTCAACTTCCATTTTGGTATCATCTCCCACAAATATGTGTGGTACCTATGACTGCTTCAATAAAGAAAAGTCTCCCTTTGAAGAAACCATATGATAGGAGGCACCTGAGTCAAGAATCCATTTCGATGAAGAAATTATATTTGCCATAAGTGCTTGCCCTTTTCCCTTTGAAGTGGGTGGAGTTGAATCCTTGGAAGTACCTAACACTTGAATCTTGTTCTTCTTGAGTAGGTTTTCCAACTCATCGATTCTCTTAGTCTTGCAATGATGCTCATCATGATTTGGCTTTTTGCAATATGCACAAAAAAATTGTCCTTCTTTTCATTACTTACCTTCTCATTGGAAGAAGAATTGCCTTGTTGTGAGGAGGATTGTTGTGTCTTAGATTGTGATTTCTTCTTCCACTTCTTATTGTTGTTGTCAGAACTTTTTCCTCCTTGACTTGATTGGTGCTCATCACTAGCCACCAATGTTTTGGTCTTTGATGTCATGAGAAGTCCCAAGTCTATCAAGTGAGATTATTCAACAATCAACATCTCTACAAATGCATCAAATGTAGGCTTCTGGAAAGCACTTCCCATGGTCAACGTGTGAGTATCATAACTCAAAACAAAGGAGGCATACTTTGAAGGTAGCCTCTTCAGGATATGATGAATCAACTTGTCATCCTTCATGGGATTTCCACAATCTTTAAGAAGTGCCCTATACTCATTGGCTTTGTTGATGTAATCTTGAATTGGGTCAAAGTTCTTTGGATCCAATAGAAGTAGATTGTCCTCAATCTGAAAACCCTTTTCCTCATCCACGTTACCATACAATGATTCAAGTTTTCCCATGCAAGTTTGGCTTCCTTAAAACTAGCAATGTGAAAGAAGAGATCTCTATGTACACAACTCCTGATAATTCCTAAAGCCTGATTGTCTATAATTTTTCAATCAATGAGTTCTTTAGCATCAGTGGGTTTTGGAATTGTACCATCAACATAAAGATGTAGACTTTTTTCCATTAATCTACTCCATACAATATCTTTCCATGTAGAATAATTACATGAAGTTAGAAGTGCACCTTTAGGTGAACCTATAATGCAGAAAATGAAAAGAGCACAAAAGATAGACACAAGAATAGAGTACACACCCCCCCTTTTCACTCAATCAAAAGACACCCCCCCCCCCCCCCCCCAAAAAAAACAAAAAAGATGCTTTTGGCACTTTACATGTAGTACATGTACAATAGGCCACTTGTCAAAATGTACAAGGTGGACTTCTAATTTTGTTGTATATTACTACCTTTTGAGGCTCAAATCTGTCACTAAGCACTGTAGCTGAGATGTACAACAATTCTGAAAAGTAATCAAAGTAATACAATGCAGAAAGAGCCATAGTTCTAAAAGTGAGATTTTTGCCTGTACAACCCTAGAATCTGATTGCAGATTTAGAAAGTAGACAAAAAATAATGCACTTTCAAAAAACTGGAACTTGAAAATGTGTCCAGATGAGCCCGTATAAAACATTTGAAGTTGCAAAATGTAGGATTGTGTTAGGAATAAGGTGTCTCAACCTTGTATAATTCCTATTCTTATTATTTGTTTTTTAAAATGTATTTCTTGCAAATAATGTTGATGTGTTGACATCTTGAATTGTGTGTAAGGAGATCATGGCTAAAACGGTTATGACGGATTCTTGTGACACGTAAGAGCTATGTTAGAAAGATTCAATGACAGGTGAAGACATGTGGCAACTAAGATGTTTGAGTACTATACACTCTACCCCAATAGTGGGGTTCGGGGCATCACCCCAAAAAAAATTTTTAGGGTTCCTATTTTCTCGGAGAATGGTAAAACCCTAATATGGTTTACCTTTGGGAGTAGCCCTAAAGTGAAGCACATGTTATAAGAATTTTTTAGGGTTGCGAAGAGAGATGATGCAAAAAAGGTGTATTGTTGGTATTGCGAGTTGCTATTAGAGTCTTCTGTTGTCGTTGTTGAGCTTGCACTGCAAGTGTATTGTAACATTTTGTTGAAGATAATACATTGTGCAGGTTCTGAAGGGGTGGGGTTGTTTTACCGAAAAGTTTTTCCCCATCGGCAAATCTTTGTGTTATATGTTTCTTTCTTTGTTTATTTTCTGTATGCATGGTTGGCTGCAATATTGTTGTTTACATGATATTGAATCTGTAAGTGCAAAATATTTTAATAGGATTTGCACCATACTTTCCTTATGAGATTAGTGTAGGAAGCTGTATCTGCACCTGAGTTTCCTTACAGATTGAACTGGTACAGTTGCCAAAAAAATGCAATTTTTGACAACGCCTTGCACCAAAACCAGAAAAGAACACAACCACTAAAAAGTTCAAGAAATTCTACCCAAAATAAAAAAAAATCACACTTGATTTGGAGTCTAGATGACTGCATTATGGTCTCTCAAACTTGAGCCGCCAAATCAAAAATCAATCTGGAGAGGGGTTTGAAAGGAAAACTACGTGCTTAAATTTGACGGTCAAATGGTCATCGCAACAGTTGAAAAATGACTAGGATGACAGTCAGACGACCATCAATTTTAACCTCATGTCTGGCTACTGTCAGTAAAAGAAGTCACCCTAGATGATGTGGCAAGGTTGTATGTTGACATGGCATGACTGTACGATGACATTGCAGAGGTATGGAAGGATAGCTGGAGCTAACTCAGGTGCTACATAACACCTACATGTCATGTGATGTGTCTGAACACATGGTTGAGGATGTGGCATGCCGGGCCAGGAACTGTCTCTACATGGCAACTAATGAACGGGTCCATGTGGAGTTTGACTGGTTATAGCCAAAGTGACCATAGGGCATTGCATAGTAGATTGGTCTTCATCTACATGGGTGTCCTATTCGTTGGAGACTTAATGTACAGTATTCAAAATTTTAAAAATGACGGGTGTTGTTGGATGAAGTTTGTTTAACGACAGGTGGCTGTAAACCAAAAACACAAGCTGGAAGTTAATTAAAATTGACCCCAGGGAGTGGAGAAATATCCCACATTGACCCTTACTAAGTTTTAATAACATTTAAAATGCTAAAAATGGTAAGAAACACAAACCACTAGTAGTTTGTGAGGCTCGACCGAATGAAGAAAAGGTTCGTGTTGGCTGCTAGATTTTGTGGAAAGATCGCCTATAAGCACAGAGCTCCTACCAAAGGTTGATGAAGCTCGATGCTAAACCGAATGTGGAATATTCCTATCCTGCAATACGAAATAAATTCTGTGCAGGGTGCAAGGCCAAGATGTGACTACCCGATGCCTATACCAAAAAAAATTTCTTTGTGGGGCTACCTGGCCAAAAAAAATTCAAAAATTCTATCCAAAAAAATGCAGAGAATAATAAAATTACAAATCCAAAAAAATAATTAATTAGATCTGCAAATGACCATACTAGTGTTGCAAATTGGGGCGTCCGGGTGTCGGTTTGCAAATAAAATTTGCCTCATGATTGACTTTGTCCTAGGATAGGTGAATTTATAGCCAATTTTCATCGAATTGACATTCTGGACGCAATGGTGAGGTCAAATCTAGCTTTAGACACTCCCAATAACTGCGATACTCCAGATTCGAGCTGAGGTCCTGAAGCAACAAGATGGTCTCGAACGGCTATGTGAAGAGAGATTCTCCAAGAGCTCTGATACCATGTAAGAATTTTCCTTAGGGAAAAATTCACCCAAGAACATAGAACTCAAACACAAGCACAACTATAGACCAAAAAGAGTATGATCAGAATATTGAGATGTATTTGATTCAATGTATAAAGTACACTACAAGTTCCTATATATAAAGGCCTTTGAGATGCATCTAGAATGCCTAGAAATTAGCATCATGATAAGTCATACAACCAGTCACATGTCCACTAGATATGGGTTATCCTCCATTATGCACAAGAGTAAGTACGATGATGAGAGGATAAGCCTACAAGGGTGTAACACACAAATTTATGTTGTAGGCAACATGTGCTAAAAAGGGAGTGCGAATAACTATGTTGTCAACATGACAACTCAGTTAATGATGCAAACTCTAGTGTTGTAGACACCATGTGTTGAATTAGAGTTGCTTACTTCTGTATTGTCAATATGACAACTCATGAAAGTATGCAAACTCCTAAGTGTCTTACAAAATAAATAATAAAATAATGCAAAAAAATACAATAATGCATTAACCTAAGTAAACTTAAGTAAAGTGTAAATAGTAAATACGTATTTACACCAACAGAATTGATGGAAGAATGTGTCATGCCCAGTATACAGAGGGCAAAAACACACGTAATATTTTTTTTGTTTGAAAGAGTAATAATAATTAAATCCATTAAGTTGATAAGTTTAATTCAGTTAATACATATGTACATTATACGACAACAACATGGTTCCCCTAATAGTGTCCTGACATTTCCATTTAAGTTAAAAAATAATGAGTAAGAATAGATCGTTAAATCTGAGCATTCATTATTACACTAATTTCGTCATATGTTTCATTATTACTTTAATTCTTAAAGTAATGTATTACAAATAAAATAAATCAGTAAATCCATTTATCCTAAACACATAATACTAAACAACTATCTAGATATATATATTCAACACTTAAAATTAAATCTAATAATCTAACTTAATTTTGTAACCTTTACTAATCTAAAACATTTTAAAATAAAATAACACTAACTTTCGATTTAAAAACAATATAATCACTTAACATAATAAATCTAAATTATTTTCAGAATGGTTTAATTTAAAATAACTAACATATTTTCGACAACATAATAAACCAATAATGATACTAACTTTTCTAAATATAATCTAACATAAAAACATATTAAATACTTTTTAAAAAATTACACTAACTAAAACTAACTTATACTAGTTAACTTTTAAATAGTACAAAAATAAAATAAAAACAAAATAATTATTAACATTACTAAAAAAAATACTTAATTAAAAACATACTTTAAACTAATACTAATACTATTTAATAATTTAAACTAACTTAAATTCAAAAACTTTAAAAAAACAAAACACACTAAAACTAATACTAATACTATTTAATAGTCTAAACTAACTTAAAAACAAACCTACAAACATAGCAATCCTAACCCAAACTAATATCTAACTAACACCTTTAACCACCCCCCCACCCACCCTAGGCCATGTGCTTTTACTAAGAGGCGTGCACGCTGACCAAGCAGTGCCATGCATTGGCCCAACAATTTAATGCCCTCCCCTTTATGCCTAACCAAGGGGGTATTAATGTGGTGGGTGTTGTTTTTTTTAAAAGGTGTCTAATAAAGCTTTTTGAAAACTTATAATCCCAACTCCCCAGCCACCCACATATATTCAAAACCTCCTCTCACGCAGCCCAAGAATGGTAGAAGGGTACGATGAACAAAAGGAGTGTATATAGGCTTTGACTAAACATCAAGTCTCCTTTATTATTATGGTAGTGACATAAGCTTAGTTAGTGGTGGTGGCATAGGATATTTATTTTTATATATTAACATTTTTGTAGGACTAGAAAACAGGTTAAAATGCATAACATACTATGAGCAAATCACAAAACTCAATAATCATATATTAGCACCCACTAGTCTACCATGAAAGCCAAACTAATAAAGAAAGCAATAGAAACCCCCTTTTTCATTTGTAGCTCCCATGTCCTTCTTTCTTCTCCAAATGATTGTAGCTCCAATTTGCCTATAGTGCACACAAGATTGAAGCAAAAACCTATGATATGGATAATGTCATGAGAATACTAGAAGTGTGATTTTAGTGTGAGAGTAAGAAGTGTAAATGCAAAGAAGTGGGGACTCAAAGACTCAAGAATTAGGACCAAGGAATCAAAACTTCAAGGATTCAAGGACTCAAGACTTCAAGGATTCAAGGACTCAAGGACCTTCAAGACAAAAACTTCCAAGGACCCGAAATGAGAGAAAGAGTGTCCATTTTATAATTGGCATGGAGGATGAAAGCATTGGATTTGTCACCCATAGATATGCGATGTGTCAAGAGATTCCTTTGAGAATCCATGATGCATATGACAAAATATGCCATTTGTAAGATTCTATGAAGCATGAAAGTCAAACTTGGCTAAATGTGGAAGAGAATCTATGACGTGTCATAAGACACCTCAACCCACTTAAAGCCAAGAATCTATAATGAATAAGCCAAATAGGGACATGCGTAAGAAATAAGAATATTTGATTATGACAAATCTTAGCCAAGTGTCAAAGGAGAATCCACGAGGTGTCATATCCAAGTGTCACTATGATGCAATATTTTATGGATTATTTGAATTAAAAATCCTTTTATTCCACAAAATAAGAATTAGTAGAAAATGGAATTAATGATGGAAAATGGAACTTAGGAAATTAAGAATTTCCATGGTTTGCAGATAATGAATCAATTAATTAATAAAATTAATTAATTTAGGATGATAATTAGGAAGAATAATTAGAAAGAATAGGATTAAATTATGGGTTATTTAATCCTATAGAGAAAATTAGCAGATGATTGGCCAAATTGATTAAATGAATGCGACTGTATCCTTTGATGAAAATGTGATGATGATATAGATCAAATAAGATGATGACCAGTAGATCAAAGCCATGATCAGATTGATTGATTGAAGTTGATAACATGCCAAGGACACATGACATGAATTGGTTGATATGTAACATTTAACCGACATTGTAAATGCTACAGGATTGAAATTGATTGATAAGGTTTGATCATAATAACATTGACGGACATTGTCAATGTTATTAAAATGGTTGATGATGCCATGTTCTAACATTGAAAGCCTCAACAATGTCAAATATTGGATGACATGAATGATAGTTTGACCTAGCACTGAGAGCCACGACAATACTAAGGTCAAATTGATAAGATTGATAGGTTGATAGATTTCCAACACACTGAAAGCCACAATAGTACCTAGGATAAGATAAATGATGATTGATTTGGGATGTTTGATATGTTTTGGGTTTATTAGGACTGATTCCAAGTGATTATGGGTTGATTTGGGGTGATTTTGAGTTGATTTGAAATGGTTTTGAGTTGATTTGATATGATTCCGAGTTGACATGAAATTGATGTGAAAGAGGATACAAATGATGAAATATGGTCAATCTATCCAAAAGATTAGAGTTATTAGAATGAGAAAATGGGCCATATTAGTATGAAGAAGTGATGAAACCATAGATGTGAACCATTTTTGAGCATCTACATTTTGCCCCTCTTTGATACAATGTGATTTAGAGCATTGTATCAAAGAATAACTGATGAGAAAGCCACAACATGCCCCAGTAGGGATGATATATATGGGTACCCCCTCAAGAAATTGACTAAGATAAGCATATGATAATTCAATTTTTCAACAACAAGAAGACAAAACCATAGCAACTGATAGAATGAAAATCACAACTAAAATGTGAAAGTTATGAGGCCTAGAGTGTAGAACACGGTCAATCCGGAGCCCAAGAATAATTGCATGGGTTACCACTCAAGAAAGACAAAAAATGATGAAAATGATAGTTCATGTTGTCCCTAACAAAGATATGAATCCAACGCAATTGACGGATTGCAAATCTGAGTTAAAATGCAAAAGTTATGGGCTCCAGAGTGCAACATAGGGGCTCTGGGAGCAATTATGGGTATCCTAGGTCCCCAACTACGCCCAAAACTCAACCAAGTATAATCATTGATGCACTTGGTAAGCCCAAGTGCGTCATGATAGTACCAAGTGCGTCAATGATGCACTTGGGAAGCCCAAGTGGTCTCAGAAAGTGCAAAATGTGCCCGAGAAGGCCCTGGGGGCCAAAATCAACATGACGGGGAGCAACTAGGAGCCCAAGAGTAATTTCAAGGATTAACACTCCATAAAATGACCAAATAATGAAAATGATAGCTCATTTTTTCATAAGAAAGATATGAGTCCAATGCAACTGACGGTTCATAAATCGAAGTTGAAACGCAAAAGTTATGGCCTCCGGAGTGCAACCTAGGGGTTTCAGGAGCAGTTCTGCATAACCTAGGTTCCCAAGTGCACCCAAACTCTACCAAGTGCATCAATGATGTAGTTGGTATGACCAAGTGTGTCAATGATGCAGTTGGGAACCCCAACTGCACCCTGAAAGTGCAGATTGCACCCTAAAAGGCTTCGGGGCCCAGAATCAGCCTGATTAGACTCGGAATGACCCGAAACTGTGTGTGCATGCCCAAAATGATTGAATGATGTCATAGCATGAGGGAAATCATAAAAAATGGTCGTATTTGGTCAAAGATGATGAGAAAATTTTCAGACTTAAGTTGAACCAGGTGGAAAGCCATAGAAAGTTGATTGACAGTGCAGGATGATGCAGGAATGCATGAATGCAAGATGAAGATGATTTGGTGAATCAGAAGACATGATCATGGTGATGGAGAATGAGATGAAGAAGAGAGATGAGATGAGGAGATGTTAGTATGATGGAAAGACTTTTGCTTCTATAAAGTGCACTATATGTCAAATGGAGCTTTATTTTGATATGGCAAATGAAGTGCAACACATCATGGCATAAACAGCCAGAGCGCAAATGCAAGCCTTTTGTGTAAACAAGCACGATGTAGACAGAGAATGACCTTGTCCTTCCTGAGGCATATGTACATGCCCCAAACTCTCAAAGGTACATTGTAATAAAAAAAAATGGAAAAAGATGACCATGAACCATCCTGACCAGTCTCATAGATTAGTTTTATATCATCGAGTGGCATAGGAACATGATCAAAGAAAAACAAAGCAAAAAAAATCACTCACTAAACAGCGTGAGCCAACAACTATCCTTGTCCATTATTACATGCTTTTTAGTGTTTTAGGTGTTTAGATGGTGTTCGATAGGTTGATAATGTGATAGCACTGTTTGTGGATTCAATTGATAGGTTCGTAGTGACATGTTGGATTGATTGTTGGTTCACATTGCCCGGATAGTGTGATTGTCTTGAAAGTGTAGTGCTTTGAGTTTCAGCCTACAAAGTGCAAGTGTTTACGCAAAAGGGGTGGTTATCCACAGTGAATATGTACAAGGTTTATTGCAAAATTTTGACGAGTTTTGTGATTTTTAGGGTTTTTTTGGGATATTTGGTTTTTTTGTGTGACTGATTTCTTCAGGTCATTTTACAATTTTTAGGGTTTATTTCAGGGCATTTTATGATTTTTAGTGCTTTTTTCAGGACATGTTATGATTTTTAGTGATTTTCTCAAGATCGTATTTGAATGTTTAGGATTTTTTTAGGATCTTATAAGCATATACAAGTGTTAGCTCCAATCCATTATGTGATAGGTCCAATGGATAGAAAGCACTTAGGGATATGCCCCTAATTCAAATTCAAACTCATGCACCATGTAGGTAATATGCCCCCAGACAAGATGCAAACTATGTACAAAGGCCAATGACAGAGTGTATACAGACTAGTAATGCTTGGTAAGATAACAAAGGACATTAACTAATTCATGAGCCATGGTCAAGGAGCCAAGGATGTCTTGCAATAGGAAGAATACGATCAAGGAATGATAGAGGGGAAAAAGACTAGATGGAATCTTGATAGATGGAGGAGCAACAACTGATTACACATGGTGCCTGTTTGCCAGGTTTTCACTTTTGGACGAAATTTTTCTCTTGACTCAAATTTTTGTGCCAAGATGCCTGTTTGCCTAGTTTTTATCAAGGCATCCATTTTTTAATGACTTTTTTCACTTTTTTCTTTTCTTTTTTCATGACTTTTTGCTTTTTTTTTGATATTTTTTTCATGACTTTTTGCTATTTTTTAAATATTTTTTCAGGACTTTTAGATGGAATCCAGAATGTCACTAACAAATGTTGAGAAGATATTTGTTGTTGGTGCTACTAGCTGATGAGCTCTAGATCCATGACTGACCATAACTATGGAGGATTTGTTCCAAATCTGTAGCTAAAATCGAACCACTAGAAAGGCCTCAAGATATACCATCATGTACCGTATGTAAGACAATGTCTGTCTCTTGCAAATCAAGGCATCTAAGGATAATTGGGTCAATAGAAATGTCATGTGGGATGTCACTAATGATGACATATGTAAAGGCTTGTTGGATAAAGATTTGATCTTGGGTGTTGGGAAAATTAGGTAGCTGGATGCAGGGGTAAACAACTGGATATAAGGGAGGGTTGGGAGGGTTGAGACCAATGACCTTCCACATGAATGCTGATTGAGAGAGCTCCGAAAGACTTTGTGGCATGTTGAACACTAGAACACTAATATTCATGGCATCATATTTTTCATTGTGTATCCTTGGGAGTTGCTTAGCTTTTGATTTTTCACGGGCTAATGGTGCCTTTCGGTTTTCACCAAGAGACCTATGCTCATTATTTTTTTCTTTGCTGTCAGACGGAGTTGACTCCCAATAATATGCCAATGTGCTCACTTCAGGAGAAATTTCTTTTTTATGATTATTGTCCATAATGCCTCCATATATTTCAAAATCTGTTATAAGAGTGTCATCATCATCAAATTGATCAAAAATTGGTGGTCCACATTGGTCCCAATCCAATGGTTCAGGATAACTTGAGGGGATGTCATCATTAGTGTTGAATGGGCTTTGGTTGAAGGTAGATATATGGGTATCTGATTCAATTAGGTCATTGGGGTTATGCTCAAAAGCTAGAGGATTGTTGGTTTCAAATGGGATATCCTCAGTTGCCTTTTCATCATTCAAAACATCCATAGTCTTACACATAGGTACCATGGTACTAGGAGGACCTATTCGTAATGGTTTAAATCCAAGCCCCAAACTAGGAGGTCATCCTTGTGTAGTGATACGTTCAGTGATTCCTTGTTTCTGAGATCCAAGACCACTATAGCCATTATAACCTTATTTCTGCATGATAGTAAACCCAAGTCCATACTTGTTAGGAGATATCAAAGTGGGTTCTCATTCTGCTTTTGCTTTCTCAATGCATACGGATGTATTCCCATTGATAGAAGTGGCATTTTGTGTACTGATGGGAAAAAGTGGTGACTCCCTGATGTGGGATACATGAGACAAAAAGTATTCTCCACACCCATTTTCTTCAATCTTCATCTTTTCCTTGGCTTTATTGAGGAGTATATCAACATCCACATACTTAGAGGAATTTGTGGGTTGTGCTTCATTGTTTGTTGGGATTTGGTATGTAGTAGCATCTCTTAGATTAGCACAAAACTAAAAAGGATTTGGATCACCAGGGATGGTAACCTCCATGTTATTATAGGAAAACTTTAGACATTGATGATATGTAGAAGGGATTGCTTTCATAGCATGAAGCCAAGGGCGTCCTAGTATCATGTTGCAATTCATTTCTATATCTAGGACATGGAATAATGTATCTTTAGTAGCTGGACCAACTCTAATAGGTAATGTGATGATGCCCCCAGAGAAGCGTTCACCATCATCATAAGCTTTTATTGTGATTCTTCAAGAGGGATCCACATCATCTTCGAAACAACCCAAACTATTGACAACCTTAAGAGTACAGATGTTCAGTCCTACTCCTCCATCTATTAAGACACATCTGACTTTGGCATTATGGATGAAGACTTCAAGATGAAGGGGATCATTGTGATTGGGTTTGTCTTTAGGAATATCTTGAGGGGGAAAAGTGATATGTTGTGACACGGATAGGTTCCCAACCATGGCTTGGAATTGGGCAACATCAATGTTATCTGGGACTATTAACTCTTTAAGGGCTTGCTCCAAGATCTTTTGTTGTTTGGGGGATGCACGAAGTAGGTGTTTTGCCGAGTTGTTCAACAAGGCTATAATTAGATGAAGTAGGAGCAGTAGGTCTACTTGGGGGTGCAGGTCTAGTAGAAGCAGTAGGTCTAGATGGGTCTCCAGGTAGGGTGATCTTGCTATGGCGTGTAGTGACAGAACAACGAGGGTCTTCAGCCTTCAATGTGAATGTGGATATGTGAAAATCAGACTCATTAAAGCAATTGATGGTGTAGTCATAGTCGGTGCGTGTGTAATTCACATTACCTTGCGAGTTTGAGTTTGAACTTGAGGGTTTCTCTTTATCATGATTACCTAAAGGATCTTTGAAAATAGTGTGATTAGAGTTGGATGCTAATTGTGATGGATCAACTGTGATTACACCATCATCGATAAGGTCTTGTATTGCATGTTTCAGTTGGAAGCATGATGAAGTCTTGTGTCCTTTGATGCGATGGTAATCAAAATATTTTTTGTCATCCCACCAATCTGCTTTAGTCAATGGTTCATCTTTGATTGGGGGTAGCTGTAGGAAGTTATTACTCAATAATTGTTGCAATGTAGTCTCGAGAGGTATCCCCAATGGTGTGAATCTTTTGTCCTTGGTTCTAGGATGTCTTTTGTCTTGCATGGAAGTCTCAATTTTCTATTGTGGAGCTGATGTTTGATTGGAGGTTTGTGAATTTGTAGGGTTTACACCTTTCAAAGTCAGTTGAGGTTGTGATGTTAATCGTGCGAGCATCCACAATGCAATCATTAGTCACATTCTTGTTTTTGGAGAAGAATTTTGCCTTGTCATTAGACGAGTTGGTGTTTGTGTTTTCTTTATTTATCCTAAGGATTCCCTTACAGATAAGAGCATCTTCAAAACTAGCCCCTTTTTTCATCAGTTTAGAAATGGTGCTTGGACTCTTGATTTTGAGTTCATACATTAAGTCTAGGACTAAGTTTTCAATGCACAGGTTTACTTGTTGTTCTTCAGGAATGTCTAGTGAGCATTGACTAACTAGGCTTCTCCAACGCAGTAAGAATGTGATGAATGATTCTCCCGTCTTCTGTTTAGTTGAGCACAAATCAAAAGTGTCACCTCATTTGTAATGTTAAAGGCAAAGTGGGAGATAAACTTGTCTTCTAGCTCTGACCAAGATTTGATATTACCAGGAAGTTTGGAGTACCATTCAAGTGCAGGCCCACCTAGAGAATGAGGGAATAATCTCATAAGATAAGTGGGCTCATCACTGAGTTCAGGTCATGAAGCACAAAATTCTCTGATATGATCAACAAGGTTTCCTTTTCCTCGGTATTTTTCAAACCTTGGAGCCTCAAAGTGTTTTGGGAATGGAGGCATATACAGACCTTTATCGAATGGGTTAGGACATAGGTCCCTTTCTATATATAGAGCCTATTTCTTTTGGACTCCCAATGCCTCGACTTGTTTGGAAAGTTGTTTGAATTGTTGTAATAGTTCTTCATTGGGGTTTTGCAGGATGGTCTTTCCTTCAAGTCTTTTGTGTCTGTGAGTAGACTGTTTGCTGTGGCGGGAGCTATGTCAACTTGGTTCTGACATTTCTATGTCTGATGAGTCTGACAAGGTGTCACTAGGTGGTGGAGGTATGTTGGTACCTTGAAGACAGAAGGGTCCCTATTGCTGGGGAACTTGTTGTGGTATTTGATGTGGCACTTGTGGGATTGACTACGATTGTTGTACCATGTGTTGTTGTTGTGCCATGTGTTGTGGTTGTTGTTGGGATACCTCTGTTGGTTGTATGCAAGACCATGTACGTGCTTGTTGTTGTAGAGGTATTTTTTGAGGTTGTTGTGGCACATGTTGTTGTAACAAATGTTGCTGGTATGCGATTTGTTGCTCAAGGCGTCTTTGGTATTCCAACTACTGCTTGAGTTGCTCTTGTTGTTTAGCAAACATGGTTTGTTGTTGTTGGAATTGTTGCTGAAATTGTTGTTGATAAATTGTGTGTAAGTCAAGTGGGTTCACATGGGACTACATATTAGGAATGTTGGATGTTTGCCCCACTTGAAGTTGTTGTCGTTGCGGTTGATGTTGTTGTTGATATGTGGGGTGTGTGTTAAGTGGATGTAGACTTGGTTGCACCTTGGAAGTGTTGAGTCCTTGTACCACTGTAGGTTGTTGTTGTCGTGGGGGTTGACTAAGTCCTTGAGAATTGAATGTCATGTTTGGATTTTTGTTTTGGTACATTTATGTGTTAGATGTTTCTGTTTGTGACATCATATTGACTTGACTATGAGATGTGTCCTTATTGGGAATGGGCGTAACATCAATAGGACTTTTCCTTTGTGTGTCCATAGGGATGGTTGCACTTGATGTTTCACATGTTGTACTTATGAGAGGCTCCATAGTGTTTGATGCCATAACACTTGGTAAAGTTAGGAGCAAAGGTGTACTTTGTTGATTTGCCTCCAAAGAAGGTATTTTTGGCCTCCCTAGAGCACAAGTCCCTTCAGGTGCATCTTGTTGTTGAATCAGGTGACTAAAATCAAGTCTCAATGTCCTTATGGGGGGTTTAGGAATTGGTGGTATTTCATCAAACAAGGGATTAACATTGATGTGTTCAAATGTACTTTGGAGGATTTTGATAGTTGACTCTTGATGGGGCATTATAGGTGCCATTATTGTCTTTGAAAACTCCAAAGGTTGTTTTCCCTTATCTAAGTCCAAATTGATCATGGGTTGTATGTTTTCAATAGTTGTGTTGGTTTGATGTTTGGACTTAGGACCTTCCAAGTTTGGGTTAAATTTGACAATTTATTGGGCTGCCAAATGTTTGAAGTTCTTGCGAAAACTTTTGTCTTGACATGCCCTAGCCATTTCTTCATCAGTGATGCCATAATCAGTGTTAGATTCATCACTTAGGTGTATAGTACCCTGTTGTATGTTTGATGTATTAGGTTGGCTGAATTCGAAGGAATGTGATTGTTCATCTTCAGGTGTGGTTGGTACACTTCCTCCTCCTAGTGGTATTGGCACGAATATAGGTTCAAAGTCTGGACTCCACTGAACCATCCCATGTGTGGGGGAAGTATTTGGAGGAAATCTCATGGTAGGTGCATTGTTTAAGGTTTATTGTGTCATATCTTGATTATGAGGATCTTGCGGATACATGTTCAAGGGGTCTGCTAGTAATGGTTGTGATGCCTCGAATTGGTCTTCGTCAAAGGTTTGTTGGGTTTTCTTGTTCTTTCTCTGTCTTGGATGAGGTTTTGGTTGTGCTTGTGTCTCAGAAAACAAAGGTTGATAGAGTTCCTCGGGTCTCTGAGCTTATTGTGTCCTAGTAAGTGTTGGCATGATACCTAAGAGTGCAAATGCAATGGAATTTTTGAGTGTTTTGGGTGATTTGGAGTGGTGGGTATGCAAGATATGAGTGTTTTTGGGATTTTTAAGTGTTTAAGAATGTTATGCAATGTGTGAAAATGATAAATGAATTATGGTTTTGATGTGCAAAGTGCAAATGTCCTAGGGATGTAGTGCAAGTGCAAATGCGAGGTGATGTTTTGAAGTTTGACTAGAGGGGATGAAAATGGCTCTAAGGTATGCAAAATGATAATTAGGGTTATGTTTTGGAATTCCTAAGGATGCTAAAGGTTGATGTATGCAAGGTATATCATGCATAGGATGATGTTCTAGGGTTTTTAATGGCATTTGGGACATGCAAAATGAGGGTAAATGCTCAAGAAGGCAATTTGGTTGATGGACAATTTGATAGGGTTTGGTAGTGAAAATGATGCTAAGGATTTTGATCAATGCAATATGAAGGGGATATACCACTAGGGTAAGTCAAAATGATGTTTGGGGATGCTAGGGATATGATTATGCTATGACAAGGGTATATGGAAAGTTTTGAACTTAGGTAAAACCTTTTAGAAAGTATTTTGTCTAGGAGTTTAACCTTGTGATAAAGGACTTTGGATCTTGACCAAAAACTGATAAAAGATGAAAAGATCAAATTGATAAAAGATGACAAGGTCAAATCTATCAAGACATAGACAAGTTTTGACCAAATAAAATGATAAGAAAAGATAAAAAGACTAGTTAAGATCCATTATCCGTCAACACTAGGAGATACTCTAAGACTCTTACTTTGTCTAGATTTTTGACTAAATTGAAAGGTTTTGGGGGTTCAAAATGATGTTTCGAGGACTCAAAATGGTGGTGGTGTTGAGAAGATATGTGACATGGACAATGCCTATAATGCAAAAGGGGATTTTGGGTGCAAGATGCGGTTTTGGGTCAAGTGCAGAACGAGGAGGTTTAGAGGCTCCTAGATGCAGTTTTGGGGTCCTAAAATGCAGTTTGGAGGCCCAAAATGGTCAGGAAGGTACCCAAGTGTGCCCTAATAGTGCCAAGTGCACCCTAATAGTACCAACTACCTCATTGACACACCTGGAGCTAGTTTGGGCGTAGTTGGTAAGTCAGAATGAAGGTTTGCTGATTCTGAAAGGTATGGTTGCCAAACTGATATGCCAAGAAGCTAAGATGCTGGGGTTGATGTTAGGATGGGTTGGGAGATGCAAAAAAAAGGTTATGACCTACAGAATGATGTCATAAGTGAAGGTACTGAAGACTAAGTGATGCAGAATGCAAATCTGGGCAAGCTGGTGCAAGGGGAGCTAACCATGTACCTAAAGACACTGTTGAAGCCCCAACATGTTATTTGGAATCCAAAACTAGGTTCCAAGACCACCAAGTGTGCCCAGATAGTGCAAACTACGTCAATGACACAGTTGGGGCCCAATTGGGCGCAGTTGGTAAACTAGGCTGGAACTGAGGCAATTTTGGAAGCTATGATTTCAGGATTGATGTCACAGAGAGGTAAACAATAGGGGATAGTGTTAAGACTAGTATGAATGCTCAAAATGATGGTTAGGACACCTGGAATGATGGATAAAGTGGTCAATATGATGAATAGGTATTTAAGGGTGCAAGGTGATGAGTGCAAAGTGTTGATTTTAACATGGGAATGCAAAAGACTAAGGGACGTAAACTGAACGTAAAAGGATGCAACATGAAAGGTAATAGATACTAAATGAGGACTAAAACGTGCAATATGAAGTCTATATGATGCATGAATAAGGCCTATACTAGGGTTAATGTAAGTGAAGTCTATGCAAGTGTGAGATCTACGTTTTGCCAAGCACGTTTAGGAGCACAAGTCACCATGTTTTCCAAGGTTTGAGTGTGTTGAGCCAAAGTTTGAAAAGTTTGATAAAGGTTGAAATTTTTTGGCAATGTGTGATGTTTTGAAAAGTTCAAATGATATCCAAGGTGTAAATTTAAAAGTTTGGCTTTTATCTTGATTATGTTTTACACACACGCAAGACACATTAAGACAAGAATAGCTGTTGTTAAAAGTAACAAACACACCACAACCTAGGCTTTTAGGACTGTATCCACTGAATTCCTACTTGAACCGAAGTTCAGCCGCGCTTATCCAAAGCGGACAACCTAGGATCTTGGCACCATAGGCTCCCCCTCACAGTGCACTCACTTCTCGAGGCTACCAAGATCCACTTCCCAAGGGACTGTTGCCTCTAATAAGGACCGCGAGAATGTAGGATGTCTTCATGGGCATGGGTGACCCATTGAGCTAGTGGATAGAAAGGATTTTGGTCTCTAAAACACGATTTTTAGTAAGGGCATTCTGTTCGGCAAGTGAATGATAAACTTTTGCAGAAGGTCTCCCAGCCCCGAGAATCAGGGTTTGATGCACCACAAGGGTACTGGAGGAGAGCTATCACGTAGCAATACCGCTGACATGGCTTTCACCGTAATCAAATTTTATATAGCGGCTAGAATGTTGACTTGGCTTTGGCCCGTTACCGCTCTGAGGTCATCCCTTGGCATACCCAATATCGAATATCTTGGTCCAAGGTAGGCCTCCTATAGAAGTTACATGGATTTCTCTTACACCCAAGATCCACAAAGGGCGAGGGGAGAGGATACGTCCAATGCAACTCCTAGAGATTTAACACTATAGACATGCTAGGCAGAAAAGAAAAAGGTTCATTTTAAGCACCAAACGAAATGTTATCTAATCTAGGAAATCCACACACATAGTTTTGAAAGACACACGAAGTCTTCGACAATGTCCTGCAAAGCACACATTAGTAGTTTCTTATGATCACATCTTCATCCAACGATCGCCACATGCTAAAAATAGACCATAAGTAACACAAAATCATTTAATCTATGTCCTAGAGAGTGATAGGAACCTAAAATACAGATTCTAATTGATGCATTTGCTTACTGTGAACCCAGGTATGCTCTGATAGAGCAGATTGCTCCCTAGAAGGCCAAAATGGCTCTAAACATCCCCAAATGCACCCAGACAGTGCAGACTGCATCAATGATGTAGTTGGGGCCCAGTTGGGCATAGTTGGTAGTTTTAGGGCGTAGTTGGGAAGTCAAGTGCAGAGTGTGGGGAAATGGTGCCTAGACAAGACCCAGAAACTGAAATTTTCAAAGCTACACTCCCAAGTGCGCCCAAATGGTGCAGACTGCATCAATGACGTAGTTGGGGCCTAGTTGGGCATAGTTGGTAAGTCAGAAACAACATAATGAGATTTTGGTGGTTTTTGGACTCCTAAAACTGCTCCTAGGGGTCCCAAGTGCGCCTTGATAGAGCAGAGTGCACCCTAGGATAGCAAGCTAACATAATGCATGAAAACAAAGCATATGAGCATTTTACTGGACCCCCTTATTAATCTAGGTGTGAAAAGGAAGAGCAGATAGTCATTATACCCTTCCAAGTGAGCTCCTTCCTTGCACCTACAAGCACAAAACAAGAAAACCCAAGTTAGATATGCATGTTCACGTCAGGTTCACCAAATGTAGGACCAGAAAATGGGTTAAAATGCATAACATACTATGAGAAAATCACAAAACTCAATAATCATATATTAGCACCCACTAGTCTACCATGAAAGCCAAACTAATAAAGAAAGCAATAGAAACCCCCTTTTTTGTTTGTAGCTCCCATGTCCTTCTTTCTTCTCCAAATGATTGTAGCTCCAATTTGCCTATAGTGCACACAAGATTGAAGCAAAAACCTATGATATGGATAATGCCATGAGAATACTAGAAGTGTGATTTTAGTGTGACAGTAAGAAGTGTAAATGCAAAGAAGTGGGGACTCAAAGACTCAAGAATTAGGAATAAGGACTCAAAACTTCAAGGATTCAAGGACTCAAGGATCTTCAAGACAAAAACTTCCAAGGACCCAAAATGAGAGAAAGAGTGTCCATTTTATAGTTGACATGGAGAATGAGAGCATTGGATTTGTCACCCATAGATATGTGATGTGTCAAGAGATTCCTTTGAGAATCCATGACGCATATGACAACATATGCCAATTGTAAGATTCTATGATGCATGAAAGTCAAACTTGGCTAAATGTGGAAGAGAATCTATGACACGTCATAAGACACCTCAACCCACTTAAAGCCAAGAATCTATGACGAATAAGCCAAATAGGGACATGCGTAAGAGATAAGAATATTTGATTATGACAAATCTTAGCCAAGTGCCAAAGGAGAATCCATGAAGTGTCATATCCAAGTGTCACTATGATGCAATATTTTATGGAATATTTGAATTAAAAATCCTTTTATTCCACAAAATAAGAATTAGTAGAAAATGGAATTAATGATGGAAAATGGAACTTAGGAAATTAAGAATTTTCGTAGTTTGCAGATAATGAATCAATTAATTAATAACATTAATTAATTGAGGATGATAATTAGGAAGAATAATGAGAAAGAATAGGATTAAATTATGGGTTATTTAATCCTATAGAGAAAATTAGTAGATGATTGGCCAAATTGATTAAATGAATGCGACGGTATCTTTTGATGAAAATGTGATGATGATATAGATCGAATAAGATGATGACCAGTAGATCAAAGCAATGATCAAATTGATTGATTGAAGTTGATAACATGCCAAGGACACATGACATGAATTGGTTGATATGTAACATTTAACAGACATTATAAATGCTACAGGATTGAAATTGATTGATAAGGTTTGATCATAATAACATCGACGAACATTGTCAATGTTATTGAAATGGTTGA
This sequence comes from Cupressus sempervirens, assembly GCA_028749045.1. NCBI lineage: Eukaryota > Viridiplantae > Streptophyta > Pinopsida > Cupressales > Cupressaceae > Cupressus > Cupressus sempervirens. Next base: position 237,966,892 of record CM053789.1, on the reverse strand, counting down.
TTATGCCATGATTTGACATTGAAAGCCTCAACAATGTCAAAGATTGGATGACATGAATGATAGTTTGACCTGGCACTAAGAGCCACGACAGTACTAAGGTCAGATTGATAAGATTGATAGGTTGATAGATTTCCAAGGCACTGAAAGCCACAACAGTACCTAGGATAAGATAAATGATGATTGATTTGGGATGTTTGATATGTTTTGGGTTGATTAGGATTGATTTTGAGTGATTATGGGTTGGTTTGGGGTGATTTTGAGTTGATTTGAAATGGTTTTGAGTTGATTTGATATGATTCCGAGTTGACACGAAATTGATGTGAAAGAGGATACAAATGAAGAAATATGGTCAATTTGGCCAAAAGATCAGAGTTAGTAGAATGAGAAAATGGGCCAAATTAGTATGAAGAAGTGATGAAACCATAGATGTGAACCATTTTTGAGCATCTACAATTTTATTGTTATTTATTTTCTTTTCTTTTTTAGACTCCAAACTCCCATTCATATCAAATTAATGCCTAGGTACAGGGGTAGTTAAAGGCATAGGAGAAAAGGGGTAATTATTTTTCAAAGTGTATTAGGTAGAGATGAGAATAGGCTTAGAATATTTAGAAATATGTTTTAGTAATTTTCTTTTTGTTTTGTTTGTCCTTTTATTTAAATATTTAATATTTAAATAAGTTTCAAAAATGATAATTTGAGAATCCTTAAGATGCTCTATTGCAAGAAGGCAATTAATCTTTCTCTCCATACAAAATGCAGCATCATGTAGGTGGATGTTTTGAGAATCTTGTTTTCTCTTTATTTATTTATTTTTTCCTTTGGAAGTATATGTTTTTTTGTTTTTTTATTTTGTTTGAGATGACCCCTTTTATTCTAAGGTGTATTTATTTTCTCTAAGTTGGGTCATATTTTGAAATACTAACAAATTAATAATATTACCTAGGAGCTATAACTCCTAATGCTCTATATGGCTTACAAAATAATAATGTATCCATTAAATCCATTAATTAATTAAGGAAGGACACTAAGAAATTTTATCATATCTAATGTAGCTTAATCCAAGGACTAAATTCCTGATTTAATTTGCACTTGTTCTCATATTGGAAATTTACACAAAATATACTTAAGATCAATCATTCCATTTGTTTATCATTTTATCTAATCAACACTAATCAAATGAATATGATTTCGAACCGTAAGAACACCACAAAAAGGGTAAAACATCACTATATTCACTTTTCGATAAACACATGCATATAAACTGAATTTGCAAGAAATATAATATGAAGGGAACATAATTTGCAAGAAATATAATATGAAGGGAACATACTCTTCTTTTTCTTTCTCATCTGATTCAAGGACAAAGAACCAAGGAAGAAAACTCGAGATCGTAGTCATATCCACAATAAGTTCAAAAATCACATCTTTACAATGGGATCATTATCTAGAGGAGAAAACCCCCAATATTCGAATTTAATTATCAACTCTGAATTTCCTTCCTAGCTCCTCAATAGAGAAACCATTATGAAGTCTGCAACATATCAAGGTGATCATAGAGAGAACAAAAACTGACCAGGAGACAACCAATCATAACATGAAGACAAAATCAAACATTCACTCCTAATTTGCGCAACAGGTTCAACATTGAACCAGACTAGGGAGAAGGTGGATTTTTTTAACAGGAGATGTCAGACACAACACCATAACAAGGAGCCTATTGGGGCTATAAACTCAAGAACTTTTGTTCTTCCATATCTTATTTTCCAAAACTCATACACATGGTTTGTGCTGACGAGTAGGGGCCCATAGCACCCTACCCTCTCTCCCTCTTCTCATCCTGAGAAGAGACTCTACATTGTCAGAGTCCAATTAAAGACCTTCCCCCATGCATGGCCACTTCTACCCTATCCAAGAGTGAGTAATGTCAATATAACCCATACAATCCCTTTGAAATTTAAAGCAAAACACAAATGAAAGACATTCAAGAAAACCTATTTCGAACCCTCCCAAAACATACTCAACACACATACAAACATACAAATGCAAACACAATAGCTTAAGCATGAACAAAACATGAACAACATAAACACAATAAGCTAAAGGATTCCTACCTTCAAAATAGGGTTATGGAAAAATGAATAAATTTGAGATGAGCTTTTCCTTCCTTCTCCTTCTCCTTCAATCTTGAATTTCTCTCTAAAATTAGAGATTGGGTGAACACTCAAACCCTCTCAAAATTGCCTCTAAATAGGATCCTAAACTCAACCACTCCAAAAAGCATTAACTCCGCCACCTGCCTAAAGTTCTAGAGGCTTCTACTCAACTAGACCTAAGGCTAACCTCAAGGTGGAGTTAAAGTTATCCAACTCATGATGGAAACAATCAATTTTCGCAATAAAGCAAAAATAAGGTTTTTGAGTGACCATAAAAATCAACAAAAGGGGCTAGAGGGGTGGAAAATGCCCCCAACCCATACCCATACCCCTTAGGTACTTAGATTTCATGATTTTAGGCCTTTAGGATTAATTAGAGACCTATCAAAAGCTAAATTTTTTTAGGACTTTCTAACAACCTTCAAAAAGTAGATTACTTACTAATCTTGATTAGGGGTAATTAATCTTGATTATTAACTAGTTAGCAAAAAAGGTCACTAACCTAGTCTGACTAAGATCTTAAGGTTACTCAATTAACCCTAACTATCATGCTGGAATGCATATACAATTCATGAGTGTCAAGCAACACTAAAAATTCACTGTTACAAAATATTAACACTAATGATTACAAAATGGTACATTCATTTAACTCACAATACAAATAAAATATGAACAATGAGGTTTGCGTCTTTTGTTAGACTCAATCCTGGTTTCCACAATTGGTACATAGGGTTCTGTTTCATTTCTCCATTAGATTTTCTGGCTAAAATATCCTGCACACTCATTGCACACATCAGCAGCTCAAGAAAATCTCATGCATATATATATATATATATATATATATATATATATATATATATATATATATATATATATATATATATGGAAAATTACATAACTTAAAACATGAATCTTTCATATAACTAGCTGTTTAATTCATTTCTACTCACATTTAATCATTAGCAATCACATAATAAATATAACATATAACTTATTCATTAATTCATATTAAGTACTAGTACAATCATCATTAGGCATGCATATACCTAAACATCATAATATCACCAATTAAAGGATATTGAACTATCTGAAACATAAAACTTAATCATCGAGGTATCAAAATCAACACTCTTCTCATCAGGTGAAAATGCCTTGTATCATTATTAGTGAAATTTTAATGTTTAATTAGTCAAGATAATGTAGTAGTTCTTGAATCACTAAGTATTAAAACATGGATGTACAAGACACTTTGGGACCACTTAATGACCCCTTAAAACCCTAGCCAAGTACAAATTTGAATTTCCTTTGATTGTGACCCATCCTACCCCTTATCAAGTGGGTTTACTTATTCATTAGCAAGGTAATTAGTTTTAGGGTAAAATACCACCATGACCAAAACCCTAGATGACATGTCATTGCACACAAAATCCACAAGTGTCAAGTGACACATAAAAGCACATTCCACATCACCATGACATGTCCTTAATGCATCTTTATGATTAAACATTTCCACATACAAACAAATGTACATTTACTAAATAAAATACATCACAATGAGCCTTTTGAATCTTCTAAAGATTCACCTTGGTTAAAATGTGTTCACAGAGGTTTGGAACTTGTTTCCCCCAAGAACTTCCATGGTTCCACTTCCTGCACATCAAACTCGAGCATCAATAGTCCAAGGAGGTCATATAAAATATATATATCATGATGCATATAATTTCAAATTTTACAAAATCCCTATTAACATAATTCAAATTAAATTTCCTCTCCTAATCATTGAAGATGTTAGAATATCAAGTCTGCATATCATGAGCCATCATAATTAGATTAACATCTATCTGCATATTATAAATCATCATAACTAATTTAACATTTATCTGCATATCATAAATCATCATAATCAAATTAACATTTATCTGCATATTATAAATCATCATAGTCAAATTAACATTTCACATCACATTATAATCTAATTCTATTATGTCATAAAGTTGCATCCATATGTGTTCAATCATCCCATACATAGAATCAGGTTCTTAGCACATATCATAATTGCAAACACTACTGAAATATCAAAATCAATGGGTAAACAAGCCATTGTCCATCTAAGTCTCAAATAACTATCAAAATGTCAAAAGTCTCGAATATCAAAATGCAAGAAAATATCTATGCTATAATGGGTTGAGGTAAGGTCTCACACAAGAGATGTAGACTAAGACTACCTTGTGGTCTAAATTTTAGGCAAAATAAGAGGGATTGGGGTGCCTAGGTCAACTTAATCCTTAGACTAGGGTACCCTACTTGGCCTACTCTCAACAATTTTAGTAGCAACAAATTGCAAATTATATATCTCCTTTTGATCTAAATGTAGCTTTTTCCACATGTCCATTATCTGATCCTATTGGGATTATATGTGTTGCACACATTGCACAATATTGTTATATTTTATTATGTAATATTGCACCTAGGAGCATTTAGATGGATGTGCAACATGTAAAGATTCTCATGGGATATACTTGATGAGTTGTATTGTAACATTGTGATAGTATTTAATGTAATTATTAATATTGGAGGAAAAAAGAATTAAATGTCCAATATTAAATGTGGGGTCGATAGGTTAGGTAGCACATAGTTACATGGTTTATGTAATACCACTTGGTGGTTTTGTGGAACTTGCTACCATATAAGTAGCCACAAGGGTAGTTGTAGAGATAAGATTAAAAAACAAAAGACAAAAATGGAAAAAGGGAAAAAGGAAAGTTGAGCGGGACAAGGGTTGATAGATTAGCCAAGGAAGCATTTGTAAAGACTGGAAGTATGGCATGAGATGTGTGGATTTATGCGTATTCACATGAATTGGTTGGTTGTGGCTATGACTTTGAAGACTTCCATGGTTGTATTGCAATGATGTTTTTGCTAAATAATACATGGTGATGGATGCATTTGGAGGCTAGGTTTTTACCCTTAATGAGGGTTTCATAGGGTATATCTAGTGTCAGAAATTTTGTGGGTATGTTGTCTATTCTCTTGCATGTGGATTTTAATTACATATTTATTTCAGATCTATTATGGTTATGTAGAAACAATTATGTTTTGTTGCATGTTTCATTATAGATCCATGACATAGAAAATAGGGAAAAGGTTGTGTAGAAAGGAGTTTGCCTAAGTCAAATTCCAATTTAGGAATCAATCTTGAGATGACATATACTTGAAAGGAAAATGTGTTGATACATAACAAATGCTACATATGATAATTTAGAATGTCTTATACCTTAATGGTATAATTCTCTTTAAAAGTGATCACAAATGTTGATGCAATAAGATGACTCATAAAAACCTAAACGAAATAGTTGCATAAATGTTGTTGAAGCTTGCCACAATGAAGAATATAGTGGGATAAAATGCCTTGAATGTTGAATATTTTCTTTTGACGCCTTCAAATGCAAAATTTAAGTTGAGAGCTTGAATTGATGCTTGTGGATTGTCAAGCATTTATACCTTTCCCAAGCATTTTAGGGTGTTAAACTTGAAGCATGCTAACACACGTTTTAAATTCTTATTGAAATAAGATGATCATCAAGTGGTTCTAATTTAGGCTTGAACATCAAGGAGCAAGCCACCAAATTCATCTCCCTCCCTCCAATGTGGTCCCAAATTGAGACCCAAGGTCCTAGTTAAAGAGGAGAGACTCGAGACTAGAAACAATAAGTTATACATGCTAAAATAAGGCCTAAGTAAACAAGAAATTGCATAAAAATGCAATTTACAATGGTTCAAAGAGGGAAAAAGGGGGATCTCTAGAGGTATTTATCTCTTCGCTCACCTAGTTTTAATTTACATTATTTTGAATGCACTTTCAAAACTATAGTTATATACTTAAAATAAAAATTAATAGTAGTGGTGACTCATTCCTCGCTTCATGCCCTAAAACCAATTTTAGCTTTTTTTCGTTAATTGTGAGTAGAGTAAAAGGGAGGCATTTGTTAGATTGTTTTTCTGTGCGTTTTTTTGGTTGGGCTTCTCTGCCCATTTTACCTCATCGGCATCGTTGACAACACCATCGAATTTGAGCTGTCTGTTTTGAGGTAAGGCACTTGCTATTTGGTCTTTGCTCGTTAACTAGAAAGGTTATTGCGAATCATTACGCGAAATGTGTGATGCATCTTGTATTTTGGTAGGCTGTGAATGCCATTGACTTGGAAGAAAGAGGAAGCGAACCTATCAAAATGTATACGGTCGGTCTTTTTTTCTCTTAGTGTTTTTGTCATACTAAAACAATTCTGTTTTATCTGTTCATTTGAAGGCATTGGTTCTGTAGTTACCTGTTGCTGTTTTCATATATGCTGTAATATTCAGAGGTAATACTTTTTTCTTCACATAAAGATATTTTGAACTGTCAAATGAATTGGTGGTTTTAATTTTGTTTGTTTGTTTTGATTTCCTTATTATGGAGCATATTTTGATGAGAATTTACGGTCACTTTTTCGATTTAGAGTTTAGGATTTTTTGGTTTGATTTTTATCAGAGGACTTGAAAAAGTTTTTTGGCAGCAGCATGGCAGTGTTTCTTTTCTGCTCTAATACTATTATAGTTTCTATTTGGAGAAATTTCATTAGATGTTTCTGGAATTGTAACCGTTAATTCTATATGCAGTGAACTAAAATTTGGAGTTTTTTTGGTCTATATTTTATAGAATCTAGATACATCTATTTTTTTTTTTTAGTGATGAATATGTATGCTTGAATGGCACCCAGATTTGGTTTAGAAAGAAGAATTAAAGTGATATTTTTAATTATTATTTTTCTTGAAAGAAGGATAGATGCATATTAGGTTTTTTTCCCTTGTCTTTTTGTTTTTTGATACCAGTTTGTGCTGTTTAATACATTTTTTTAAGTCTTCCCTTATTATTTGGGATCCAATTCCTAGTTGATTTTTAAGCTACAAAGGTTAGTACTTAGCATTTGTTTCGATTGCTAAGCAGTATTTTGACTAAATTTTGGTCTTTGGTATGTTTGTGCAGTATTTGAGCTCATGGCTCTTTCACCCATGCAACTTGCTGTATTTCAAAACTGCAAATAATATAGTTGAAAATAAAAAATTGTGAAGTAGTGACTACCTAACAATAGTAATTTCAGTCCCAGCTAGTGGCGTGGAACTCAGAGTTTGCAGCAACTTGAGATAATTTGATTTCTTTATTATATTTCAAAATTCAGATGTTGTTATTGTCCTGCACGTAAAACTACTGCATCTACTCACCATGGGATCATGGTGCATAACTCGCCTTTTTCAATAGATTTTGATATATAGGAATACAAAATTGTGTGGTAGTGATTGCTTGAAAAGAGTAATTTTAGTCCCAGCTAGTGGTGTGTAACTCAGAGTTTGCAGCTTAAAATAATTTAAATTGTTTATCATGTTGCAAAAGTATGTAATTGTATGTCATTAATGCCCCACACAAAATCAGTGCATGTACTTCCCATGGGATCAGTAGGCATATCTTACTTTTTGGAATAGATCTTGTTATTTAGGTTTGACAGATCATTATTTTTATTGTGGCTGATGCATTTGCAACTCAATTCAGAGGTCCATCTTGTTAATGTTTTGTCCAGAAATGATGATAAACAGCAATAAAGAAGAACAAAAATAGGAACAAGACATTTATCTTGGGAAAACCCTTCAGCTTGAAGGGAAAAATCCAGGCACACCAGAAAAATATCTCTTTTATTGATATAAAAAGTGTTCAAGTCCAATGCTTTTACTTGATTCATTGTGTATAACACACAAAGTAATCACATATATATAGAGTTGAGAGACCCTTCATATTACACTCAAAGGTCTCTTTAATTTCCAAATAGAAGACTTCATGTTTCCAAACGCACGACTCTTCGCACAACACATCTCTTTAAATAGTATTATCTCAAATATTATCATAAATATATTCTCCATCTGTTGACACAATATTCAACATATGGCAAAATCAGAGATAAAGATCTCTTTCGCAACTACAATCTTCAACATTCCCTCTTTGCAAGAGAGATCTTTAGTATGACAATCACACATAGCTGCAACCAAAGATGTCAATGATAAATTCTCATCACATAAAACATGTTATCTCAGCATAACATAATTTACCACAGTTACTTCATAGGCACATAAAATTAAAGTCATGGAGTCACACTTGACTTCCACCATACCTACTCGTAGAGAATGGTCCACCATACCTACTTGCAGAGGGTGGAACAATGTGATCCACTCTAGGCCAGGGGGACTAAAAGTGAGACCTTGTATTCAGTGTCAAGCAATTTAGGGTTTCCTATTTTTTAGGGACCAAGTGAATTTTTTTGGACTTAGTCCTGGATTCACCGGGTGGGCTCACTGAGACCTCAGCTTCTGACGGATTGAATTTCCGCATTGTTTTGAGGGAGTTATGTATTTATATAAAGTTCTTGCAGGTAACTATAGTCTTTTTAATAAATTGAAATTAAATGACTTATTAAATCATTTTAATTTTTATAACTTGAAAATAAAGTTGTCCTAAGTTGGGGGCCTAAGTGGAAAAGGGAAATTAGGGTGAAATAAAGATTTTCCAACCCTAATTAAGTTGGACACCAGCCCTATATGGATCGTTTTTGCTTTTGGAAAAGGCATTGTTTTTGCACACTTAATATTTTGCCCTCATTCTTTCATCCTTGCTATGGTGGCTAGGGTTTGGAGTCTTCCTGGGAATGTGTACTCTACAGGATTACAGTGACTTTGAGTTTGTGAAAGATAAAACGAATAGTTGCAGCTGGTTGGCTTCATTTCAGAGGTCAAACTGGAACTGTTTATCAGAGATCTGGATTTCTACAGGGTGGATTTTTGCTATGGCTTCTCTGTTTATTATTTTGTTAATTTTTTTTACTGTGGTTGGAGGTCTCTTTCCCAACACACAGCTGCTCATTTCCTTGACGTCATCTACCATTGTTTGGGCATCTTGCTATTTGAATAAGAGCAGATCTGAACATTTGTGTTTGCTGGAATTAATTGAGATTTGTAATTTCCAGCACTTTGATTTATTTCTTCAATAAAATTAGGCTCTAGACAAGGGTATGTTGGAAATAACTTATAAGCCTTAATTGTTTTTTTCAGTTTTCAATTATTGTATTTGAACCTCAGCTTGTCATTGTTTGGACAACTCTAATTGCATTCCAAAACAAAACCTCATTTGGCAACTTCTGTCTAATTCGATCACACAAAAAAATAAAAAAAGAAGAAAGTTCAATAGTAGGGTTAAACTGGTTGGGTTCTTCAGTGTGGTATCAGGTCCAAAATCCTGCCAGCGTGTAGGGTTTGAAATATGGGTGATAGAAATGAGGAAGATTTAGAGGCCAGGGAGGTACTAAGGGGGCTTGTTACAGGGTAGGAACGGGTAGCTGATGCGCTCCAGTAGTTGAGTGCAGTGGTGCAGGAATTATCTGGACAATGAAGATTTGGTCCAGATATGGAAGAGGGAAGTGTTCATGGCATACCACGTAGGGCAATAACACCAGCACGCACATTTGATAGGCCCACATGTCCAAATTTCATTAGGGATGAACCACACATTGATGAGGAAGGTAATATTGAGTTTTCTGTTAACATCATGACATTGCATGATGAGTGGGATGTTCTACCTCAAATAGTTAAGGATCACCTTAATTTTGATAGGTTAATTAGCCAAAGAAGAGAGCATGGTAGAAACCGAAATAATTGGGGAACCAGAAATGGGAACTATGATTTGGAACAGGCTACCAGAACTCACATCGGTCAACTTTGATGGCAGCAGTAATGGTCTTGGGTGGGTAAGCTAGACACTTTCTTGATAGTACAACCAATGGTAGAAGAGGACGCCATAAAATTTGCAGCCCTACATTTAGATGGTGTAGCCCATGATTGATGACACAAGGGTATGATTACTTTGCATCATGATCAGATTCATACTTGTCAGGAGTTTACAGAAAGGTTGGTTAAAAGATTTGACAAACGAGACCCAGAATTGTCTTTCAAAAATTTGGCACAACTCAAACAAGTGGGCAGTTTGGATACTTACATAAGTGAATTCTAGAAGTTATCAATGATGGTTATAGGAATCCTAGAAAGGCGGCTGATTATACTTTTTGTGGAAGGGCTGTATGAATGTATGAGAGATTGGATCAAGGCTTTTGATCCACCAACCATGCAAGAGGCCATGAGGAAGGCACAAAACATGGAGTTCACAACTCCACGGATAAGTTTACTCCAAGTGCATCATCCTTATCATTTAACAACCAACAGGAACCAAGGAAATCTGATAATGAGGATCAGAAGAAGAAATTTCCAGCCCCTTTGGACAGGGAGACTTTAAACGACTTGCGCTTGCAGAGGTCCCTATGACCTTAACCATGAATGTCCACTTAGACCCAAAGGAGCTAACAATCAAATGGAGTGGTTTTATGAAGAAGAGGACCTTGCTGTTGTAACAGACTAGCAAGCTTATCACAATGATTCTGAAGCTAAACATGAAGAAAACAGGGTGGAAGATGAAGAAGTTTTGCACTGACAAGAAGCCCACCCATCTAACATGTAGCAGGAGGGTTCTTTTAGAATGCGGGGACTCTTGGCTAGTCAAAGAGTCCTTTCCTTATTGGACACAGGTGCAACACATAACTTTATAGATGCACGCCTTGTAGAGAGAAGGGGTATACAGTCACAGGGATTTGAGGGGTTCCGAGTAAAGGTTGTAGACAGCTACACTCTCCAATGTGAGAGAATGGTAACAAATTTACCAATGAAACTCAACAATTTTGTGTTTAAGGCTGATTTCTATGTTGTGAATATGGGTGATACCAATGTGGTTCTTGGCATGAGATGGCTCCATACAATTGGAGATTTGACATTAAACTTACGTGAGATGGAGATGGAGTTTGAGATTGATGGGTCTACACATATCCTTAAGGCCATCAAACGAAATAATCTGAAGAACATTTCACTCAAGAGGATGGAGAGATTGATTAGGCATGACACTGTGGAGTGGGTAGCAGAGTTCAAAGTGATGCCTTACATAGATGAAACTCACAAAACAACATACCATCTAGATATTTAGGACCATAGAACTAAGCATTCTAAAGTTTTCAGTGATATACCACTAGGTAGACCACCTGATAGGGGATGCAAACACATCATCGAGCTAGAGGAGGACACTATGCCCGTCATGATTACACCGTATCAACATCCTAAGCGGTTGAAGGATGAGATTGAAAAAACAATTAAGGAACTAATTGCTATGGGGTTTATAAGGCCAAGTAGGTCCCCTTTTACTTCCTCAGTGGTTTTGGTTAAAAAGAAGGATGGCACACTCAGGATGTGCACTGATTACTACATGCTAAACAAGGAGGCCATTAAGAATAGATACCCCATCCCTTGTATTGATGAGTTACATGGGGCTTGTTATTTCCCCAAGATTGGTTTGAGGACGTGCTACCACCAGATCAGTGTTAGGGAACAAGATATTGAGAAGACTGCCCTCAATTGTTAATATGGACACTATGAGTTTGCACCTGTCACTTTCCTGTCCATCATGGTCAGGGCTTTTCAGCCTGAGTTTAGGAAGAGTGTCTTGGTGTTTTTTGATGACATACTTGTTTATAGTAGGACATGGGAGCAATACTTGGCTGATTTAGATACAGTTTTGGGATTCTTGGAGAGGGAATCCGGGTATGCCAAGGAATCCAAATGTGAGCTTGGTATGCTGTTGTACCTTGGACGTATCATCAGTGCTGTAGGAGTGCGCATGGATCCCGATAAGATTTGTGCTATTACAAAGTGGCCTACACTAGAGACATTGACACAATTTTGGGGCTTTGTAGGGTTGTGTGCATTCTATCACTGATTTCTTGGTGGGTTTTCATGTTACCCTGCACCACTTATAGATTTGACTAAGAAGGGAGCTTTTATTTGGATGCATCAAGTGCAAGAGTTGTTCAAGAAGTTGAAATAGTTGATGACTACGTGTCCAGTGCTAGCTTTACTTGATTTCACCAAACCCTTTGAGCTACAGTGTGATGCTTGTGGAGGGGGTATTGGTGCAGTGATTATGTAGGATCGTCATCCCATAGCTTTCAAGAGTAGGACGCTGAGGGGTCCAGAGAAAAGCTACAACGTTTGTGACAAGGAGATGTTGTCTATCATGCATGCATTGGCCGAGTTCAAGCAATACTTAGTGGGCAATAAATTTTGTGTGAAGATTGATCACAACAACTTGAAACATTTTCGTGGGCAACGTGATCTGAATGAGTATCAACATAAGTGGGTGAGTTAGTTACAGTCTTATGATTTTGACATCTCTTATGTCAAAAGGACCTAGAATGCTGTTGTTGATGCTTTATCCCGTCGGCCCCTTTTGAGTGCCATGGTAGAGATCTCAGAAGACTTGGAGGCATTTGATCATTGTTGAGTATGACAAGAACCCATGGGCTTTAGGCATCATTGAGGGGACAGTGTAGGTTAACGTGTGCTCTATTGTGAATGATCTTATCATTTACAAAGAGAGGATATTTTTAGTTCCAGAGTCGAGGGTGAAGATAATTGTATTGAGGACTCTTCATGATTTACCTATGGCAAGATATCACAGTTACTTTAAGGCCTATAGGTAGGTACGGGCAAGATTCTCTTTAAAGGGTCTCGAATATGATGTTTTCCAGTACGTCAGAGAGTGTTATGTTTGCCAGCAGAACAAGCAAAAGCACTGTTATCTTGTAGGGTTACTACAGTCGCTTCCTATTCCTGACAGGAAGTGGCGATGTTTGTCTATGGACTTCATCATGGGCTTGCCTAAAGCTCAAGGGAGAGAACATTTTTGTCGTGGGTGACCAAGTATGCACATTTCTTTCCGATCACTACTACATAGTCAGCTTCACATGCGAGTGATCTTTTCTTTCATGAGGTATTTAGATTGCATGGATTAGCTTGGACCATTGTCACCGATAGGATAGTAGATTCATGGGGCATTTCTGGCAAGAGTTGTTCAGATTTTGTGGGATAAAGCTCGCCCTAAGTACTAGCTACCATCCCTAGACAAATGGATAGACAGAGATTGTCAACAAATGGGTAGAGGGATATTTGCAGAATTACATCTCAAGGTAGAAGAAGGCAAGGGTGAAGTGGTTAAATCTGTGTGAATACTATTATAATTCCACTCACCACATGTCTATACAGATGACACCTTTTAGGACCTTGTACAAATATGATTCACTGGGTTTCTTGGATTTGTTATTTAGTGATTGCAGAGTGCCTAGTGCTGGGAATTTATTACAGGAAAACCAAGATATTATGAGGGTTGTTCGTGAGAACATCCAGAAGGCCCAAAATTAGCAAAAGCAATGCGCTGATCAGAAGAGGGTTGAGTGAGCATTTGAGGTTGGTGATATGGTGGATTTGATGCTTCAACCCTATTGGCAGTTCGCTTTGGCAAAAGAGGGGTGTAGAGAAACTCAAGCCACGGTACTATGGGCTATTCAGGGTTGTTAGGCGAGTTGGCCACGTGGTTTATGAGTTGGAGTTACCGACAGACAGTAGGATACATAATGTGTTTCATGTATCACACCTCAAGAAGGATTTTGGACAACACAAAGTTCCTTCTGCAATTTTACCACCCCTAGATGATGAGGGGAAATTGGTGTTAGTGCCTAAGATCATGTTGTAGTTCAGGGAGTGTTAGCTACGAAGAAGTGTTATCAGAGAGTATTTGATCAAGTGGAAGGGCCTACCAATTGAGGATGCTACATGGGAGAGTAACAGTATTTTACAACATCCAACTTTGAGTTTGCTTGAGGACAAGCGAATTCGGGAGGGGCGGACTATGATATCCCCACTCTAGGCCAAGGGGAGTAAAAGTGAGACCTTGTATTGAGTGACATGCAACTTTTTAGGGTTTCCTATTTCTTAGGGACAAAGTGAATTTTTTTGAAACAGTCCTAGATTCACATGGTGGGCTCATTGAGACCTTAGCTTTTGACAGATTAAATTTGCGAGTTGTTTTGAGGGAGTTATGAATTTTTATAAAGTTCTTGTAGGCAACTATAGTCTTTTTAATAAATTGAAATTAAATGACTTATTAAGTCATTTTAATTTTAATAACTTGAAAATAAAGTTCTATGTTGGGTGCCTAAGTTGAAAAGGGAAATTAGGGTGAAAAAGGTTTTTCCAACCCTATTTAAGTTGGATGTCAACCCTATATGGGTTGTTTTTGATTTTGGAAAAGGCATTGTTTTTGCACACTCAATAATTTTTGCCCGCATTCTTTCAGCCTTGCTGTGGCGGCTAGGGTTTTTCCTGGGAACACATACTTTGCAGGATTACAGTGACTTTGAGTTTGTGAAAGATCAAACGAATTGTTGCTGCTGGTTGGTTTCATTTCAGAGGTCAAATTGGATATGTTTATTGGAGATCTGTGTTTCTACAGGGTGGATTTTTGCTATGGTTTAACTTTCAATTATTGCTGTTATTATTTTTTTTACTGTGGTTGGAGGTCTCTTCCATCAAAGAGCTGCTCATTTCTTTGACGTCATCTACCACTGTTTGGGCATCTTGCTGTTTGAATAAGAGCAGATCTGAACATTTGTGTTTGCTGAAATTAATTCAGATGTGTAATTTCCAACATTTTGCTTCAATAAAATTACGCTCTGGGCCTGGCTGTGTTGAAAATAAGCCTTGATTTTTTTTTTTCAGTATTCAATTGTTGTATTTGAATCTCAGCTTATCATTGTTTGGACAGCTCTAACTGAATTCCAAAACAAAACCTCATTCTGCAACTTCTGTCTAATTCTGAAAGATCACACAAAAAAATCAAAGAAATTAAATTAAATTAAAAAAAAAGTACAACAGCAGGGTTGAACTGGTTGGGTTCTTCACAAATGAGGGCTTTCACCTTAGACTTTTACTAGAGAAGAATGCATTTCCAGCATGCTTACTCACAGAGTGTGGTCCACCATACCTACTTGTAGAGGGTAGAATGAGGGCTTTTACCTCAGATTTCTCCCAAAGAGAATGCATTTCCACTATGTCTACTCGCAGATGGTCGAATGAGGGATTTCACCTCAAACTTCTCTCACAAAGAAGAACTCATTATCAACTTTTGTAAGAATGACTGAGATCCTCTCTCAACTGAGACTCCCTCTCAGCAGGGACAACTTTGGTCACCAAAATAAGATAGCTGATTCGAATTGTCTTACAGTCACATAAGCTTGTAAAAGGTTCGACATCTCCCTCTGTCATGTAATCTTCCTCTGAAGCTGTAATGTCTCTCTCTAAATATGATCTGCCCTCTTGTAATGAAGATATGTATCATCACTCCCATGACTGCAACCGACATTCTCATGTTCGTTAATCTCTCATCATCTTGATGCGTCCTATAATCAATTATAGAGATCAATGCTATACACTGTTCCCTGTAATATAAGAAAAAGAAATTCAAGATCTATATTCACAGGTATAAACATAGAATACTTATCTCTTTGTAGTCTAGTTTTCCTCTGAATTCATGCAATTTTCTTCATTCCTGTCAACAACCTCTTGTTATACATACTTTCCCCAATTTGAATCCTTTACACAAATCTGGTCTATAACATCTAAGATAGACCCAAGTCTCCAAAATTGTCACCACTTCTGACATCTCCAAAGAATTTAGAATGAATAATACTGAATGACACAAATAATATCTTCTTGTCCATATAACAATTACAAACAAAATTCCGCTTAATTGGATTCATCAACTCCATCAGATAGCATGTTTTGATGAGACATAAGGCCAAAACCTTCTCCACATGCTTCACCTCGATGCCAAGACAACCACAACCATTTGCTTATTCAAGAAACACCATAAAGATAGGTGAGAGTAATTACGAGCACTTGCACAGTGACATTGGAGTCAACAGTCCGAAGCTGAATCTTCACCTTGCCATGCGCTTTCCATGGCCCGACTAAGAGGGACCAAAAAAAAACTGAGCTATGGGACACCCAAAATCTTCAAAATTCACCAAAAGAAAGTAATGCACTGAATACACCAAGAAATGTGTGTCACTGAAACAATCAACCAAGACTTTACAGAAAGAGGATGTCGATCATACACAGATCACACATATATACCATACAAATAATCATGTCACAATATGATGACATTGCAATAATAATAGTTTAATCAAGTATATTGAAGAAGACTTGAATATAGATGACATTACAATAATAAGAGTTTAATCAAGTATATTGAAGAAGACTCGAATATTTGAATCACATAGTGAGCAAAATCTGATACACACACATATTGCAAACCCAATCACCGATGATTCTGTAATAACCCCAGCTGGTTATGGCACAAACACTTATCAATTTTCTATGCTAAGTTATTGTTTGGCATTCCGTCAAACACTTGACAAGCAATACCAATACCACCGAAAAAGATCTCCAATGTTTCTTAATTTTCAATTTCTTTACTCCAAATTATCACATTCAAGTTATTTAAGCATAAAGCTATTTTCTGAATAACGTTGGTCAGCCCACAAATTCTGGAATGTATTGCAAATGTATTTATTATTCCAGATGATAAATGAGAAATGCAGTTACATTGGCTACTAAATATGTGAAATAGAACCTGTTTGAATTAAATTGTGGACCCCACAATGTCCATGCAGTAGGCTGTGATGAATCTTTGCCTTGCCAGGTATTCGCTGCCTCTACCAACACTGCTCAAAACCCCCAGCTAGCGTTGCAATCACCTGTATTAAACGCAGGCCTGTATTTATTGAATTTTCTGGCCTTCCTTTGCAAACCATGACCTTACACTTCAATGCCAGCCCTGTAGGAATAAACATAGGTGTATTAATGGCACCAGACACTGCTGTAGTAAATTACGGCGGGCATACAAATGCAAGATAAATTCCCCAATGTAGATTGCAGGTGTGTTTGATCACTTGCAGCTGTGAATGCCCATCAACTAACCAACAATCCTCAGCAAATAATAGCTTATCAATCACAGCATGTAACAGAAGCGAAGCTAGTAGCAAATTATTATACCATAGCAATAATTTGCAGCTCAAATCCCATTGCAATTCTCAGATTTCAATCCCTCAACCAGGGAAACAAATATAAATATTGTCTTCTGGCAACAGTAAGAACAGTAGGAAGACAAATCGAATTCTCAGAGTTAATTCACAATACCTCAGCCATGAATTACCGGGTACCTCTCAGCATCAAACCCTTATACTTAACAAGGGCACAAAAAACAACCTTAGAAAATGTCACAAAGACAACCAAAGCAAAATAATCAATCAGATACCTTTCCATCAAAATGAGCTCATATTTATAGCCCCCATTGGCACAAAGTTTCCAAATGCAACTTCACTTAAGAAGCTTCATCAACACAACATTATTTTATAACGTGCCATATAATATAATTTATTAATATCTCTTAGCTCCAAAAAATTACCTTTTCAACCATATCATGAAATTCTTACATGCAAGGCCATTGTTTCTTATGCTCAAGATTTAAAACTTTTCAACTTGGTTCCAATGAGCTATGACACTTAGTAAACAATACCAACAAAAATAACAACCTCAACATATTTAGATGAATAATAATAATAATTCACCCGTCTTGTGAAAATTGCTGAAGAAGCATCAAAATCAAAATCTGACAACACCAGGGTGATCCTGATGAATAAAGACGATGAATGACTAGAGGGGATGGCTTACTCTAAATAAATGCTCCCTCCAAGATTCTTGGAGCCCAAACCAGAAGCCCAAAATAAAATCTGAGAGCATCACTCAACTCCTCTAACTCAACTGAGCTCATCAGAACCAACTACTGACTTGCTATAAATATTAAGTCCATCAAACGAAGCCAAAACACACCATAGGCTGTTGGAAAACCTATAACCCCACAACTAAGACCCTCAAATCCCATTGCCGGATCATGAGGGTCGCAATGGTAAAGTGACCAAGCCAACTGCAGGAACTTGCTAAAAATGGGGACATTACAGTCCTCCCTCCCTAAGATTGTTTGTCCCCAAGCAATCCCGGATCATAAAGGACATCATAGTCCACCTGGATCCCAAGGGTAGAACTGCGTACTATTCTTGTTGTGTACAAGTAACTCTTGTGGCACCAACACCCAAATAATTGATATCCATGACTGACTCATGTGGAAACTGACTGTAGGCGCTAATGGCGGTAACAACCCATCGGAACTCAATCCAATTGTAATACCAACTCTATCAAAGTCCCTATCAAATTGACACTCACACCCAATTGCACTGTAGAGATGATAACCACCATAAGTTACCTAAATCACTATCACCAACTCCAACCCCTAATAAACTGTTTTGCGTGTGTAGATACTGCAAGTGGTCTAACTTGCAACTGTCGATCCCATTTGCAAAAGATGGTGCTAACCCATCCCATAATGGATGTTATGAAATTGGAGCCACCCACACTGACGTGAAATTGAATCCTCTACCTGTTGGTCAAAAAAGAAGTGATGAGCACTCTTCACAATGTAATGCCGATAAAAATCCCTGATCTCTATCAATGGTTCATTAGTACCAAACTAGGAATCAAGAGATGGCTCCAATCTCTAACTCTGCACAACTACTCGCTGGGCAGGATCCTGGGCAACCCTCTCAACAAACCCAACCACCAAATCCTTGTTGGGAAGCATTGTAGCCAAGGTCTCTATTATCTTCCCCACCAATCGCTGTATATCACGAGAGCCCCTTAACGAGAGTACCCTTAGATACTCTGTATGAATCCTCCTACAAATCCGAACTCCTAAGCAAATACTCCATGAATGACACTCAACCTGGTACCTCGCAATCCACAATTGATCCCTCTAAAAATGTGGCAGAACAAGAATTACACGGCAATTCTCAATTGATGCTCTCACCTCTCTCGTACCTACTGCACCCATATCTTGGGTGGATATTACTACCACATCTTCATGCCCCTCATTCGCAATTGTGGAAGCAAACTGACCACCAACCACAATATGCAACTGAATAGGGTTTGGGGTTGGTGTCGACTGTACCCGCTCCAACTCCATGGTAACCTCATCCAACCGCGACTGTGACTCTTGAAGAGCCAACTAAGTACACTGAAGAGAGTCCACATCACCTCAAGCTTTTGAGTGAGTACAGTAGAAATTATATGTGGAAGCATCAACCTGGTACCTCGCAATCCACAATTGATCCCTCTAAAAATGTGGCAGAACAAGAATTACACTGCAATTCTCAATTGATGCTCTCACCTCTCTCGTACCTACTGCACCCATATCTTGGGTGGATATTACTACCACATCTTCATGCCCCTCATCCGCAATTGTGGAAGCAAACTGACCACCAACCACAATATGCAACTGAACAGGGTTTGGGGTTGGTGTCGACTGTACCTGCTCCAACTCCATGGTAACCTCATCCAACCGCGACTGTGACTCTTGAAGAGCCAACTAAGTACACTGAAGAGAGTCCACATCACCTCAAGCCTTTGAGTGAGCTCAACCACCTCCGCTTTCCCTAACAATGCCTCATAACAGGTGCTACCCAAGGTAATGCTTGTAACCGTGAGTAATTATGCTTCAAGACCTTGACAGCCCCTCGATACACATGAATCTTTACTAGGAAAATACTACTATCACTGTGCTCATTTGACATAGGAGCACCCCAACCAAATGCAGCGAGAGACCAGAGGAGAGAAAGAAAGAGAGAACTGTTGCAGCATTATAAACTCCCAACATGCTTGAGCACATAATAAGCATAAAAATTTAGCTGCATATCGCCATATTCAATACCATTTAGGACCATCTTAACAAAGTTCGTGGAGCTGTCTTCACCATCATAGGTCACACAAGGGCCATCATCCTACCTGAACTTTGACTTTGGTAATGACATTGTGTACACAACATGGTGCTTTGTGTTCTCGAACCGCTCATTCCCACCATCAACAATGCAGTCTTGGGTCTCCATGAAGTCCGAGAGTGTTGAAATGGTTTGGTTCACGGGTGCCTCGACCTTGACCAAAATAATCAAATAAAGATTAAACTCAACACGATATTGAATATCTTCAAGAAATGATCACTGCTGAAGATTGCTTTTCCTAATAGCCACATTAATGATAACAAGAATATCCAAATAATATAGAATGATACAAAATAACTCTTCTGATGAAGAACACATAAAACTGCTGCACATGATCCAGAAGTGTTCTCATTGCAACAAGACAAGTTTATCATCAAACATAGATGATGATCGTGCTGTACAGAGGACTTATTCTGAGTGGAAGATTAATCATGCATTTACCAAAAAACTCAACGTTCCCCTATTGCTATTAACCATCTGGCTCTGATACCATGTTAATGTTTTGCCCATAAATGATGATAAACAACAATAAAGAAGAACAAAAATAGGAACATAAGACACAAGACATTTATCTTGGGAAAACCCTTCAGCTTGAAGGGAAAAACCCAGCCACACCAGAAAAAAATCTCTTTTATTGATATGAAAAATGTTCAAGTACAATGCTTTTTCTTGATACATTGTATATAACACACAAAGCAATCACATATATAGAGTTGAGAGATCCTTCATATTACACTCAAAGGTCTCTTTAATTTCCAAATACAAGGCTCTTCATGTTTCCAAAGGCATGACTCTTCACATGACACGTCTCTCCAAATAGTATTATCTCAAATATTATCATAAATATATTCTCCAGCTGTTGACACAATATTCAACATTTGGCAAAATCAGAGATAAAGATCTTTATTGCAGCTACAATCTTTAACACATCTTACCCTACGCAGCCACTAATTGTGGGCATGTATAAGAAAAAAATGTGTTTTTGTATACATTTCATTTTTAAGAAGGCAAAAAGTAGAGCCATAATAGTTTACTTTTGTATTTTAGAAAATAATTGAAGTTGTTAATCTTGATTTGAAGTGGATGCAAGTGTAATTGATTATCTAAGAGCCTTTTTCTTCCACCACTTACCAAAATTAAGATATCAGATAATAACATTCCATGCTTGAAAAACTTCTATGTTGTTGAAATGGTTATGCTTCTTCCCGTGTCATTTAGGAACTTTCAGCATGGATTTTAGTTCAACAAATAGTCAAGATTTATATACAACTTTATGATAGTGTGGTAAGGTGACTTACTTTAAATGCCAAGTCATTCTGAGATGCTATTGATCATTATGTGCCAAGTTCAATAGGACCGATGAAAAACTAGGGGGCCCATGTAAAGGTTGTTTTAAAAATTGTGAGCTTGACTGACTGTTGTTTCAGTTATCTTTATTGGTTTTTAGTCTTGATCTGTTATATTGCCTGTCCAAAATGCAATGTTAATTTAAACAGCTGTTATTTGAAATGGTTTGTCAAATATTATTGGACATTTTTATATTTTCTAGATGTAGGTATAGCTGTTTTATGTTCTGTAGATAAGAAATATCTATATATATCGATATGATCTTATAATGATACTTTATAATGCTTTTTTCATAATAGTCTAATTATTGTGTAACTGCATCTGCTCATTTTTCAGGTTTAACAAAATAACCCAACCTGTAGAAAATCTGAAGGAGTTAAGGATCCAGATATAATTCTTATTTTTTGTCCTCTCATATTCCTCGTCTTTTTTTATAACGTACTATCTTCTTTGTGGGTATTGCCAAACCAATCTTCATAGCAATGTCAATTGCAGGATTGGATTCCATGATGGATCGTATGTAATTTTTTTACCCATTTTTTCTCCTAGTAGAGTGAAAATCTATTGTTTCCATTTTAGGTTTACACTTCACTTTTTTAAAATGTTAATCTGCATCTTGGGCATCTCTTGATGTTTTCAGAGGCCATCTCTGTCATTACGAATGATGGACGTAACATAGTGGTATGTATGTTTATATGCTGTCTGGGTCCTCCCCTGTTTGGGTTCTTCTGTTAAAAAGATGATTCAAATTTGTTTTGTATTTATGTTTGAGAACTGAAAGTATTTTACATACAGGGTATCTTGAGGGGTTTTGATCAGGCCACAAATCTTATTCTTGATGAATCGCATGAACGAGTTTACTCCACTACGGTAAGCTGCTCCTTGTCACAAATAACAGCATTCTAATTTTTTCTCAGTAAATTTAAGCCTGGTTCAAGATTTTAGATCTGGCTGACTTTAATGATCCCAAGAGAGAGAGATGTTGGAGTCTGGGTTGCTTAGATAGTTTGAAAAAATATTGTATTGAGCTAGATGAGATTGGGATCTGTTTGATGGTGATAAAAGCAACATGGGGGGTCTGTCAAATTTATTAGTTCGAGTAAAATCTGTCTTTGATTGGCTGAGTGAAGCTAGCCATAATTTCCATGGTTACTTTGCTACTTGCGCATGCTAATTCCCTTTATTTCTTCCATTTGTTTAAGGCTGGCGATGATGCCTCTATCAAAACCTAAGTTTTTAAAATCACCAACTTAGATTCTATGCTGAATGGTTTTATTGCTTTTCGCTGGTCTTCTTGGGCAGGCAGGGGTAGAGCAACTTGTCTTGGGATTGTATATCATCCGAGGAGATAATATGTACGCTACTTCAACCCATTTGTTAGAGTGGCTAGTTTACCAATTTTGCAATGGTTACACATTTGGTGGCAGCAAGAGTCCCCACATTGGTGGCGTTTGTGACATGCCCAATTTGCATCCAGTGCAGGCTAGAAACTTCCTTCTTGACAGAGTAATTTCTTCCTTTCTTTCTCATTCTCTAATTAAGATAAAGTATTGTGTTTGTTTCCAGTAGCGTTGTTGGAGAGTTGGATGAAGACCTTGATTCAAACCTCGACTTGTCAAAACTCAGAGCACATCCACTAAAGCCTCTTGCTCACTAATTAAGGTCTGGGAAATGTCTAGAACCTTCCATATTTATTCTTAAGGTGCACATCATGGCAAATAAGTGAAGTGCTTCTTGATTAAATCTTTTTCTTGTCACTTTTGGATTCACATTATGTATCAATAGGTTTTTATAAATATTTATTGAATTGATTGAATATATGCTGCTACTCTTTGGGATACATGGTACAGGTTGAATCATGATGAATTATTCATTTCTTGTGTTTTCAGCAGTTGGAAACAGAGATTGAATTCTTGAATTCAAGCTCATAAATTAAAGTTTTGCTACAACAATGATTGAAGCTCAAGTGCACACTATAAGTGGCGCCCTTGAACAATGGTACCTTCACAAGGCTGACTGCTCTCGACCTCGATGCATATGAGTATTTGCTGGTTTATATTGTTTCAGTCCAACTATTTAGTTACTATGCCTAGAAGTTCTAGGATTTATAATCTTTTAATCTTTATTTTATATCAGTAGTTGAAGGGTAGCCTCAAAATGCAATTGTTTCAGAGGTCATTTTTATTTATGCAAAATTCCCTATAGACAGAGGATTTAACCTTTCACAGAAAAAACATTTATTGATGCATGGGGCATCCATCTTGGAGTTGTACACAAAAGAGGCCACTTTATGTTCAGTCTTGGATTTGAAGTCTATATAGAGAAACAATTATGTAGTGAAGAGCAACTCTTTTTAATGAATGTTTTTGTACTGATGTTAATTTATTTTGTGCTCTCCTAGCTCTTCGGGGTGCTGATATGCATGATTCTGTTGGTTCTTACATAAAGATATTCCTGTGACCCTATTTGAATTTTCCTTCTGTGATTGCCATGATAAGGTGGCCTTGCAGAATACCATTATTTCTTTGTTCCTAATTGGCAAAATGCTAAAATCCATTGAGCATCAATTCCTTTTTCGTCACCATAGAACATATGGTTTTTATATGCTGATAGTTGTTTGTGGTAATTATATATGTTGATAGTTCTCTATAGTTCATGTTATGGGCTTATGACATATTGAGATATCTTATGGTTTTGTCATATGAGGTAACTGTATTAATCTTCGAGTTTTCTACTCTCTTGTCTATGCATTATATCTCAAAGTACATTCTTATATGAAGCAATAATTGTTTTTGTACTTAGTACTGCTTAGTAAAAAACTCAAATATATTGTTTATTTACTATGTGCAGACTGATGTATATGTTGCATAACCATCCAATAAGTGGTGATCACCATACTGTGTATGTCAATTTTCTGCATATAGGACTTGAATCAGATTTTTAGATAGAGAATTCTTATTTGCGGTTACAGACACCTGATACTTTAGACCTACCAAATGCAATCATGTCTAGAAAGGATGTTCAATCATTGCAAATTGATGCAAAAGGTATAGAGATCAGACCATCTTCAATTGCATTCTCGTTTGCAAACCTTATATATTGTACAGCATAGTTCTTCTTGGTTTTGTGACATCATAGTGAGTCTTGTACACTTGAGAGAAAATGTCATAAGGTAAGGGATCTGAATAAAACAAATCACATACTTGGTAACTTGGTTCGGACTCACTGATACAATTAGATTCCAATATGCTTTCTAATATTATCTCATTTTTTTCTGAAACCATGTGTTCATGCTACTTCAACAAAAACAGGGACACCTACATTTGAGAGATTATTTTGCCGCTGACAAATAGAGCTAGCATCATTTTTCAAGCATTGATTTGCAATGATTCAACATCCTTTATAAGCAATTTTAGACATGATTGTGTCTAGTAGTTCTGTTCTTAATGGTTCAAGTTTCTCTAAATGCAAAGAATTTTCTGTAACAAAATTGATTGAATTCTTCTGTATACAAAAAACTGCACAGGTTACATTTCTCTCTTTTAGTCTCCAACAATACATATATTTTCTCCTAATGTTCTTTCCATTGCTAGGCCTACAAAAAGTCTTCTATGATCTGCTTTTTATGCAACTCAAAAGATTAACTACTGTTCACTGTAGAAAAGTGCACATTATTGTTCTTTTGATGTCATTCAACACACATAATGTCTGGGAGCCTTAGCTTCTTCAGTCTTATCTTGATTGATTAACTATAATGAAGACGTAGGCAATTCAATACTCTTCACTAAGTATATTTACTTTCTAGTCTTCTTTACTTTGGCAGCCATGCAGCCATTAGTTGTCAGCTTTTGAGCCCCTCATTATTTGATTGATATATAATATGAAATTTGTGTCCATACCTGTTGTACAGAACCATGTTTCTTTAAAGAAGAAAGTTTCCTATTAGACTATTTGTCCATCATCAGTCTCTCAAAATAGGCCCCCAAAGCTCTATTTGCATCCTAGGGAAACATTTTGGAGGAGTAACCCTGCCCGCACTAGGTAAATTGCTTACCCACTCCTATATATCTTTTAACATGATGGAATACACTCAAATTTCTAAGAAAACTGCTTTTTTAATCTCAGAAACCTAGAAAAAATTAATACTCTTAACAAGCGGTTTCATGCTAGTTTGGTGTGTTTGCCCAGTTCCTTGAGCTGTCGAAATTTGTTGAGTCTAATGGAAACTATAAAATAATTGCACTTGGAGATCTCAGGAAGGCAACATAATACCTTGAGCAGAAGTTTTGTTTCCAGTGGCTATGAAATACCATTGGTAGCTAGCATGGATTGTGAACCGTGGCCTTGGTGGTGGTCAAGAGGTTCTATTTGCCAACCTTGTTAGCGATCAGAGAGTGTACATAGAGGGCTTTGGTTGTGCGATGGCTCCTTGTTTTATATCGTAAATATTACAATAAACTACTAATATAATGATGAAATAGTTGGTGTATTTTACAATATAGTTTATAACTCTGCTTGTATATATAACAGAATTGCGTAACCCTTTTAGTCCAAATTATGTCAAACATTATAGCTCTGTTGGATCCCCTCTCTCTCTCAACAAATCACAGATTACTCAGCAAAGTCCATAATCATCAATCATGTAGCAGTAGCAGCTTCCTCTGGGCATCTCAATTCTTTTCTTGTTCAAATTATTTCTATTATATCTACAACCCAGTTACACAGATATAGGCAAATCGTCTCTTAAGCTGATTTCAAAATGTTGAAAAAGTGACCCTCTAGAAGTGGCTCATCTTTTAGTTGTTCCTGAACTAAAGATAAATTCCTAGCTAACTCTTCTGTATATTCTGATTGCATTGAGGCTACAGGGTTGTGAGATAGTGACTGTATTCAGCCCATATATTCACAAGTTCCTGATTTGAAAATGTTGAAAAAACGACCATCTAGAATTGGCTGATCTTTTTGTTGTTCATGAACTCAGTATAAATTCCAAGCCCATACTTTTGTATATCGTGACTGGGTTGTAAGCTATTTACTCCATTCAGCCCGCTTATTCACAAGTTCCTGATTATGAAGAGCTATAGTTGTAACAAATTGTCATTTTGGGTCTTTGTTTCCTTGGATGAAGTATCTAGAAGGAAAGAGGTACAGTCATAGTTTCCATGTCACCACTATGGAAGCTTATAATCTGTGTGTGAAGCTGCTTGGACTGGTTGTCTATTTTAGGCCACCAGTCCTTATATGCATCACTTTGCAACTAAGGTGGCTTAACCAATGGTCCATCATGGATTCCATTTCAGCTCTTTTTATAGGAAAACAGTAACACATTCAACCATCAACTAAATTGTTGGAAATGCGCACCATCAAAGCTTAGATGCTACACCTGAGAAGCTTCTATATCACAATGGGACTTGCTCAGCATAGCCTATGTGAATGCAAGGTTTGTAAAATGGGAGCATGCCCTATTGGACTTGAACACAAACCACCATTGTAGCACCACTTTATGTTGTAAGGCTTATCTTTCAATGGCATTTGACATCCCATGTATTTATTTTTTAAATTATAAATGATTTCTAATACATTTTTAATATAAATGTGAAAGATAAATCTTTAGTGGTCGTCTATATTTTCATGATTTCATTAAGGAGGAATAAATGTAGTTGATTTCATATTTCTCTTAAGAGGTCTCAAAGGGGACCAAAAATCATTACAAAAAATAAACATTGACACAAGTGTATTTGTTGGGATTTAATCCCCAATACACCATTACCAATAAGATGGTATATTGGAACAAATACAGTTATGGTTTTTATATCAGGTCAAGTAGCAACATTAAATAAATGCTATTGACCACAATATGTTAGCCAAAGGATTTACATGAAAACAAATATGAAAAATAACCTGCCAATAAAAAATGTAACATATTGTAACAAAGGAAAATGGCAAATACAATTAGACTCTTCCCCACAATATCAGCAACCACCTTAAAGTCTCACCACCATGGAACAACACATCAACAAATTTCATCTGTACAAGCAATAAGATATAATTGTGGAATTGGTGTCATGGAATCCCAATTTTTTAACATCACAAAATACCATATCATCAAAGCAGAACATGATCATACGATGATGTTAGCATGCAACACATTATACTGACTGGGACTTCTTCACATGTAGAATCAGTGAATATGAGCATATGCTATACACGTACATAATTAAAATTGTTGAACACAACACCTCAGATGCATACATATCTTCCTACACTATAGCCAAAAGCTGCCTATAGCTCGCAGTAGCCAAGACAGTTCACTAATTGCTCTGGCTTGGGGTGCCGTTCTTAGATGTAATGGCACACACTCCAACACTGTTTCATATGCACCTATAATTTTGCAAGTGCTCTTGCAATTCTAAACCAAGATGTGGCAATTAGTGCCATGCCAGTTGCAACTATGGCAGTATTGAGCTAAGACAAGCCTCTGTGCAATATCAAAACTTCTAAAACTCACAACAACTTACAGCAAAGCTTGTTGTAATTGTCTACCTGCCTATGATTAAACACTTGAATTGTTGACATTCGTCCTCACTCAAGATCTCACAGGAATTGCACACTCTAAAATTCCTACAGCATCCATAGTTATATAATTATGTTCCCAAATAAAAATCTCAAAATTTCAAAAATTTCAAGTTGGGTAATGCAAAGAAGCTTTTCCATGGCATGAAGAACTGTTGGTTGTGTTGGATCGGTCATGGTTAGTGCTATTTGTTTCATTTCACTTTTGACTGCCAGTCAGTCATTCAGATGCAATTAATCCAATTACATGAAGCTGGCACTAGTGGGGCCTAACATATATGTTTTAAGGTTGTATGGTGCGAAAAAAAACAAGCTGAGATGTAGTTCAATGCTAGAGCATTTAGACAGTCTTGAGTGTAACCCTGGTATCTAATTATAGTTCTAGCTGCTGTATAGAACTTTGTAATGCTCCCTTCCTAATTTGCACTAAAATCATAATTGCAACATATTAGGGTTAGGGTTGCATCTTGCCATGTGAATATTTTAAATAGTGTGATCCTGAATTTGAATCCCACAATGTTAACATAAGTTATATATATCACATCATGTTCATATATTATCAATAGTATTATACATACACAATATGGTTTGGAAGAAGAAACATGATAGGCCTGTCCAAAGCCATTTCTACACTAAGTCCAAGAGTGGACTGCCAAAGCTCTCTTTCATTACTTAGTGTGTTGCTTGTACCCACTTTCCTTATCAATGTCTCAACCTCCTAAAGACAAGTATCATTACAGAGTTGGGTGGAGGTCATAATGGGGTTTCTTGATTCTTCGTATGTAAGTTACCTCTTGTTCCTTGGAGCTAGTTATGGTCAACTTTAGGGTAGCCTACTTACATAATCCTCTTACACCCCAGGCCCTTCATACATGATGGGTTTCACATAGGTATATCTTATATTCAATCATGGGAACATTCACTAAGCATAATCTATTATGCATAATAAACACACACACACACAATCGCTTGTGAGAAGGAAAGTGCTGAGAAAGTTCTGTTGCATTATGTCCAATCTAAAGATAAATTTCTTTATTGTATATGCCATTCAACTTTTATGAATTCATCCTAGGATTATGTGAACTTATGATGGATGCTTCAATCTTCCTTGGTAATTGTATTTGTTTTACGAATGTGTTTTGATCTGATGATTCCTTTTTTCCCAGGACCTTCTCTATTTATATCCTTGTGTTTCCTTGAGGATATGCAACTTTTGGAGACATGCCTCGTGCTGGTTAACAACTCATTTACCTTCCTTTATCACATCTTTTCATAGTCTATGTTAACCTTTAATTACTTTTTAGGTCGTCATTTTGCTATTGCTTTAATTTCTGTTCATTTATCAATCTTTTCTTCAAGTTTGCCATCAAGATCGCCCCTGAACTATCCATGCTGTTCATTTATTAATCTTTTCTGCTGGTTTACCATCAAGGTTGCCTGTAAATTATCCATGTGTTCCCTATCTATTGAATTCAGTCTCTTCTGTGGTGGTATGACAAACATCAATAAGCTGTAATATAATTTACCTTGGCAAATAATCTATACTCTGTTTGCGTCAATAGTGAACTTGAGCTGGAAACTGGGGACACTACTGTTAAAAGCGTATATGGATTTTAAAATAATTAGGACTTTTTAAAGCATGTTTGTAATGTCCAACAGAAAATTGAAATTTTTACAATTGCGCTTGGAAATTTGAACTTGTTAATCATATTATATTAAAGCTTATCAAACAATGCATTAAATCAACTGGTAAATGAGTGCAAAAACTAATCTGGGATAAGTCAGTTAACATTTCATTATTTTTTAACCAAATTATATTAAAGCTTATCAAACAATGCATTAAATCAACTGGTAAATGAGTGCAAAAACTAATCTGGGATAAGTCAGTTAACATTTCATTATTTTTTAAGTCTTGTTTAGCTCTTCCAATGGGAAAAGATCTTGACGCAATAACTCCCCCGTGCAAGCCATTTTCAAACCCTGCTACCATTACAAATCTGGGTATGTTGCAGGGCCCTCTACCTGGGCCTTCTTTGTTGAGGGAGGAATCTTTTTGGTGAGGTAGCTGCTGCTGATGGATTGGATTTTGCCTGTTGGTTTGGGTGGCACCGGAGCCTGCTGTTGCCGAGGTGCTTGTCTCAGGGTTTAGTATTGGTGATGCTGCTTCTTAATCTAGACTTCTTATTTATTTATTTTTGGTATAGGTTGGAGCTTCAAGAGCAGTTTTGGAGTGATGAAAGATTATATATAGCTTACATTTGAAAAATCAGACAAGTTCAATATTTCAAGAGGGACCCATTAGTATAATATAAGCTGAAAATTAATTAGTTTACCCATTTTGGATGCTTAGAGAAGTATTCATAATGCAACAGACCTTCAAGATTTCGTCCTTATTAGATCTTTTTATTTTCGGTTCCTAAATTTGATGGCGAAGCAGGTGCATTTTCAAAAAATCATTGACTTTAAATTCCAAAAGAGCATATCTTGGTTTATGTTTTTATCCATTCTTTAAGGGCCTGTTTGGTTGCTGGAATAGGAATAGAAAATTTGGAGTACATTTTCTATTTTCCATTTGGTTAGTCAATTGGAATAGGTAATAGGACTACATATTCCCATTTTGCCTCTAAAATGAGCTTATACCCATTCGAAAAAATAGTTGTTATTGGAATAGCCTTTCCTTTTCCCAATATGCATTCCTATTCTTCATTCCTATGCCTGCAACCATATGGGACCTAAAGGTATACACAACGAAAAGTCATGGGACATGGTGCAAGAATGTTGGCAACAAATTTTGGAAGCAAAACTATGTTTCCATGTAACTCTTTTTTGGAGGAATTTCAAAGGTCAAGTTTTGAAAAATTAAAGCGTAGAATTGGGTGCCTCAAAGGTTTTGAAATTTATAAAGTGAAAAAATAAACAATGTTGCAGAAATAAGTTACATAAGGAATATAATAAGGAATCATCTTGCGAAGATGGAAGGAATATAAGAGAAAACAAAAATTATAAGTGTGTTGCAACTTGCAAGTCATTGAGGAAGTTATCAGAGCCATAAGATGAAGGCAAAAAGTAGATTTGTAAATATGAGTGAAGCTAATAAGGTTTAGAGGATTTGAAGGCTTGCGGGTAGGTAACAAGAAATATTGTAAAAACTTTTAATTTTGTTTCTTGTTGAAATCCTTAATGTATGGAATTGTTCTTGAGGTATTTTGTATTTAAATAAAATTAACATAAAAATAAGGATGTTGATCTTCATACAAGCACAACCCAAAGGTGTCAAAAGAGATCAACAACACACTAAAAGTGAAGGTGTTGGTAATTTTAAGGATAAATAACATACTAACAAAAAACTAGTAGCTTAGGTCAAATGTGGGTTGAGAACTCAACCACAACATGGGAGAAGAATGAGATGTTAAAGAAATATTTTTCCGTACATCTTCAAATGCCTGTAATGATTTTTCTTGCTTCTTTGATTGACTATCCAAGTGATGTTATCTTTAGGATCTGCACCACTAGGGGGAACAACTCATGAAACACTATTTGAAGCATTGTTAGCGCAACAGGCAAAGTACTTTGAGAGTTGCACATCATTAGATAAAGATTGGAGCAATATATGGAGAAATGTTTGGCATGGACAGAGGGGGCCACACTAACAAGACTAGGAATCAATGAAGCCTAATTTGCATCGCCCAAATTTGTAGGAGATTCATGCAAAATAGAGTCATCGTTGACCTATGATTCATCATCGAAGGAGCTATCAAAAGCTAGAACAATCAACTGTAACTCATCAATGACATCCTTCCACCAAGTGGTAGTGGAATAGTGGTTGGCAGGTGACCAATAGAGAAGCACTTTGGCATTGATATGAGAGGTCCTCACAATCTAGTGTTTGAGTCCATGGCTTATTCCCCACCATGAGAACAACATCTCTAGGGAGATGTGTGGAGGTATCAACGTTGACCAAAATGCATGCGAAGGTAGAGAGACCCATAGTAATTGTATTCTCGTCCACCTTTCATAAATGACCTATAGAATTGCCAATGACCTCAAAGCAAGAGTTTTCCCAAAATTGAAGGGGAAGATTTGGGAGACAAACTTACATTGGACACACATTTGAGTGATTCAATAAGAGGATTAAGGAGATTGTCAAGGGTTTGGCTAAAAGAGAGTGAGTCCCCCAAACCCACAACTTGCTTAGTACCAAATATTGTCCATCAAAAGTAAACAAAGCGATAAAAAAAGCCCTTTGTATAGGGGAAACACTTAATCTTACTAGGGACAAAAGGTCATCAAGAATTTGTCAAGTAGCGATGAAGCTCTGGAAGAGAAAGATAAAAACTTATAAATCTACAAACTAACACACATTGTTGGGAGAAACCCACTTTTTCCACTACATCTTGACCATATACTACTACAGGGGATGTCTTGGCACATGCAAGAGGTATATTGTTATATGAATATACATATAAGACTTTGAAAAAAGAAATGTTTAAGATTTTATTTTCATATAGTGAATTGGATGACATGTTAAAAATACAATTGCATAGTTTAATAAGATCCTTTGAACTTGATTGCATCAAATGGTATCATGGCTAGTATTCTAGTTTGCATATAGAGTGTTGAATGTGAGACAATCAACACCAAGACCTTAGGTTGGATGAAATGTGTATGGGAGCACATTGGTTGTCCTTCAACATTGATTAGGGCTAGGTAGAAGGTGCACATAGATTTCTCCACTAAGTGAGTGTGGGTAAAGGAAGTTATAGGTGTTGTTCTAGAAATCTTTGTTGGGTGGAGGATAGATGTTTTTTGTAGGTTGGAAATTGTATGTGAAGATGAAAAGTAGGACGAGTTTAGGGTTGATTGTAGGAAAATATTTAGGAATTCTAGTCCTTGTTGAGAGAGAGAATGTGTACAAGGCCAAAATGAATGAAATAAAGAGTGTACTAATTTTCTTATAGGAAATCATAGCAACCTTGGAAAAGAGAATTGAAGAGTAAAATATGATTACAAAGGAATCACCCACACCACCTTTTTCCCCTAACAATTATGATATTAAAATGAAGTTGTTTATGTAGGTGAATATGAAAGAGGAGAGATTAGAACAATATACCTTAATGATAACATGATAGAACGAAGTGAAGGTGATATAGTAGAGGTTGAGGATAGAAACAGAAGTCTAAAAATGGATGATGATAATACTTTGGAGGATGTGAAGGTATTTGAAAGTGTGGATGAAAGGAAGGATGTTACAATATTGACAAAGCAAGAGGGAACATACACCATTTTAAATTTTTGTGTTGAAGAAAATATATTTTACAAATATGAAAACATTGTAGTGGATAGTGGGAAAAAAGAATGTTGTAGTGACAACACATAAATAAATAAAACTAAACTTTCTTGAGATTATGGGAGAGGATTTGTATATTGAGAAGTGTGATAGAATGAATGTAAATATAGAAAAGAAAGTGGATGCAAGGATGTATTCTACTAGTTTTGATCTACGTTTGGAGAAATAAGTGCATATTATTGTAGAGAATGGTGTAGGTGCATGTTGGTGGAGGTGGCTAGAATATGGTGGATTAGATCTCGTGAAGGTAGAGAAGAATGAAATTTGCAATTGGTAGATAAAGTTAGAGTATAGCATCTAATGGATTTCACATTGAGGAAGAGAAGCACATAAAAAATATGGTGAAGGATGGCAAATATTTTAGTTAGAGTGGGAAGAGGCAAATACATGAGTCATTTTATGAGTCTAATGCAATGATAGAGTATTTAATATTTTGTTCACAACTTGAAATGTCCAACTCCAATTTACAAATCTCTTACCTTACCTAATATGTTTAATGCATGAGCATCCATACTCACAAGCAATCTTGCATCACAATTTTTCTTTATTGTATTTTTGGTGTAGGTTGGAGCTTCAAGATAGTATTTTAGAGTGTTGAAAGATTATATAGTTTCTACCAAGACTTGGATTACTTTTCAAAAATCAGAGACAAACAAGGTGATTAATATGATTTTAAGAGTATTGTGTTGCACAAATTAATATTTAAGGATTAAAGGGATATGTTGACATATTATAAATTAAAAATTAATTAAATTACCTACTTTTTATGACTAGAATATTGTTCAAAGGGGAAGTTACTTTTGAAAAATTACAATCTTGTTTTATCCTGTCATTTTGGGTACCTAAATCATCCAAATTCCAATAGAATATGCCTTTGTTTATGTTTTTATTAATTCTTTAAAGGTATATATAGAAAAAAGTTATGAAATATGATATAACAACATATTTTGGAAACCTAATTATGCTTTTTAAAATTATTTTAAAAGGGTTTTCAAAGGCCAAGTTACAAGCAAAGAAATAGTAGAATTGGGTGCATAAGTTAGGTGCTTCACAAAGGTCACAACCTTTATAAAATGACAATTTTAATGATGTTAAGAAATGACATATGCTCACATTCTTGTGGAGATTGACGTCTCCAAGGGACTCCCTAAAAAGATTAAGTTGGTTTCCCCTCTTGGCTCTTGGATTCAGCTTCTTGATTATGATGGTATCCCCTTTCGATGCAGGAAATGCTATAAGACTGGCCACCTTGCTGCCTTCTGCTCCTCTGAAAAATCTAAACCGAAGAAGTCTCGTTCTTGGTGGAAGGGGGTTTTAGACGATCACTACACAGTTCAGAAAACCCCCTCTGTTAGGGATTGTGGCTTGTCTCAGGACACTTTGGTGGCAAATTCAAGTGCTGTTGACGGTATGAATGTTGCCCCAATAGTGGTGACCTCTTCTGTTATCCCTCCTTCAAATTTTGTCACTGGTGATTCGACTGTAGCCCCTCTTGTGGCTCTGTCTTTGGATGTTGCTGTTGTCCCTCATTCCGCTGCAGTCTAGATTTCTTCTAGGGCTGTGGGGTTTTGGGGGCTGGTTGTGGTGTTGTTGACTTTGCATGGTAGAAGGCTACTAGTATGGTGGAGGATGGATGGACAACTGTAAAAGGAAAAAAGGTCAAGCCCTCCACTCCAACTTTTGATATAGCATTACGTTCTTAAAAGATGGGACTGAAAGGGAAATCTTGAGTCCCTGTCTCGTTTTGGCTCTCTTGGCTTTTTTGGCCTATTGTCCTTTGTAGTTTCACATGGTTAGGGACTTATTGCCTATCTTTTTTTTAACCATGGAGTTTTAGGTGCCCATTAAAAACCTATTTTTGTGGCTGAGAAGTACTATGTTATCTGTGTTGCTAGCCTGGTCACCTTGTTCTAGTTGGTGACCTGTTTCACCTATGGATTGTAGTTTTGTTTGGTTTGGGCTTCATTGATTTTTTTTTTTTGATTTGTAAAAGGGTTTCAGGCACCCTTCAAAACTTGTTTTTCTTAATAAAAAACAATAGTAAGGATGGAGAGAAAACTTGAAGGTTGTGTATTGTCTTAAAATGGACGCACTTTATTTTGAGACCTTTAAGCCCTCATTAGTTTTGATTTGGTCTCTTTTTCTCCTCTCCTCTTCCATTTCATTCCCCTTCATCATCTCTTGCTTTTCGACATGGTCTTCTAGGTATCATCTTGATACCCTTTTTGATGCAGGAGCATCCTGAGTTGTCTTTCTATCTTACTCACCTTTGTTCATTCTACCTGTTGGAGCTGACTGCTAGTCATGTCCAAGTTGCTATTGTTGCCAAGTTGTAGCTAGTGTTGGCCGAGTTACTGTAGCTAGTGATGGCCGAGTTACTGTAGCTAGTGTTGTTTGAATTACTATAGCAAGTGATGGCTGAGTTACTCTAGCTAGTGATGGCCGAGTTACTATAACTTTCTAGTATTGGTTGAGCTATCTAGTATTGGCTGAGTTATCCAGTGTTGGCTGAGGGTTCCTTCATGTGTCGAGTGAGTTTGATATTTACTGATGCTCAATTCCTTTGACCAAGTTTTCCTATGATTGGTTCTTAGTTTGAGCCAACTTATGTAATTACTTTGGATCATAAAATTAATATTTGGATATTGTCTTGGGATGTGTGCAGACCATTTTTAGGTTGACCTTTCTATTATGTAATGATCTAGAATCTTTTGTAAGCTATTTTGGCAAGTATAAATATGGGTGTTTAGGTTTAGTTTAGATATAACTTAGAGAGAGTTCAGAGCAGAGTTGTTGAATAACGAATTGAAGTTGGATCATGGAATTTGAAGTTGTATTTTGTATTTGGCCGTAACTGAGAAAACCTTACATCTAGGCATGTATGCTAATAATTGGATGAATCAATAGAGTGTTGTTGTTGATTCTCTCCTTGGTGTTGTTCTCTATGTTGTTTTCTTCCATTGTGTTTACTCAGCAAGGTGATTGGATAGTTAGGTGCGCCTTTGGCCCTAACTATTCATTCCTCCTTGCATCAGGTGGTATCAAGGCTTGAGGTTCATCCCTGTCGAGATTGGATCATGTAGAACCCTAAGTTGGATTTGGTTGTAGGGTGGGAGGTCCGTGGATCTAACCTATAACTTGTAGAGGGTTACAATCTTCTAGGAATCTATTTGTAAAGATGGTTCATGGTAGAGGAAATGCTAACACTGCTATTATGGACATGTTGAGATCAATTACAGCCAAATTAGATGTTGTGGAGATAACCTAGTGGAGAGGAGTGCATCTTGATGATGAAGCAATGTCACTAAATCCTAATCTAAAACCCAAGGAAGATCAAGATGAGGAAAGATTGTTGAGAGTATTATCTAAGGCACATTTAAAGCCTACTATGGAAGTTGTTCCTTATGATGGTAAATTGGACACCAACACTGTGTTGGATTGGATCTCTGATAGAGAGAAGTTCTTTGAGTTTGATGACACTCCTGATAATAGGAAGGTGAAGATTGCAGTTACTAGGTTAAAAGGTCATACCTCATTGTGGTGGGAGCATTTTCAAACTAATAGACAGAGAAGAGGAAAAGACAAGAAGATCAAGACTTGGCTGAAAATGGTGAACATGGTGAAGAAGAAGTTCCTTCCTACTAATTACCAAGTCAGCTTGTTGAGAAAGATGCAAAATCTAAGGCAAAAGGACATGACTGTGAAAGAGTATACTGAGGAATTCTATAGATTAGACATCAGATCTAGACATGTGGATGATGAGGTTGAGAAAATTGCAAGGTATCTAAATGGATTGAGATCTGGAATTCAGGATGAGATAAGTTTTGTGAAATTGGAAAGTGTGGAAGAAGCATATCAATATGCCTTAAAAGCCAAGGAGATCTTGATAAAGAAGCATGAACAAAGACAAAGAGGTAGAGGTGGTAGATTCCAGAGAGGCAAAGGTAGACCTTATGGAGAAGGTGGCAGATCTGACAATTCTGTGCAAGATAAGGGCAACTTTAAGTGGAAAAATGATGACAAAGGCAAGACCAAATGGAAAGGTGATAATTCTTACCAAGGAGGTACTAGCTCTTACCAAGGAAGAGATAATTCTTATTCTAGAGGAGGTTTTCATGGTAATTGTTTCATATGTGGAAAAGAAGGGCATAAACCCTTTGAGTGTAGATATTCTAGTGGTAATGAACAAGATAATAAAAATGCTACGATTCAAGGAGACCTTGAGGGTTTACCAAGTGGACCTGAGGTTGGAGAAAATTTGATGGTAAGGAGAACTTTGTGTAGTAAGGGAATTGACGAGGAACTTGTGCCAAGGAGAAGTCTTTTCAAAACCAGATGTAAGATGGGTAGAAAATGTTGCAAAGTGATTATTGACAGTGGAAGCTCAACAAACTTAGCATTAGAGGAGCTGGTCACAAAGTTGCAATTGCAGAGGTTGAGACACCCTAAACCCTATCATGTTTCATGGATCAAGGATGAACATAAGCTACTAATAAGTGAACAATGTGTGGTGAAGCTCAATATTGGAAATTATTTTGATGAAGTTCTATGTGATGTCATGCCTATGGATTGTTTTCATATTCTGTTGGGTAGGCCTTGGCAATATGATAGATACGCTATGCATGATGGAAGATTGAATCAATACACCCTTTGGGTGAATGGAAGAAAACAAGTATTGTTGCCTTTGATTGAAAGTTCATATGAGGTTAATTGTACTACTGTTTGAGTTTGTGTGGTCAATGGGAAATAATTTGAAAAGGGGCTGAAGAAGAACCAAGTGTGTTTTGTTGTAATTCCAAAGGGACCGAGTTGTGGTAGTAGTGATTAAGTGACAACAAATAGTGATGGAGGCCAAGTAACAAAATAAATTGAAAGCTTGTTGAATGAGTACAAGGAGATTGTTGCTAAAGATATAACTAGGTAAGTGCACCAAGTTGTGGTGCCAAACGGGGGGCATAAGTGGACACCTTTTTTTTGAAATCAACAATTTCTGAACTTCAACAAGAATTTGAAGATAGTTATGCTCAAAATTTTAAGATATGACAAAAACAAAAATAGTAGTCCTTTGAATCTAGTTTCTAAACTACTGTTTTTTTTTTCAAAATGGTTTAGTTTTAGGTCCTCAAAAAAGGGGGCCACAGAAAGTGGTACTATTTATTCCAAAAAAGCACAACATAGTACAAAGTGTGGGCCCCCCAAAATTTTAACCTTTTTTTTTGAAATTCTTTAATCACTTTGGTCAAAAGTCACCTAACACTATGTAGTTTATCCCAGATTTTTTGGGTACTTTTATAATGTGTATTGTTTTTAATGAATTTTTTAATTAGATATATCTAAAAATGTGAAATATCTGTGTGCTCCCCCTAGAAATGATTGAAAACTAATCTAAAATCAAAACTTCTTTTTTTCAAAGTGTGTAGAATGGAGTCTAGTTTCTAAAAAACTAAGTTGTTGCAAAATTCGATGAACAAGCTAAAATCTACAATCCAATTAGTACATGTTGATTTTTGACAAAAAATGGACATACATCCAAAATAAATTATAGTTGAAAAGCTTGAAATAGTTCAAAAAATAAATAAATAATATAGTTATATTGTTAACATAGAGACTTACAATGTCATGTAACCTGATTTTATCAATGCTCAACCATGAGGAAACTTGAAGGAGAGCACACAAGAAAAATCAATCATTTTTTGTATGTTTGTAGCAAAACATGTGTTAGACCAGTTTACAGACTCCAAACCTTTGGGTTGGATCCCCAAAGCAAAACCAAGCCTTAGGCTTGGTAGAATGCAAAGCTTTAAATAGTGTGTGTGGCTATAGCACACACACACAATTTAAATCTTTTTAAAATTTGAGTCTTAATTGCATGTGCGCACTTTAGTGCGCATGCACTATTAAGACCTAAATAGTGCATAGAGAGGGAAGGAGAGAGACACAGTGAGAGAGAGAGGAGAGGTGGCAGAGAGAGTACAAGATGGGAGAGAGAGATTGAGAGTAGGAGATGGGAGAGAGTAGGGGTGGTAGAGAGAGTAGGGGATGGGAGAGAGAGGAAGTTTGTGAGAGAGTAGGGGTGGTAGAGAGAGAGTATGGGATGGGAGAGAGATTAAGAGTAGGGAATGTGGGAGAGAGAGAGAGAGAGAGAGAGAGACAGAGAGAGAGAGAGAGAGAGAGAGAGAGAGAGAGGAGGAGGAGGAGGAGGAGGAGGATGGGAGTGTGTGTGAGAGAGAGTAGGGCTGGCAAGAGAGAAAGTAGCAGATGGGAGAGTGGAGAGAGAGTAGGGGATGAGAGAGAGAGAGTAGGGGTGGCAGAGAGAGTACATGAGAGAGAGAGAGAGAGAGTAGGAAATGGGAAAGGGAGTGGGAGAGGGAGAGAGAGAGAGAGGAGGATGGGAGTGTGTGTGTGTGTGAGAGAGTAGGGGATGGGAGAGGGGAGAGAGAGAGAGTAGCTTGAGAGAGAATATGTGGTGGGAGAGGGAGTGGGAGAGGGACATAGAGAGGGGGGATGGGAGTGTGTGTAAGAGAGAGAGTAGGACATGAGAGAGAGTGTGAGAGAGAGTAGGGGATCGGAGAGAGAGAGTGAGAGTAGGGGATGGGAGAGAGAGAGAGTAGAGAGTGAGAAAGAGAGTAGGTGGTGGGAGAGGGAGAGAGGGGGGATGGGAGTGTGTGTGAGAGATCTAGAGAGTAGGGGATGGGAGAGGAGAGAGAGAGATGGGGGATGGGAGTGTGTGTGTGAAAGAGAGAGTAGGAGATGGGAGAGGGGGGAGAGAGAGAGTAGGGGATGGCAGAGAGTGTGTGAGAAAGAGAGTAGGTGGTGGGAGAGGGAGTGTGAGAGGGAGAGAGAGGGGGGATGAGAGTGTGTGTAAGATAGAGTAGGAGATGGGAGAGAGAGTAGGGGGTGGTAGAGAGAGAGTACTAGATGGGAGAGAGAGAGTGAGAGTAGGGGATGGGAGAGAGTATGAGAGTGAGAGAGAGTAGGGGATGGCAGAGAGAGTAGGGGATGGGAGAGAGTGAGAGTGGGGGATGGGAAAGAGAGAGAGTAGGTGGTGGGAGAGGGAGTGGGAGAGGGAGAGTGAGAGAGAGAGGAGGATGAGAGTGTACAAGTGAGAGAGAGTAGGGGATGGGAAAAGAGAGAGAGAGAGTAGGAGATGAGAGAGGAGAGAGGAGAGAGAGGAGGATGAGAGTGTGTGAGTGAGAGAAAGAGAGTAGGGGATGGGAGAGGGGGGAGAGAGAGTAGCCTGAGAGAGAGAGAGAGAGTAGGGGATCGGAGAGAGAGTAGGTGGTGGGAGAGGGAGAGAGAGAGTAGGCAGTGGGAGTGGGAGTTGGAGAGGGAGAGGGAGAGAGAGAGCAGGGGATGGGAGAGGAGAGAGAGAGTGAGAGAGTAGGGGATGGGAGAGGAGAGAGAGTGAGAGAGTAGGGGATGGGAGAGGAGAGAGAGTGAGAGAGAGTAGGGGATGGGAGAGGAGAGAGAGTGAGAGAGTAGGGGATGGCAGAGAGAGAGTGAGAGAGAGTAGGCAGTGGGAGAGGGTGCAGGAGAGGGAGAGCGAGAGAGAGAGTAGGGGATGGGAGAGGAGAGAGAGAGTGAGAGAGAGTAGGGGATGGGAGAGGAGAGAGAGAGAGTAGGGGATGGGAGAGGGGAGAGAGAGTAGGCGGTGGGAGAGGGAGAGAGAGGGGGATGGGAGTGTGAGAGAGAGAGAGAGTAGGGGATGGGAGAGAGAGAGTAGGTAGTGGGAGAGGGAGAGTGAGAGAGTAGGGGATGGGAGAGGAGAGAGAGTAGGGAGAGAGAGAGAGTAGGGGATGGGAGAGGAGAGAGAGTAGGGGATGGGAAAGGTGAGAGAGAGTAGGCGGTGAGAGAGGGAGAGAGAGAGATTAGGGGATGGGAGAGGAGAGAGGGTGTGAGAGAGTAAGGGATGGGAGAGAGAGTAGGCAGTGGGAGAGGGAGAGGGAGAGATAGAGTGTAGGGGATGGGAGAGGAGAGAGAGTGAGAGAGAGAGTAGGGGATGGGAGAGGAGAGAGAGAGCGAGAGAGTAGGGGATGGGAGAGGATAGAGAGTGAGAGAGAGTAGGGGATGGGAGAGAGAGAGTAGGTGGTGGGAGAGGGAGTAAGAGAGGGAGGGAGGGAGGAGAGAGAGAGAGAGAGAGAGAGAGAGAGAGAGAGAGAGAGAGAGAGAGTAGGGGATGGGAGAGGAGAGAGAGAGTGAGAGAGTAGGGGATGGGAGAGGAGAGAGAGTAGGGAGACAGAGAGAGTAGGGGATGGGGGATGGTGGGATAGGGAGAGATTATTTTTCACATAGTGCGTATGTGCTATAGTGTGTACACACTATATGAAAACACCAAAAAATGGTCATAAGAAAAGTTTGGGTCCTTGCTGATCCATGTTCTGCTTTTTGTTTGTTGTGTATTCTATTGTTCTAATAGAAAACATGGGTTTCAAGCTGTTGGAAGTTAAAAAACACTACTTGAAGG
Organism: Cupressus sempervirens; assembly: GCA_028749045.1. Classification (NCBI taxonomy): domain Eukaryota; kingdom Viridiplantae; phylum Streptophyta; class Pinopsida; order Cupressales; family Cupressaceae; genus Cupressus; species Cupressus sempervirens. The sequence goes on along the minus strand of CM053789.1, from coordinate 237,925,105 downwards.
ATTTTTGAACATTCTTTCATTCTATATGAAGCTAGTGAACACCAAATTCAATCATTGGATACACTATTTGAAGACTTTTTGAATATTCTTTCTATAGAAAAGGTTAGTGCAGTCCTTTTTAAATATTCTTTGTTGTTATATAGAGACAAATTTGATTATAATTTGACATGTTGTTTAATATATCTAGTGAATTCATTGAAATTTGTATGTTTGAATGAATTGTTATTTGGAAATGGTTAGAAATTTGGCAAGTTGTTTAATATATATTGTGTATTCATTGAAATAATTGCAATTTTTATATGTATTTGAATGATTTGTAATTTACAAATTCTAAGTAATTCAGATGTTTGAATAATTTGACATATAGAAATCATCATCACGCCAAGGAAGAAACCAAAAACTCAAACAAAGGAAGAGAGGGAGACAAATTTGGCAATTAAAAGGGATAAAATGAAACTACTACGTGAATAAAGAAAATTGCAAAGCAATATTGAAGAATTGAATTTTGAAGAGGAACAAGAACCACTGATACAAAGAAACAAAGAGGAAGAATTAGAAAGACAAAGAGAATGAATGAGACTGTTACGCTCAAGAAGAAAATTGAATTGTGAAGCTACACCATCTTCCAATGTTGGAGTCATATCATCCTCTCATGTTGAAGATATGCTAATTTATAGATCTGATGATGTACACACTCCATCATGTCATGTTGAAAGCACAACATCAACATATCAAGTAGGTGATATTTCATCTTTTGCATCTTATTGCCAAGGCACATCATCTTCGGTTCAAGGTATGCAAAACAATCAACCTTATCTTGATGTTTAAAATGTTTAGGGAATGGAAGAGATTATAACACCTTCTAAAATTCATTTTAGAAGACCAAAATATTTGATTGATATTGACACTAACATTTTAAAATCAATACCTGACAAGATTAGCAAGCGTACTTGTCAAAGAAAAGTTAATTGTATGTGGAGACTATTCTTTGAAGAATTAAATATTATAGGTCAATGCCAATTATTTTTTGAAATGATGAGGAATTTTAAATTTAGGCCTATCATGAAGATTCTTGGGATAAGAATGATGGATGATTCAAATGAAAAAAACACTGTAAAGAATCTAATGAGTGCTTATGACAAAGTGGGTTCTAAATCAGACACCAAAGATAGTAATATCACAAGATGAGTACTTATATCGACAATAGTAAGTACCCAAATGAAGAAAGCTCAACTCATGAGAAAGACAAGAAAAATATTAAAATTGGTAGAGGTACTTCATGGAGAGCCATGCTAAGGCGTGAGAGATTGGAAAATCCAACAAAAAATGAGTTATGGACATTTAGCAGTAGACTACCGTGAAAGGATAAAGAAATTAGTGAAGCTTTGAAATCTTTGATTGAAGATTTTTGAGAAAATGACACACATGTTTCCCCTAATCAAAGAGATGTTGTAAGAAGGAGGATTGGTAGCCAAAATCATGACCCACATGCAAAACATTTTTTGGACTCAACTCAGACACAGTTTTTTGCAAAATTTATTGGTATGTATCCTCAAATTCGAATAAGTCAAAGATTTTTTGAGATGGGTAAACTTTTTTATGTGAAGATAAATCACACACGCACAACTTCTTGTTGTAGGATACATATTGAATTTTCTAACCATTTTGATGTTTTTAGGTATATATATGAGTTTTTGCATTCTAAGTTTGTTTTGCAAAATTGTGACATGAATGATTGACCAAGATCTTCAAGGGAATTCATATCCAACATTTTATGTGAAATAGGGGATGGCCAAAAATTTTACAAGACATCATGCTTGGATGGTACATGCTTATTTTGTGGTTCTTTGCAACTTTTATCAACTTGTGAACATATGGATAGTACACATGCAACTGGAAATGAAATAGTAGATTATAAAAAATATAAGATAGTGACATATGTTCTAAAAGATGGGAAACAAGGTAAAAGATGTGATTTAGTCATTGAAAAGATTCTAGTGTATGAGTTCATGAAGATTTTTTGTGTAAAGATTATTTAAGAGTATGCAAGGCATACACATAGAGCTCGATGGCTAGATTTGCACTTCAAGTTCTACAAGGATACGTTTCCGCTGGATACCATTGTTTCAGTTGTAGACTTCATAAAGAGCTACACACTACAACCACAAAATGATGTGCAAGCAAAGTATTATACTTCTCAACAGGTTTCCATATTTGTTCACATAACATTCATGCATTCACCTAAAGTACAGAGGATGACAGGAAGATTTTGAGGGAGTACCATTTTTACATCAGTGATGATCGATCACATTCTACGGAGTTTGTATATGGTTGTTTTCAACTATTTTATGGAGATTTGGCTAACAAGGGTATACTATATCATCAAAACATTATTTGGTTAGACAATTGTGCATCTCAATTCAAGAATGCACGGATGTTCTATTGGTTAAGTAGGATGCATATGTTGTGCAGAATTTAATATATGTGGAATTTCACAAAGGCTAGTCATAGAAAGGGAGAGCACGGTGGTGCAAGCACACGCATCAAAAGAGCCTTAACTCGTGAATAAATAAAGTACAAAGATGGAGCAATATTGACATATGCAAAATCCATCATCTAGTGGTGTAACACTATAGTGGGTCTAGGTAAGGAAGGTGAGTCTATGGTTTGTAGATTTTTTTGGTTGATAGATAATACTAACATTGCACCATATAAGGATTGTTGCACATTAACATGATCAAATGAGTTGCACCCTTTTAGAAGCTCTGATGCAGGTTCATGGAGTATCCACACATGAAAAATGGCATGCTATTGTCCATCATGTGCAAAGGAAAATTGAGATGACTGTGAGTCGACTGAATGGGTGGACAAATGGGATATATAGGTTTTGGACCCAATTGACACCTATCATCCCCCACAAGCACTGGAAATGGTAGAGATGGATTCGTCTATTGAATTTGACCACTTGTTTGATCTAGTGCAACTTGGTAATATATATATTTATATATCTTTGTAATTTCAATATGTAACTTTATAACTTTTACCTAAGTATTTTTTGAATTAATGACCACATTTTTTACATTTATCACTACAGGCCATGTTTTTGCTGTTATTGCACCTGAAGACAATGAAGAAGGGACACATTATTATTTGTGTCATTGTGTCCAAGCCAAACAAAAATTGGATCACTTGGTTATAGATGGTGAAGGTTTAGAGTACCATATCCGTGCGGTGGTTGTAATCGACACATGACTTAGACAATATTCTATGAAGAACCCTAACTTGCGGTTATTTGAGGATTGGCAAACAGAGAGGAAGATTCTTCATTATTCAAACATTTTTGTCACATCATATGTCCACTTGATTAAATATGGTGGAAAATCACATAATAAGACTCTTTGGAAAGTTCGCAAGTCAAACCATGAGGCAATACTTGAGACATTAAATTGTAGAGTAGATGTAGTTGGTTTATTAGATTGAATAGGGAGAGAGGGAAAGAGAGAAAGAGTGGTTTAGGGTCACCTTGAATCATTGATGCAAGTGGTAGGGTACTAACAATGAAGGTTGGGAGAGTACAACCCACAAGGACACCTAAACAAAGTTTGAAAACCCAAACAAGGCTCAAAACCCCACACTTGCACCTTGACAACAACAAAAGCTTAACATATGAAACCTACTCTAGACATGGAGCCATGAACACATCCTTAAGGCATGTTTTTTTTACATCAACAAGAGCATATGGACTGAATTTGAAGGCCTCAAACTGAGAAAAAGTCATAGTTCCTTCATTAACCTCTTGGATTCCTAGTAGCCCAAGAAGCAAGGTTATGGCCTGCAACTTAGTAAATGTCGAATGGAAGCAAAAATTAACCACCAAGACACCTCCTACTCTTGATATACTATCAGATTCAAAAGTACTAACATTGCATACAAAAAAATGTTGCATTAACTCGTGGGGACAACAATTAAGGCTAAAGGGCTAATTAGGCCACTATTACAGAGGAAGTACTATTTAGACACATGATAGAACCACCAAACCAATTGGAAGTGTTGAGGAATGTTTTGAATAGCCTAAATCTAAAGTTTGAGGCTTTGAAAATGAGTTTTAAGGTCTCAAGTGTTGACTGTAGCAAAACAATGAGTTGGTGCATATACGCTACATGCACCTAGGGCATCATCTTTCTCCCTTGTAGTTGCATTTTTGCAACTAAAACCACAAAAATCTTAAATATCATTAAGAATACAAGGACTCCAACAAAGGCCATAAAATTCCTATGGTGGAATCTCAAGTTATAATGTGATTTCCACCAAAACCCTTAAAACCCTTAAATTTCGGGCTATCAACACTAAAATAGGAATAAATTGAGTTCTACAGTGTTTCAAGACCTCAAAATAGTTGCATTAGAAGGGTAACTCAAATATTCATCCAACCATACCAAGCTTTGACACCTATTCATTCATATAGGTCCATACCATGTAGAAAAACAACTCAAAATGTAGCAAAATAGGTTATATTTTATTGATTTCAAAGCAAAATCTTACATTATACCTTCCACCTGCTTGAAAGGGATATATGAAGGTCTTCCCCAACTGATCCAACCAAATTTGAAAGGTTGTGACCATTGGGGGAATGATTACAAACAATTTTGCTTAGTTATGCAAAAAGTTGCAAAGTTGCATAGCAACTTTTGCAACTTTTATTGCATTTTTGTATTTTTGTGCCTAAAAGGCATTTTAATTATGTAAATGAGTCCTAATTGACTCAATACAGCTATTAGACCCTAGATGACAAGCATATGCATTCAAAATACAAAAATTGTGCCTTTGTGACCTATTTGAGCAATGGGCTTATAAAATAGCTAATATTGCTAATGGACCACACAAAAGGGTTAATGGAAAATCTAGGAGTCTAAAATCATGAATTTATTGAAAACATGGAAAGAAAACTGGAAAGAGGTCATAAATGACCCAAATAACTTGATTACATGATTTCATAAGAGGAGTGCTCCTGCACCAATCATAGGGCCCTCACCTTTTCATTTTTGTTGTGTTATGCTCCAAGTGAGCCTTGTAAGTAGAATAAGTGTCATTGGACCTAGGTGTGGTAGTTAGGGTATTGAATTCCATTTAATGTCCTTAGAAGAGTTGCTATTTTGGCCTAAAAATCAAGGCATACATTGCCATAGGGCAATGAGTAAACTAAGGGATGAGTCATTAGCTTAGGGAAGGGTCCCTAGCATGGAATTGCTAGGGGATAACCTAAATAACAAGTTAGAACTATTAAGACTTGAGCAAGCAAGAAAAATCCAAAAGTTGCTATATTGCAATTTTACAATTTTTATAAGAAATTGTGAATTTTCCTTTTAAAACTTGAAGGAGACCGATGCAAACCATAAGGATGAAGGGGAAAGACCTAGGAGGACATATAAATACTTTCCAAACCCTAAAATGAGAGAAGTTAATATCATTGTGTATGGTCAGCATGCTATAGCATGATATTTGAAGGCAAAATGATGCAACAAGCTAGGGTGGTGGGCTTCAATATGCAATAAGTTTTAGAAATTTTAGTGGTTTAGGCATCTGGGCCTATAGACAATCTAAATGCTCCAAGGAAATGGCCTAAAACTTGTCTTAATCTGCATATGCTCGGTTAGCACTTAATAATACAAGTTAGTTTGGTCATCCCATGAATATTGGGCCCTAAAGTATTTGAAATAGTGATGCCGAGTGAATAAATTTATTGATTCTTAGGCATATCAAAACAAGCTGAGTTGAGATTCTCAAGAATGAACAAACTTGCAAACACGAAGAGTTTTATTGCTGCATTTCACCAATCTCACTGTGTCTATCCATACACCCAATTCTGACATATATAAAACCTTCAAAATAACTTCTCCAAACTATTTCAACTAACTCTCATTTGTTGGGTTGAAGGTTTAATGCTTTAAAACAATAACAACTCCAACTTCCCTCTAAATCTTAAACTAGCCATTGGATTTTGAAAATTCAAAATTCCAACATACAATTTATTGAATTCTTTTAAACAAAAGACCACTAACTTACTCATTTTGATCTTTTATGATCATTAAAATTTCCTAGACCCTAATCATTCCAATTTAACCCAAGGACTCTATTGGTCTCCCTTACAAAGAAAATTTGGTCCCTTTAAGACTTTTAACAATTTCTAGGATTTGCAGAATCAAAAAGCCATTATAGGCCTTAAGATTTCCCAATTAATTTGCCTTATCCTCTAATTGTCTTGTTGACCCTAATTGTGTATTCCATCCTTTGGATTTCCCTTGAGGTTCATGAAGGTCCTCATGATCTTTATATTTATCTTTATCTTTCCTTTGAGGTTCAAACCAACCTTATAACCATTGGGGACAACCTATATTATCCCTTATAGGTGGGTGATAGGTATGATGTACTTATTTTGGCAAGAAATCAATAAAATAACTTATTTTTCCTGCCAAATTTCATGTTTTAGAGTGTTGTATGGACTGGTATAGATGTTGGGACATGTGCTAGAGACCCCAAGAGTTAGAGGGGTGAGTTACCTTTCATTTGCATTTGGTTTCATGTTTTGATCCTTTGTAGTTTGCAAGTTATTCAAGTTTTGCTAAAGGTACCTATAAATTAGCATTAAACCAAGGGTTTCACCTAGGGCCTTGTTGTTTTGGCACTTTTTGCCATGGGAATTTGATGCCTCTTAGTGGAATGCAAGCTCTATTAGTTTACTTCATGATTTTTTAGGTTTTATAGATGGCCAAGCAAGGAATGAATTTTGCCACTATACCCTAGGTGTATGGGTCCATACATGCACCATTTAACATTTCACCGTGCAGTCACTATAAATTTTTCTTTAGAGTGATCCAAGGTCTATAAATTTGGATTTAGACTTGTTTCACATGCCCCTAGATTTTCTAATAATTGTTTTATAAATTGGCACATGTGAAAGGGTACCTGTAGTGTAACTCCAGCCTAATTAGGCCTATCAACACTTTCCAAATGTTGTTACAATAATGGCTTCTAGTTTTTTCCAGTGTGTGAGGTTTGCATATGTTTTATATGTCCTAAAAGGGTGTTTGAATGTTACTTTAAACTGTGTCTTCATGTGGGGTTTTTCCATATTATGTTCAATTTATATTTTGAAGGGCCACTAGCCTTTTCAATGGTAAATTGCTATAACTGTATATCAGTGTTGTTTGGACACAACATAATCACTTTATTTGATGTATATAGACCTTAATAGGTCTAAGGTGTGTTTGTATTCCATTCCATGGTCATTGTTCTCTTTTCATTCATTTTTTGGGGTATGTTCCTGGTGCAGAGCACCAAGGCACTTGGTTTGTATTTTGATTTTCATATTTTATTTTACCTACTTAGGCTAGAATAAACAACCCTTGGATGAGAAGTCCATGGTTGTCAAAGAAAGACACCATTTTTTATGCTTAAGGCACTTTATGCAATTTATAAGCAAAAGTTGCTCATTAGGAAAATTTAGGATTTTTAATATTTTTGGTCAAGAAATCCTAGGATTAGTTGATTTTATTGGTTTTAGGTATGTTGGAACCTTTTCCAAGTCCTAGAACTGGAATCAAGTAAAAAATGTAAAAATTGCATTTTTTGAGCAAAGTTGCATTGTTGAAAGTTGTAAAAGTTGCTCAAATTTGCAACTTAGTGGGAAAAGGGTTATACCTATTAAAATATTCGTTGTAACCATTAAAATAGACATAGGAGATATATACCTCATTTGTGAGGTCTGGAGGGCATTAATATACAAATTGGAAGAAGTTGAAAAGAAAGAAATTTAGTTTTGGAGTCATTTTTACTATTGTTTGCATGGGTATGTGCAGGATCATGGTCAACCAAACTATGCTCTTAAGTGGCAATAAAAAAATAGAAAATTAGGATTATGTCAACTTTATGTACAATTTTCTATTTGTTATTAACTTTATATCAAAAAGTTGAGAGAAAAGAATCTCTAACAAATTGAATCTAGTTTCTAAACTACTAGGACTTATCTCAAAAAAATAAAAATTGATTGGTCAAAATTTCAAATTTCAATGCAATATTACAAAAATTTCAGAACAAAAAGAAGAAGTAGATGTATGTCTGACCATCTTAATCAAAATCAAATGATAATATTTTTTAATAATGTTTTAGATATAAGTAGTAGACTCATGCCTAGATGTGACACATATTTTTGAGTATTTTTATTCTAAATAAATCATAAATAATTAATTTTTGACTTTAGTATTTTTAGAATTAAAAAACTCTCATGTATGACCATCGTAACTAATTCAAAACTCTGCAAAATTCATTTTTTCATTTTTTCCCTTATAGTAGAAGAAACATAGAATGTGATGCATCTTTTGGATTTAAAAAATGTTGTACCATTTCAAAGTCATAGCTATTTTTCAAATAGTGTGTTAGTTAGCATTTTATACATAACTCCATTAGAAAATAAGTAATAATTATTTACTAAACTCATAATTTGACAAACCTTAAATTTATAGAAAGATAAGAACATTCTTAAGAAACCCTTTTCATTTCATCAAATTTTGGTGAAAAAAAGTTGGCAGCTACATGTTTGAAGTAAAAATCACATAAAAATATGCTAAAAGCACATGTTAAGGATGTTTTAAAAGTTGACCATATAGGTTTGGTATCAAAAGATATAGTAGACCTTATAAAGATATTAATTGTTTTCATTTAGTATCGAGGTGGGTGGGAAAAAAGTTGGAATAGATTTTGAAATAGTTTAATGATATTTTAGAACTATATATTTCTCAGATCATCACTTTTTGGCACTCCACGATCCTTCATATACCTACACGCTGCACAAAATGTATGGAATTTTAGATTCAATGTGATGGATTTTTAAGATAGAGCTTTGAATCAAGTTTCTTTTGCTTTTGGTCTCATCATTCTAAGTGTTTTCTAACTCAAGTTATTGCATTTTTAGTGAAACTAGATTTTTAAGACAACATTTTGGTGCACATAGAAAAAATGGGCCTCTAACTGCAAATTCCTTGGTTGAAATTTCATGGCTGCTTGAGAAATGGTAGTTAGTAGGGTCCTTTTTAAGATTCTAGGGTTTCAAGATTGGAGGATGTGTTTTGTGATTTTTCCAATCAAGCCCTAGGTCAAGTACCATGAAGGATTTGACCTCTTGTAACATGTTGATTTGTGAATGGTAGGAGTTTGGGGATTGGTGAAGGGCCGAGCATTTGAAAATAAGTTATTTTAGTGTTGCTGAACCTTCCTAAGTATTGAGTTCATTTCCATGACCCCGTTTTCTACTGGTTTCTTTGTAAACCAATCATCTACTTGACTGGGACATGTTTGGGAATTAACAATCTCCATTTAAACTAAAGTCTCCATTTAAAGGTGACAATGAGCTTTTTGTTGTTTTGTTAAGATCATTAATATATTTTGATGAGAACTTTGAGGGATCATGCCTAGCTTGAGTATCCTAGCTTCCCAAGTCTTGTAAATGCAAGGCCATTGATGAATAGGCATTTCTAATTGAAAAACCTATGGTGCTAGAATGAAGTGTATGACCAGATTCTTTGCCTACTAATGAGCCAATTTGAGGCTTCACTTCACATTGCTCCGTGAACAATTCTATAGCACTTGTTACTTCTCTATCTAGAAATTTTGTGTTTGTGTGCAATTGCACTCTTTCCAAATAGCTGTAGGTTTTGTCTCTTCATCCTAAGTAATTGGCATACCTTGGATGACACTAAGATAATCATTTTCTTCTGAAATGTCCTTTTCTCTCAAATTAATCTCTCTATTAAGCAAGTTTTCTATATCTTCATTTGTATATTTAATAGATGTAGTTGCAATTCCTCTGTATATATTCCTTTGTATATTAAGCTTTTCTCCATACGAATGAGAAGGCATCAAGAGTGAAGCCAACTATTGGTCACTGTATTAAAAAGGTAGTTCTTGGCCATGCCGTTGATGGAAATCATTTCAATCTTATTTTTAGAATCGGTACCTCATTTTTCTTGAAAGAATAATATATATTGTTTTCAATGTCTTTGAAATATTTGTAGCTGGTATCCAATTGCTTATTCATTGTCTTTCAATATTCATGGGAAAATAAGGCATTTGGTTACCTAATAGGTCTTAGGAATCTTAACAAGGTCCTAGAATAGTCCTAGATGGACCCTAGTGCAGGAGCACCTAGGTAGGCTAAGTGTGAAACCTAGGTATTTCTTTATTTTTGGCTTGTAGTGATGCTAGCCACATCACTATTCTAATAATAGGTCCTATGTGGTCCTTAGATGTGTTTAGGAGACTTGGCAAGACCCAAAGTGACCAAGTTGCTAGAAGTTGCCGACTATTGTCAACTAGGTGACTTAGGTCCGGAAAAGGCTAAAATGGTCTAGAAAGGTTCCAATGGCTTTGAATTTTTTATTTGAAGTCATTTTATGCATATTATATGTCTACTTTGTTTTTGTGCCAAATTTGGAGGTCTAACTCCATGTAGAACAAAAGTTGCTAAAATGTTGTCATGTTGTCATGACAACATTTTCTTGCAAAAAGCAACTTTTTGGCATTTGTGTATTTAGAACGTCCTAACTATTTAGAACAGTTATGGAACTAATGGAGGAGCCTTTAAAAATGTGAGGACAACCATTTTCAGGGGGTTGGACAAGTTGGTTTTGCATTTTGTACGAATTGAGCAAGTATTTTGTTGCCGGTTTTATGCATTTGAAGGCGTTTTTAATAGACGAGGATTGAATGGCCTGATTTTTGTGTTGGAAAAGTTCTGAAATATTGTTTTTAATCTTTTTGTAGTGTTGGTTTGATCATTTTAATTCGTTTGCATTAGTGTAGAAAAATCTTTTTGTTCTTGGCAAGTTGCTGATCTGAACAGGGCTGCACTTAGAAAATGGGATCTTAGGGCCACTTCCCACCATTGGAAACCTCTGGTATTTTGGGATTTGGAACTAGGATCCATGTAAATTATGTATCAAGAAGGAGGGCCCTTGAAAGCATCAGCAAGCATTTTTAAGGTGATGCCCTAGGCAAGCCAAATGCAACTTGGCTAGGAATCACAGTTGGAAAATGAGTTATGGAGAGGATTGAGTGTACAAATACCTCAATCTAGTTGCACAGCGAGTAATGAGAAGGTCTAAGCTTTCTCCAGTCCAAAGGAGAGGTCTTGGAAAGGTGTCTAAGGTGGTTTTCCATCACAACAGCGATAAAGCACTTGAAATCCTCATTTTTGGCCTAAAACTGTACTTTCATTGTACAGAAAGTTTGGGGGCTAGAAAATTACAGAATCTTGAAGTAGTCTAAAAAGGGTATCCAAAAATATAATTTGTTTGTAGGGTTGTCAAGAATTTTTTCAAGAAATCTTGTTTCCAGCTATTTAGGAGGGCTAATTCCTAGTAGCCTTTTTGGAGCAATTTGGTGTATCTTCCCTAGTAGATTGAATGCGCCTATGAAATCAGCATTGTTTAGGGTCATGGATGTTAGAAGGAGTCTAAAAAAACCCTAGATGAAGAACTAGTACCCTTGGAGCTATAGATGGACTTGAGGGTTAATAGCGGACTGGAGCCGGCTAGTAAGAAATTTGATGTTACTTTGTTGGTGTACCCCCAACTGAAGGATTAGGATCTCTTGAGCAAGGTCCTAGTAATTATAGGGTGTGAAGAAGCCCTAGTGGGTCTAGTGAATGACCTAAGGTAGCCCTGAGAGAGAGCTTGGGGTTTGGAAGCAAGGTTGGGGTGTTACATCAGACCCATTTGACCTAAATATGTAAAGAGCAAAAATTTCTCAAAAGTTGCAATTTTGCTCAAAAAAATGCTTAAGCAACTTTTGCAATTTTTGCCAAAAAGTTGCAAATGGAAGTTGTAACTATCCATGCTTGGGTATATGAGCATGGGAAACATTTTTTTTGAAGGTTAGAAGGTTTCCAATCAGATTTACATTTTTAAACAACTTTTACAACTTTTGCAATTTTGCACAAAAGTGCAACTAATGCAAAGTTTAGTAGATTTCACTTCTAGGACTTGGTAAAGGTTCCAAACTATTAAAAAATAACTAAAAACACCTAATCATAGGATATCTTGACCAAAAACTCAAAAAGACCCAATTTGGCCTAATTAGCAACTTTTGCTCATATCTTGCACAAAGGGGCCTAGGCATACATATCTTGCTCATATCTCCCTCACCGTTCATCATGGGATCAAACTATCTATTTCGTTAGCTCCAAGTGGCTGAGTAAACCTTAGCCCCAAGCTCATCCTATCCTGTTGAGTGCTCGAACATTCTCGGGCATGCCAAACCTAAATGTCTCTAAGAGTCACTGAATGTCATAGGGAAATGATTTTTGACAAGACATATCTTGAAGCTCGTGTGGGGTATCGATGCAATTCTAGGTGATATAGAACTATGTTGTAGAGACCTACAATAACCTCTCTCTTTTTTTGGAGATCTTACTCCATTTTGATTTTGTGATGCGAACTCGGGTGATGCTAAAACTCATAGTGTTGGCCAATACAAAGTTGCCAACTGCCAAATCTCCCTCACCATTCGTCATGGGATCAAACTATCTATTTCATTAGCTCCAGGTGGCTAGGTAAACCCTAGCTCCAACCTTGTCCTATCTTTTTGAATGCTCAAACGTTCTCAGGCATGCCAAACCGAAAAGTCCCTAAGAGTCATTAAATGCCATAGGGCAGTGATCTTTGATGGGGCATACCTCTAAGCTCATGTGAGGTGTGGATGTGATTCTAGGTGCTATATGACCATGTTGCAGAGACCTACAATAACCTCTCACTTTTTGGGGATCTTACTCTATTTTGATTTTGCAATGCCATCTCGGGTGATGTTGAAACTCGTAGTGTTGGCTACTACAAAGTTGCCAACTACCAAATCTCCCTCATCGTTCATTGTGGGATTGAATTGTCTATTTTGTTAGTTCTGAGTGGTTGAGTAAACACTAGCCCCAAGCTCATCCCATCTCTTTGAGTGCTTAAACATTCTCGGGCATGCTAAACCAAAATGCCCCTAAGAGTCACTAAATGTCATAGGAAAATGATCTTTGAAAGGGCATATTTTGGAGCTTGTGTGAGGTATGGATGCAATTCTAGGTGCTATAGGACCATGTTGTAGAGATCTACAATAATGCCTCTCACTTTTTGGAGATCTTACTCCATTTTGATTTTACAACACCATCTCGAGTGATGTTGAAACTCATAGTGTTGGCTAGTACAAAGTTGCCAACTACCAAATCTCCCTCACCATTCATCATGGGATTGAACTGTCTATTTCATTAGCTCTAAGTGGCTAGGTAAACACTAGTCTGAAGCTCCTCCCATCCCATTGAGCATTCAAATGTTCTCAAGCATGCCGAACTGAATCATCCCTAAGAGTCACTAAATGCCATAGGAAAATAATCTTTTATGAGGCATATCTCGAAGCTTGTGCAAGCTAAGGATGTAATTCTGGGTGCTAGAGGACCATGTTGTAGAGATCTACAATAACCTCTCTCACTTTTTGGAGATCTTACTCCATTTTTTATTTTGTGATGCCATCTTGAGTGATGCTAAAACTTGTAGTGTTGGCCAGTACAAAGTTGTCAACTGCCAAATATCCTTCACCATTCATTGTGGGATCAAACTATCTATTCTATTAGCTCTGAGTGGTTGGGTAAACCCTAGCCCCAAGCTCATCCCATCCCATTGAGTACTCAAATGTTCTTGGGCATGCCGAACTGAAACATCCCTAAGAGTCACTAAATGTCATAGGGCAATGATCTTTGATAGGGAATATCTCAGAGCTCGTGTGAGGTATGGATACGATTCTAGTTCCTATAGGATTGTGTTACAAATATCTATAATAACCTCTCTCACATTTTGGAGATCTTACTCCATTTTTATTTTGTGATGCCATCTCGAGTGGTGCTAAAACTCATAGTGTTGGCCAATATAAAGTTTCCAACTACCAAATCTCCCCCACCATTCATTGTGGGATCAAACTGTCTATTCTGTTAGCTTTGAGTGGTTAGGTAAACACTAGTCCCAAGCTCCTCCCATCTTGTTGAGTGCTCGAATGTTCTTAGGCATGCTAAACCAAATCATCCCTTAAGAGTCACTAAATGCCATAGGGAAATGATCTTTGATGAGGCATATCTTAGAGCTTGTGTGAGCTAAGGATGCGATTCTAGGTGCTATAGGACCTTATTGCGGAGACCTACAATAACCTCTCTCTCTTTTTGGAGATATTACCCTATTTTGATTTTGCGATACCAGCTCGGGTGATGTTGAAACTTGTAGTGTTGGCTAGCACAAAGTTGCCAACTACCAAATCTCCCTCACCGTTAGTCTATTCTATTAGCTCAAGGTGGCTAGGTAAACCCTAGCCCCAAGCTTATCTTGTCCCATTGAGTGCTCAAACATTCTTGGGTATGCCAAACCAAAATGTCCCTAAGAGTCATTAAATGCCATAGGGCAGCATTCTTTGATGGGGCATATCTTGGAGCTCGTGTGAGGTATGGATGTGATTCTAAGTGCTATAGGACCATGTTGTAGAGACCTACAATAACCTCTCTTGATTTTTGAAGATCTTACTTCATTTTGATTTTGCGATGCCATCTTGGGGGATGATGAAACTCATAGTGTTGACCAATACAAAGTTGCCAACTACCAAATCTCCCTCACTGTTTTTCGCAGGATCAAACTGTCTATTTTGTTAGCTCTAGGTGATTGGGTAAACTATAGCCCCAAGCTCATCCCATCCTGTTGAGTGCTCAAATGTCCTTGGGCACGCCAAACCAAAACATCCCTAAGAGTTAGTAAATGCCATAGGGCAACAGTCTTTGATGGGGTATATCTCAGAGCTCGTGTGAGCAACAAATGTGATTCTAGGTACTATAGGACCATTTTGTAGAGACCTATAATAAACTCTCACTTTTTAGATATTTTACTCTATTTTGATTTTGTGACACCATCTCTGGTGATGCTAAAACTTGTAGTGTTGGCCAATACAAAGTTACCAACTATCAAATCTCCCTCACCATTCATCATGGGATCAAACTATCTATTTTGTTAGCTTTGGGTGGCTAGGTAAACCCTATCCCCAAGATCATCCCATCCGGTTGAGTACTCGAATGTTCTCGGGCATGGAAAACCAAAATGTCCCTAAGAGTCACTAAGTGTCATAGGGCAATGATCTTTGACGGGACATATCTCAGAGCTCATGCAAGGTATGGATATGATTTTGGGTGCTATAGGACCATGTTGTAGAGACCTACAATAAGCTCTCTCACTTTTTGGAGATCTTACTCTGTTTTGATTTTGTGACACCATCTCGAGTGATGCTGAAACTCATAGTGTTGTCCAATACAAAGTTGGCAACTACCAAATTTCCCTCACCGTTCATCGTGGGATCAAACTATCTATTCCATTAGCTCTAAGTGGTCAGGTAAACACTAGTCCCAAACTCCTCTCATCTTGTTGAGCGCTTGAAAATTCTTAGGCACGTTGAACCAAAATATTCCTAAGAGTCAATAAATGCCATAGGGCAGTGATCTATGACAGGACATATCTCAGAGCTTGTGTAAGGTATGGATGCAATTCTAGCTGCTATAGGACTGTGTTGTGGATACCTACAATAATGTCTCTCACTTTTTGGTGATCGTATTCCATTTTGATTTTGCGATGCCATCTCAGGTGATGCTAAAACTTGTAGTGTTGGCTAGTACAAAGTTGCCAACTGCCAAATCTCTCTCACCTTTCATCAAGGGATCGAACTATTTGTTCCATTAGCTCTAGGTGGCTAGGTAAATACTAGCCCCAAAATCATCCCATCTTGTTGAGTACTCAAACATTCTTAGGCATGCCAAACCAAATCATCCCTAAGAGTCACTAAATGCCATAGCGAAATGATCTTTGATTGTGGCAAATGGATATGTCATCTTATCCAATGATAAAGACTCATGATAGAATGTAAAGGGGTGATCATACAAATCATTTTGAACATGTTATTTTTTTATGGTAATAAGGTAATCCTTGTTTGTAAGGTCAAAGAACTTGAGGTCACCTATAAACCCAAATTGCCTTAGTCCTAATGATTTTCCTTTTTTTGTTATTTTTGTTAATGGGTTGACTCAATAAGTGTTTTGAGAGTCATTACACCTTATATATGTACACGTTATCACTGAATGAAGTTAGTGGAAGATGTTAATGGTCTTCTTGGTTATCTTAATAGTCATTTCATGGGTTTGAAACATAACCACTTCCCTTTGTGAAGAGTTGTCCAAAAATCAACAAATTACATGTTGTTGCAAAGAAAACGTAGTCATAGGATGTTGAAGAATCTCTTGGAAGGATGGAATAGTTGAGAGACTAAATTTTATGAGATAGTTATTAGGTGTTCCTTGAAGTGGCTAAGATGTTAGTTTGAAGCAAGAAGTTGATTATGATCCATTTCTCAAATTTTCTCATTTTTCCCTTATTGCTTCCCATCTCTTGAATAGGAAAAGTGATCAAGTAGTTTTGTGATGTTGGGTATAAGTTTGTTCAATATTTTAACCAAGTTGAAAAGAGTCTTTAAAGACACTTATGAAGGTGGAAAATGTAGTTTTCCTTATAAGTGTTCTTAATGGGAATCCATTAGCTTTTGGTGTGAGCACTCTGCATCATTTTGGATGCAATTTACATTAAAATGAAATACATAAAATTTACTTAAAATGTAAACAATAAAAAAAAAAATATTGTGATAACCAATAATGTTATACATGAACAAACATATAATATACAAGGTTGCAAGGGGAAGGGGTACTTGGGGTACTTAGGGTACCAATATAGGTACAAGTATAGCTATTTTTTATAATAGGGGACAGGGGTACTTGGGTATGTCAAACTTTATTTTTAATTATACTTTTATATTTATAGAAAACTTGAATTTATGAGTCATGACAATGATTTTTCAAATCAAGAATAGTGATAAAGTTTACAAAAGTAATGTATTGTTTTCAATTTCAAATTTGTTATATGTTTGTAATAATAATTTATGATAAACGTTTAGATGCATAACATAGAAGGTAGACTTTAAACATGAACAAGAAGATCATAAATCATATGACAATGACATATTGCAAATGATAAATTTATGGCTTTAATAGTGATAAATTTTATTGTTGATCAATATTGTATCAAAGTTTTAAACTGATTAGGTATTGAATTAAGCTTGATAAAAAAATAACAAAGAAGGAAAACTTTAAGCATGAACAAGATCATAAATCATATGATGAGGACATATTGAAAATGATAAACTTATTCTTGAATAGTGACAAAGTTTATTGTTAATCAACATTCTATCGAAGTTTCAAACTGATTAGGTATTGAATTAAGCTTGATAAACAATGAGCTGATACACAAACAAAAAATCGAAAAAAAATCAGAAATCTCAATCAAGGTCCTTAGATATGATGCTCTCCACCAAGTACCTGATACTTGGGATACGTGTACCCAATACTTGGGTATGAGTACCAAGGGTGTGGGTACAAGTACCCATGCAACCTTGATAATATATTATGATAACCAATAATGTCATACATGAACAAACATTTAATATATTATGATAACCAATAATGTCATACATGAACAAACATATAATATATTATGATAACCAATAATGTCATACATGAATGAACATATAACATATTATGATAACCAATAATGTCATACATGAACAAACATATAATATAAAATGATAACCAATATTGTCATACATTAACAAACACATAATATATTATGATAACCAATGATGTCATACATGAACAAACATATCATATATTAACAAATAATGTCATAAGTCTAATAATGTCATACATCAAATATAAAATGTCATATATACATCAAATGTATATCAAATATGTCCACTGACATAAAATCCAACATATATGTTCACTAATGCCTATACATGTGTGTCTATCAACTAAATCTTCTCCTTCCCACAAGGGGAAGGAAACAAATCCCTAGAGGTCTTTGGTTGTCATGTGGAGGGAGATGATGGGGATAATGGGGTCTTCCTCACATGCTCACTTGTCCTCTTATTTAGGCTCTTCTCTAACTTGAGCTGATACACACAAAGTAGATATGAATCAATAATTATTATATATTGAAACCAAATATACGAACACACAAAATTAATTATTTTCTTACCGCCATCAAATAGTTACTCTATACGTCCACCTTAAAGGCTCGCATATGATTGGGTGTAACAAGGCCCTACAATAATTCAATCAATATAATCACTTATAAATAAAATTAAAATTTTTGATATTAACTATTATAAACAACTAAAACCAAGAAAATTCTTTCATACCTCAGTCAATGGCTCTGAACTAGCCATCGTTGCAACAACACCACGATCGATGGATTGGTGAAGATGAGGAGTCTCAGATGTCAAGAGCTACATATCATATAATAAAAGTTACATGTAACATGAAACATGAAACAAATATAATCAAATGAATTAAATGTAACATGAAAAAAATGTACCTCTACAAATATTGTATCATGCCTACGCTTGGAGTCCCTAGTGAATATCGATGGTCTTGTAGAGAACTGATGTATATGCATATTTTTTTTGTCAATCCTTTATATGAGTACTTAATAAAAATATGTATTAATTTAAATGATTAAATTGATACATACCTTTGGACTTGTTGACGAGACAAAAAATGGGGCCAGGGGATCTCTACTAGGGCTAGCAACACTCTTACCCTGAATTTTGAACAATGTCAATATATGCTAATTAATTAGTCATTCACTATACATACAAAATGTGATCAAATTAGTTTATAATAATTGTAATTTACTTGTGTGTCAATGCAAAATGTCTGACTCAGGAATTGATTAGTGACTAGCGCATCATCCATACTATCTCCAAAATGATTACCAAATGTGCATAAGTATCCACATGATGTGCACATGTGACCGCGATGCATAGAAGATTCCTCCTCAACTAATGGACTCATAAAATGAATGAGGGTCTATGTCAAAGCATTAATAGTCCCTAGAGTGCTGGTCTCCACATGTTCCTTCATAAGTGAAGAAATAATCACATGCTCACCCTATGGCTTGACAATAGGTTCCCTAACTATATTAGGGTCACAACATTCCCCCAACCTCTCAAATGATGACCCCCCACCTCTACCCTAAGATTCTAATATATCAAAATAATTGGGGATCTCCCCAAGGACAAATTCACAATACAATTTCTTTAAGAAATAATACAATTTCTTTAAGAAATACATTGGAACCTCATGATTATTACAGGGAGGGGCATCAAAGACCATACACTATCTATCCCAAAAGTTATTTCTAATACCGTTATGTATGCACCAGTGGATGGGGAACCCTTTAGTTGTCTCTCTAATAGTATTTTGTTCGCCAAGCTTTCTAAACAATGCACAAATGCTACCTTTTGCTTTTTTTTTTACATCTTGATATGATAATTTTTTTCCATAATATCTTCTTTGTTCATCCCTCTTAATACACCAAATATCCAATTGGCCACTAACAGAAGCTACATGGGTCATAATGGACTCGAGGGAGGATGCCAATTGTACTCTCATTGGATTGGTTTGTCCACAAGATTTCAACCTACCAATGGGTGCTTCTAATTCATTTTTCCCTCTTTCTATTTAATTTATTATGTTGTCTTGTGTGCTAGGAGGAGGTCCTACAATCGGTACAGGTTGCAAAATTTCTTGCTCTTGTTGTGGAGGGTTTTGATTCTCATCTTGTGGATGGTTTTCGTTTGGATCTTGTGGAGGCTTTTGGTTTTGATCTTGTTGATTTGGTTGGGGATTTGGTGGTTCATTATTCACATTTCTTGATAAGTAACCAATTGCAATCTAAATAAATAAACTAATTTAAAGATAAATAAAAATAAAATCTACAAAACAATGCAAAAACATATAAAAAAATGTAAAAACATATAAAACAATGCAAAAACAAGAGTAGAAACCATATGACGTGATCTTGACCTCGAACTTCGATGACGACAAGGCATTTTGAGGAGACGGGTGGCAAAATTCTTTGACTTCTTCAATCGGCGTGCACGCTGTTTGTGAGAAATAGAAAACCAAAACCAATGGTAAAATGGGCCACGAGTTTGCAACCCATTTATAAAAAAATTTGCTTTTTCAAAGCGTGTACATGTTTTGGCTTGCGCTCCACAAGCCATAGCGCATGCGCACTATAGCGCGTACGCACTTTGTAAAATTAAAAAAATATTGGGTGTCATATTTTTGGCACCACAACTTGGTGCACATACCTTGATTGTTTATTTCTAGTAATAAGTATAAGTCATTGTATGGACCTAATTACTGGAGCTAGTTTACTAAAAAAGCACCATATAGATTGACACTTATAGAAAATGAAGAACTTAATAGACAAGTGCAAGAATTGTTGCAGAAAGGCTTGATCAAAGAAAGTTTGAGTCCATGTGATGTATCTACTATATTAACACCTAAAAAGAATGGATAATAGAGAATGTGTACTGATTCTAGAGCTATTAACAAGATCATAGTGAAATATACGTTTCCTATATTGAGGATGGATGATATAATTGATTGTTTGAGTAGAGAAAAATATTTTACCATGAATGATTTGAAGAGTGGTTATCATCAGATCCACATCAAAGAAGGTGATGAATGGAAGACTGCTTTCAAGACAAAAGATGGTTTGTATAAATGGTTGGTAATGCCTTTTTCTTTGACTAATGCACCTATTACTTTCATGAGGTTGATGAATGAAGTTCTCAAGAGTTTTTTGGGTAAGTTTGTGATTGTTTATTTGGATGATATTATGATATTTAGTAAGACTAAGGAATAACATATTGAGCATGTTAGAAAAGTATTTCAAAGATTGAAAGAGGAGAAGCTATTGATTAATTTGAAAAAGTGTTCTTTTATGCAAGAGGAAATTGTGTATTTGGGATTTGTGATTTTAGTTGATGGTTTGAGAATGGATCTTGAGAAGGTTAAAGAAATTTTGGAATGGCCTACACCTGAGAATATGGGTGAGGTAAGATCATTTCATGGTTTGACTAATTTCTACAGAAAGTTTATAAAGAATTTTAGTTTTGTTTGTAATCCTATGTCTAAGACAATGAGAGGAGATAAAAAGGATTTTAAGTGGACACATAGAGCTGATAAGAGTTTTGAGACTTTGAAACAAAAAGTTGCTAAGCTACCTATATTGACTTTTCTTGATTTCATTAAGGTATTTCAAGTTGAATGTGATGCCAGTGATAGTGCAATAGGGGCTATGTTGAGTTAATAAGGTAAACCTATTTCTTTCTTTAGTGAGAAGTTGAATGACGCTAAAATAAAGTATTCTATGTATGATCAAGAGTTTTATGCTATTGTTCAAGCCTTGAAGAAGTGGATATATTATATGATTCATAATAAATTTGTGTTGTATACTGATCATAAAGCTTTACAATATTTGGGAAATCAACATAAGTTGTATCAAAGACATATGCAGTGGGTTGAGTACTTGTAGAGTTTCACATTTGTGATAAAGTATAAGAGTGGAGTTACTAATTGAGTTACTGATACATTGAACACACAAAGTTCTTTGTTGAGCGAGATGAAGGTTGAAGTTCTTGGTTTTGATGAAAAGAAGGAATTGTATGATACTGACCCTAATTTTTTTGAGGTGTGGAGAGAGTGTAGATTACCAAATCTATCAAATCAAATGAGTAAGTATGATGAGTATTTTCTTCAAGAAGGTATGTTTTTCAGAGGAATTCAATTGTATATATCAAGAAGCTCTATGAGAGTTAATTTGATTAAGGAAAAGTATTGTGGTGGTTTGGCTAGACATTTTTGGAATTGATAAGACATTGAGTTTTCTTAAGGATAAGTATTATTGGCCACATATGTATAAGGATGTTCAAAATCTTGTAAGTAGTTGTGGAATTTGTCAAATTCCAAAAGGAGTAAGTTAGAATACTTGATTGCATACGCCTATTTTTGTTCCTGAGAAACATTGGAGTGACATCAATATGGATTTTTTTTTTGGATTTCCTAAGACAACAAAAGGGTATGATTCCATATTTGTTGATGTCAATAGATTTTCTAAGATGTCACATTTCATACCATGTAACAAGACATCAAATGCTGTGCATGTTGTTGAGATTTTCTTCAAGGAGATTGTTAGATTGCATGGATTACGAAAAAGTATTATTTCTGATAGAGACAATAAGTTTGTTGGTTACTTTTGGAGGACTTTGTCGAAGAAGATGGATACTGAGTTGAGATTTAGCTCTACATTTCATCCATAGATAGATGGACAGACAAATGTTGTAAATAGAAGCTTGGATAATTTGTTGAGATGTTTAGTTAGAGGTAAGCCGAGTAAATGGGATATGGTATTGACACAAACTAAGTTTGCATATAATAATTCTGTGAATAGGAGTATAAGAAAAACACCTTCTAAGATTGTTACTGAAATGCATCCTAGAGGAGTATCAGATTTAAGGGATGTTGCTAGTGAAGAGAAGAGAAGTGTTGAAGTAGAAGAGTTTGCCAGTTTTATGAAGTCTTTATATGAGGAAGTGAAGTTGAAGTTGGAAAAAAGTAATTAGAAGTATAGGGTAAGTGCACCAAGTTGTGGTGCAAAAAGGGGGGTATAAGTGGACACCCTTTTCTTAAAATCTGCAAATTCCAAAATTCAACAAGAATTTGAAGATAGTTACACTCAAAATTTTGAGATATGACAAAAACAAAAGTCGTATTCTTTTGAATCTACTTTCTAAACTACTAATTTTTTTCCAAAATGGTTTAGTTTTAGGTCCTCAAAAAAGGGGGCCACAAAAAATGGTACTATTTATTCCAAAAAAACATATCACAATACAAAGTGTGGCCTCCCTAAAATTATAACTTTTTTTTTTGAAATTCTTAAATTACTTTGGTCAAAAGTTACTTAGCACTATGCAGTTTATCCTAGATTTTTAGGGTAATTTTATAATGTGTATTTTTTTTAATGATTTTTTAAGCTAAACACATCCCAAAACTGTGAAATATCTATGTGCTCCCCCTAGAAATAATTGAAAAGTAATCTAAAATCAAAACTTTTTTTTTTCAAAGTGTGTAGAATGGGGTCTAGTTTCTAAAAAACTAAGTTGTTGCAAAATTCGATGAATGAGCTAAAATCTATAGCCCAATTAGTACATGGTGGTTTTTGACAAAAAATGAACATACATTCAAAATAAATTATAGATGAAAGGCTTGAAATAGTTCAAATTAAAAATAAATTATATGGTTAGATAACTAACACAGAGACCTATAATGTCATGTAACCTGATCTATCGATACCCAACCACGAGGAATCTTGAAGGAGAGCACACAAGAAAAATCAATCATTTTTTTTAATGTTTGCTAGAAAGCATGTCTCAGACCTATTTATAAACTCCAAACCTTTGGGTTGGATCTCCAAGGAAAAACCAAGCCTTAGGCTTGGTTTTAGTGCAAAACTTCCAATATTGCATACGCCCTATAGTGTACACGTGCTATTAAAAGCATTTGAATTCTCAATAGCACATGCACTATTGAGACCTAAATAGTGCAGAGATGCAAAGCAAGAGCAAGAGAGAGCGGGGGAAATGGCTATGTGTGTGTGAGAGAGAGAAAGAGATAGAGAGAAAGTAGGGGATGGGAGAGGGGAGTGAGGAAGTGAGAAAGAGTAGAGGTGGTAGAGAGAGTACGGGATGGGAGAGAGGAAGTGAGAAAGAGTAGGGGTGATAGAGAGAGTACAAGATGGGAGAGAGAGAGTGTGTGAGAGAGGGTAGGGGTGGCAAAGAGAGAGTACAGGATGGGGGAGAGAGATTGAAAGTAGGGGATGGGAGAGAGAAGAAGTGTGAGAGAGAGCATAAGGTGGGACAGAGAGATTGAGAGTAGGGGATGGGGGAGAGAGAGAGTAGGTGGTGGGAGATGGAGTGGGAGAGGGAGAGCAAGAGAGAGGAGGATGGGTGTGCATGTGTGTGAAAGAGAGATAATAGGGAATGGAAGAGGGGAGAAACAAAGTAGCTCAAGAGAGAGTAGGGGATGGGAGAGAGAGTAGGTGATGGGAGAGGGAGTGGGAGAGGGAGAGAGAGGGGGGATGGAAATGTGTGTAAGAGAGAAAGAGAGATAAAGTAGGGGATAGGAGAGAGTGTGAAAATGTGACAGAGAGTAGGGGGTAGCAGAGAGAGAGTAGAGAGTGAGAGAGAGAGAGAGTGAGAGTGAGAGTGAGAGAGAGTGAGAGTGAGAGTGAGAGTGAGAGAGAGAGTAGGTGGTGGGAGAGGGAGAGCAAGTAAGAGAAAAAGTAGGGGATGGAAGAGGAGAGAGAAGGGATGGCTGTGTGTGAAAGAGAGAGTAGGGGATGCAAGAGAAAGATAGTAGGCAATGGTAGAGGGAGTGGGAGAGGGAGAGAGAGGGGGGATGGGAGCGTGTGTAAGAGAGAAATTAGGGGATGGGAGAGAGAGGGAGAGAGTGAGAGAGAGAGAGATAGTAGGTAGTGGGAGAGGGAGTGGGAGGGAGAGAGAGGGGGAATGGAAGTGTGTAAGAGAGATAGATTAGGAGATGGGAGAGAGTAGGTAGTGGGAGAGAGAGTACAAGAGAGAGAGAGGGGGGGGGAATGGGAATGTGTATAAGAGAGATAGAGTAGGGGATGGGAGAGAGTGTGAGAGTTTAAGAGAGAGTAGGGGGTGGTAGAGAGAGCTCGTACAGGATGGGGGAGAGAGAGGGAGAGAGAGAGAGTAGGGGATGTGAGGGAGTGTGAGAGAGTAGGGGATGGAAGAGAGAAATTGAGAGTAGGGGATGGGAGAGAGAAAGTAGAGAGGGAGAGATAGTGCTTGAGAGAGAGAGATAGTAGGTAGTGCAAGAGGGAGTGGGAGAGGAAGAGAGAGGGGGGATGGGAGTGTGTGTGAAAAATCTAGAGAGTAGGGGATGGGAAAGGAGAGAGAGAGAGGGGGGATGTGAGTGTGTGTGTCTATGAAAGAGAGAGAGAGTAGGGGACGAGAGAGGGGAGAGACAGAGTAGGGGATGGGGGAGAGAGAGTAGGTAATGGGAGAGGGAGTGGGAGAGGGAGAGAGAGAGAGGGAATGGGAATGTGTGAAAGAGAGATAGAGTAGGGATGGGAGAGAGTGTGAGAGTGTGAGAGAGAGTAGGTGGTGGTAGAGAGCTTGTATGGGATGGGAGAGAGAGTGAGAGTAGGGGATGGGAGAGTATGAGAGAGAGTAGGGGATGGGAGAGAGAGAGTGAGTAAGGGATGGGAGAGAGAGAGAGTAGAGAGGGAGAGAGAGAACTTGAGAGAGAGAGATAGTAGGTGGTAGGAGAGGGAGTGGGAGAGGGAGAGGGAGAGAGATAGGGGGGATGAGAGTGTGTGTGATAGATCTAGAGAGTAGGGGATGGGAGAGAAGAGAGTGGGGGTATAAGAGTGTGTGTGTCTACGAAAGAGAGAGAGTAGGGGGTGGGAGAGGGGAGAGAGAGAGTAGGGGATGGAGGATAGAGAGTAGGTGGTGGGAGAGGGAGAGAGTGAGAGTAAAGGATAGGAGAGAGTGTGAGAGAGAGTAGGGGATTGAAGAGAGTGTGAGAGAGAGTAGGGAGAGGGAGATAGAGAGAGGGGGATGTGAGTGTGTGTGATAGATCTAGAGAGTATGGTATGGGAGAGAAGAGAGAGAGGGGGATGAGAGTGTCTGTGTGTGTGTCTGTGAAAGAGAGAGAGTAGGGGATGGAAGAGAGTGTGATAGTGTGAGAGAGAGTAGGGGGTGGTAGAGAGAGAGAGTACATGATGGGAGAGAGAGTGAAAGGATGGGAGAGAGTGAGAGAGAGAGTAGGGGGTGGCAGAGAGAGAGAGAGAGAGTATGGGATGGGAGAGAAAGAGTGAAAGGATGGGAGAGAGTGAGAGAGAGAGTAGGGGGTGGCAGAGAGAGAGAGTACATGATGGGAGAGATAGAGTGAAAGTATTGGAGAGAGTTTGAGAGAGGGTAGGGGATGGGAGAGAGTGTGAGAGAGAGTTGGGGATGGGAGAGAGAGAGTAAGAGTAGGGGAAGGGAGAGAAAGAGAGTAGAGAGGGAGAGAGAATGTGAGAGAGAGATAGTAGGCCATGGGAGAGGGAGTGGGAGAGGAGGAGAGAGAGGGATGGGAGTGTGTGTGAGAGATCTAGAGAGTAAGGAATGGGAGAGGGGAGAGAGAGGGGGATGGGAGTG
The DNA here is from genome assembly GCA_028749045.1 of Cupressus sempervirens. Taxonomy (NCBI): domain Eukaryota; kingdom Viridiplantae; phylum Streptophyta; class Pinopsida; order Cupressales; family Cupressaceae; genus Cupressus; species Cupressus sempervirens. The sequence goes on along the minus strand of CM053789.1, from coordinate 237,898,867 downwards.
TGTATCTGTAAAAGAGAGAGTTTAGGAGATGGGGGAGAGAGAGAGAGAGAGAGAGAGAGAGAGAGAGAGAGAGAGAGAGAGAGAGAGTAGTATATGGGAGAGAGAGAGTAGGTGGTGGAAGAGGGAGAGAGAGGGGGGATGGGAGTGTGTGTAAGAGATAGTATGGGATGAGAGAGAGTGTGAGAGGGAGTAGGAGGTGGCGAAGAGAGAGAACAAGATGGGAGAGAGAGAGTGAGACTAGGGGATGGGAGAGAGTGTGAGAGAGAGTAGGGGATGGGAGAGAGTAGGGGGATGGGGGAGAGAGAGATAGTAGGAAGTGGGAGAAGGAGGATGGGAGTGTGTGTGGGAGATCTAAAGAGTAGGGGATGGGAGAGGAGAGAGGGTGAGAGAGGGAGAGTGAGAGAGAGAGAGAGAGTAGTAGATGGGAGAGAGGAGAGAGAGTAGGGGATGGGAGAGGGGAGAGAGAGTAGGGAGAGAGAGTAGGGAGGATATAGAGTAGGGAGGATGGAGAGTGATGTGTTTTGACATAGTGCGTATGCAATTTATAGTGCATATGTGCTATGTGAAATCACCTAAAAATGGTCAAAAAGCAACTTTGAGGACCATTTCATCCATTCTCTACTTTTGGTCTGTTGTGCACTCTGTTATTCTGATAGAAATCACACGTTTCAACATAGCAACCACTATTTCAACACTTCTTGAAGCTAGCAAACACCAAATTCAATTATTGGATACATGATTTGAAGACTTTTTGAATATTCCTTGTATAGAAAAGGTTAGTGCAATCCATTTTAAATATTGTTTGTTGATATATAGATACAAATTTGATTATAATTTGACATGTTTAATATATAGTGAATTCATTGAAAGTTGTATGTTTGAATGAATGTCATTTTGAAATGGTTAGAAATTTGACAAGTTGTTTGATATATATCATGTATTCATTCAAATAATTATAATTTTTATATGTATTTGAATAATTTGTAATGTACACGTTGTAAGTAATTCAGATGTTTGAATAATTTGACATGTAGAAATCATCATCACGCCAAGGAAGAAACCAAAAACTCAAAAAAATGAAGATAGGGAGAGAGATTTGGCAATTGAAAGAGATAAAATGAAACTACTATGTGAACAAAGAAAATTGCAAAGCAATAATGAAGAATTGACTTTCGAAGAGGATCAAGAAGCATTGGTACAAAGAAACAAAGAGGAAGAATTGGAAAGACAAAGAGGAAGAATTGGAAAGACAAAGAGAATGAATGAGATTGTTACGCTCAAGAAGACAATTGAATTGTGAAGCTACACCATCTTTCAATGTTGGAGTCATATCGTCCACTACACCATCTTCCAATGTTGGAGTCATATCATCCTCTCATGTTGAAGAGAAACTAATTTGTAGATTCAATGATGTACACACTCCATCATTCCGTGTTGAAGTCTGAAATAGTGAAGAAATTAGCATGGAAATGGTGGTTAGGTACAACAGTGGGAGTTCTAGCCATGTGAAAGGAGTATTTTGTGATTTGGATTGAATCTTATATGACCAATGTAAAGGTGTATGATCAACCAATTTGATCGATAAGTTTGGGGAAGGGTAATATTGGTGATCATACCCTAGATTTAAGGTTTGAAAGAAGGTAATTTGGGATTTTGGGGTTCCAGTAAGTCTGAGACAGATTGCTTATGGAATTGGGGGTATTATGCCATGAATGATGACTGTTGAAAATTACAAGGTCTGGGAGCCTATTATACTAGGAGTTGCTTTGTTAAATTAGCCATTTTCATGCTCAAAAGTAGGGCATCAGTTAGAAATAGGGGTGTTGGTCCAAAATTGATGTAGAGTACAACAGTGGAGGGCTTAGTCTAAGGACAATGCTCTCAAATCACAAAGTATGAAAATATGACTCCAAAGTGTTTCAAACACCCTTTACTAATTGCAACACAACTATATCAACCTCAAGAACAAGAATCCAATCCCTAAACACACTTTTCCAACTTTCATGCAATTTCCACCAACCTATACACAAATAGGGCTACAAGGGCTAAAGGTGAGAAATTGCTACATTTGACATAACCACACACCCAATACCTATTATAAGGGTGGAAATAAGAAGTGTTTGACAAACCCAACAATATCCCAAAAGATCAAATTCCAATCTATTCCAACACTCCACTAATCTGCCTAAGTACACATACCTAAATAGGGCCCTTTAGGCATCATTTTCAAAGGAAGACTAATGAAATGGGTGCATACACAAGAGCTAGGTCTTTAGAACTCCAAGGGGTAATCAGGACACTACCAATCCACCTTTTATTTGGTTACTTTCCTTCACATACAATATGCAACTACGTCATTAGCAATAATATGCAACTTTTAAGAAAAAATTGCTTAGCAACTTTTTATTACATTTGCAATTTTTAATGAAATTGACTACATAGGACCTCTAAACTATTCTAGGACCCTTATTAACCTCATCTAAGGTGTTTCCACCTATTACCTAGTTACTTAATGCTCTATAGGCCTTGGGGACTCATGGTTTATAGAATTACCAAATGAGCCTCAAGCCTTTACAAATGGGCTTATAACATCATGAAATTATTCCTAACATCCTAAAACCTTATTGTCTTGCTCATGAATCCTTTAGGAAGGTGGTGTAGTGCATGATCCTTGTGGAATGCCCCATGATGACCTTGAGTGCCCTGCACCAAAAATGACCATATGAAAGATTTTGATATGTTTTAGTACTTTGAAAAGGGTGTCCATAAATGTAATTATCCTCTCAAGTGCTTTGGATAAAGTTTAAGTTATTTAGACTTTTGTGCTACTAGAGGGCTACTAATTTGTCAATTAGGTCTCTTAAGACACCTTGGAAGAATTAAGCATTGGGAGTTGGGTCTAGCCAAGTGGATGGTTAAATCCAATTAAATACACATTATATAACTCATAAAAGTCTTATTTAACCCTTGGTTAAGGCCTTTGCATATTTGGAGTTATTTTGAGTCATATTGAGTTTGTAGGTGTTTTTGGCAAGTTGGATAACTTGCTTGCTTGAAGAAGTTTGGAAGTGGAGTTAGTCTTGTGGATCTATAGGTGTGGAGTTCAATGGGTTAAGCCTTTTGAATGATTATCCTCTGATAAAAGATTGAGTGGGTTGGGTCATTGTTTTAGTTACACTTGAGGAAGATATAAGGGCATTGTTTCAAAGCAAAGGGATAGTTAGTTGTTTCTACATCAAATCATTGGTTGACCACTGACTTTTGCATCACTTAAGGTGCCATCTCTACTTATAATTGGACAAACTATATCATTGACTCTGTACATAAACTGTACTAATTCTTCATTTGCAAGTTACCAATGAAGAGGGATAATGAAATTGAAGCACCAGTGATAAAGGCTGAGACACCAAAATCATCTACGAAACGGTATTATCAATTCACACCCTTAATGTTTATTAGTGCTTTTTGTTCAAGTACCATTGTGTTTTAATCATATATGGTTTGATATTTTAGGATATAAAATGTTTATTGATGGATTTGACAAGAATTCAAAGTATATAGACAATCAATTTACTCTTCCATAAAATGGTTCCTATGTTAATAACTTTTATTATATTTCTTGATTTTGTTCCAGCATTTAATGTGATTGTAATATTGGTTTGTAACTGAAGGAGGACAAAGCAAAAAGAGTAAACAAGTTGCATCTATAGGGCATTTAGTATCTAGGGAAATAGGTTGGGGTAGTTGATAGGAGTTTATTAAATTTTTTAGAAATTCATTGTACGAGTAGAGAATCCATGGTAGGGACTGCTACAACAAATTGAATAAAAAAATTCTGATTTCTTGCAAAGTTAAAGGGTTTTTTGGTATGATAGGGCTAATCCTAGCTTTCTCATAGGGCTAATCCTACCTTTCTCGGTCAAACTCCCAAAATTTTCAAAGTGCCACCTATCTTTTCACCTCTTTAGACACCCTTTAACCACCTCTTAGAGATTCCAAAAGATCAAACTCTGACTTTGTTCTAGCACCAACTAACACCCACTTTGAGTCACAGACCTAATTAGCTAGATTAGGCTGGGTTACAAAGGAAGTATGAGTAAATGGGATCATAGACCTGAATCAACCCCTTTTAACTCTTCTAAACATCTAATTAATCCTCCTACACCCTTCTTCTAGGTCAAATCAATCAGTTTGGAAGCCTGAACTTTCTTTCTTCTTAAAATCTAGACTAGACATAATACAATGTTTAGTTTAGGGCTTGCTGCTAAAAATAGGTAACCTACACCTACAGTTATAAATCTTTTCCATCTTGAATTACCCTCTCCTAAATTGCATTACCCAAAGTGGCATTGAAATCCCACCATGGAATTACAAGTTAGGAGGCCATCTTGAAGAAACCCTCAGATTTAGGGTAAATCTGACCAACCTCTACAAAAATTGATGTAACTTTTGTTGTAGATAAGATAAAGACTTAAAACCAAATGAAATGGAACATTAGCTCAATCCTCTATCCAACCATACCAAAATTTCACTACTCCCAATCCATACAGGCCATACAAAATTGAAACAACAAAGAAAAAGGAAAAAATTCTAAGTTTTATTCAATGTTTGCTACTCATTGGTCAAGTTGATCACATATAAGTATGGATATCTAGTATGGTTGGATATATTTGTGAATATTCTTCTTTTTGAACTTGGAATGAGGTTCTAATTCACTGTACAACTCAAGATATTCCCATGTTTACTAATTGTTGTCCCCATTTTGTGCCATTACCTAGGGTTTCATCTATTTTCCCTCATATCTTGAGATTCCACCATGGGAAATTAATGACCCTTGGTGGATCTAAGTTAGGAAAATGTGTTTTATGTTACTTTTGGTTTTAGGTCAAAAGAATGAGGCAGGAGAGAAAAACTTGATGCCCTAGGCATGCAAGATCTATGTGCATGCTAGAAATTCATAGCAACATCTTCCATAACTCGCTATAGAGAAGGTTTTGAGGCTTGAAATTGGTATGTGATCATCTTACATGATCCCCCTCATGTTTCAATTTCTAAATTGAATTTTTGCTCAAGGGGTAGGGTACTTCCTTTGTTAATGGATGCCTAATTGCCTACATTCCTAATTGAGCCTTAAAAAACTTAGTTGCTGAATACTTTTCTTGAGAGCCCAAGGCTTTAGTATGTTGTATAAAACTAAAAAGGGTATCCAAATCAGTGATTATTCTCTTTGGGTTGTGAGGAGATGTTTGTGGTTTTCCATGTTCAAGGCTACAAGCCTAGTCTTGAGTTTGTGAAGAAACTAGCTAATGAAAGTTGCATAGTTTGAATCTAATGTTGGATTCATGTTAGTTTGGACCTTGTTGGTGTTTGAAAATGTTACCCATTTCCAATTACCATGATGAGAAAAAAACATATCTAGGGGGAGCTAACTCCCATTATCAACACATCCATTCAGACACCAGGCCAACTATAAGGCATGACCCTTCTTCTTCTTCAGGCTCTGCAAAACCTAGGCGGGTGAACCTCTTTAGATATGACTATGTGACCAGTGCAATAACCATTTTCAGGATCTAGAAAAGCAGATGAAACCCCTAATATCTCCTAGTGGTTTATGAAACAACATAGACTCTATAATAGCTAGGTGCAAACCTATATTATTCATAAACTGAGTGAGGGTTTAAAGTTTTATGTCCACTTCAACATGAAGGGAAAAAGATTGATTTATATTGAGAAAGGACAACATGTTTAATATGCAGAAAAAACTTTAATGATCCTACAAATGACCAGTGCCTTATCCATTAGGGCAATTCTACACTCTAGAATTATGCATCCTTGAACATCAATCAACATATGGCATATGTTAAGATATTCATGTTCAGTCTGTTCACCTCATGAATTAGACAACAATATCCAATATAACCCCATACTCTCTTACTTCCTTCTTAATTGAATCTACAACCTTGTCTGAAATCACAAGCAATTATATGACTCCTTGAGTTAAAGGCAAGAAAACTTCAAACATACAACCGGGCAATTGCAAATAAGTTCAAGATCTTTGTTCTTGAACATATAACATTACAAATTCAACAAGAAAGGAAACAGAATTATATTGAAATTCAAAACCTTCTGCAAATTGTATTTATCTCCTTGAAATAAGTACATTAGGAATGCATAAAACAAGATACAAGATCACACTACTATATTAGAACTATCTATGAAATCCATATGCTGTTCATACAAGATATGCTGGGTATGTGGCTTTCACAGCCTGAGTAGAGCTCTAAGAATTGGAAAAATAGAAAACCAACCAACCCTTTCTCTAGCCCTGGGATTTCACTTAAATACTATGAAATGCAACAAGCTTCAGGCATAGAGAACTGACAAGTGTCCCTTACAAAAGATATCACAAGTTTGTAATGGAAAAAAGAAGAAAAATGATTAATAGAACATCATGTAGATCAAATATTCTCCTATAAGCTCCTTTTCTGTTACCACCTTTTACTGATTCAGCTCTACCACTAATTTGTTGTGTGCACAATTGCTAAGACCACCCTATCAATGAAAAAATCAACTTTGAAAAATATGCACCAACCTAGGCCAGTGGGTTTTGTCAAGATGACTACTGAATGAGAATCATCTTTACTTCCCACTCTTTACTGATCATGCCAGGCTTCAAAAATAACAGAATCATTACTTAGCATGCAGTAGAGAAGCCGAAAAACAATGTGGCTATTAAAAATAACATAATAGGGATGCTCTGATCCCCAGCCATGTTTGCTTCCTTAACCAACTTCTTGCCAAAATTTTCCATCTATTGACACAAGAAGGGGGGACACGCACAAAACGTGAAAAAGACTATACCCAAGGGTATAAAATCTTCCTCACCCTCTTCCAAAATGATGCACAAGGTCTCAAATATTTCTGCTACCCTGGCATCAAACTAAGATGCTTTGAAAATTTGTTTAAAAGATGATGTTTTTGCTGAAAAGGTTGTTAGCTTACAAAGTCTATTATTTGTTCTTCTTACTACCTTGGTGACTTGACTACGTCACCTATTTACTAGCTTCCCTCTATCAAAAAACCATACACAGGCATACGAAGCTAACCACTTTCCTTTTCTGAACCATCCTCTGAAAATAAATAAATCATTTTTCAAAGTATTAGTGTCCCAGAACCGACTACTCTTAACGAACAATCCTTCCGCTATCCATACCCTTAGACTTAGTGAAATCTTTAGAAACATTTTTTGAATAAATCACCAGGACTAAAAAATGCAGAGACTATGGTATACACACTTACCTGAAGCCTTTTCTTTTTATCTCTGTAACTTCTGCACTTTATCCTTGAGCCAACTACTTGACACTTGTGCCAAAATTTATCTCAATCCCAACAGTAATTGTTTCCGTTCAGAGGTGACTCACGAATTTCTACTCGCACAAGTTGATATTGGGAAAATCTCACCTGTTACACTCTGTTCTTCACTTTCACACGCGAAGGTTTTCAAGTCTCATTAATATGTAGAATGATACCACCTTCAATAGTAAAATATGCACCGTTGATCTTTAAGATCTTATAAGTTGAAACTGTGAGCATGACAGCTTCGAAATCCACTAGGAAAGCTGGTCTGGAATAACCCAATCATAATTAGCCATGTGTGCAATTTATCTTTTAGTGGGCGCTTCTTGCTTCTAAGAAATGCAAACATGCAAGAACTGCAGATCTGAATTGAATCAATGACCTGAGTCTACCCCACATGTCAGGCTTGCGCACTCCCACACTTCTTATCTTGTGAGCATGTTGATATAGTGGGCCAGCGCCCTCCGTCGATCTAAAGAAGATCAACGGTTGATAAAAAAAAAATCCTGAATAACCATTGCACTGTTCCTTTATCACAAAACACGTGACACTTCAAAATGGCATGATTTGGTTAATTGCGATACGTATCCACAATCCTTTTACTTGCATTATAAAAATATATGGAGATAAAACAATGCGGGCAAACACTAGCCCTTGATGTTGGCTTAGATTGACGGTGATTCAAAATTTCAATATTAGGTGGCTCATCACAATGATCCTGACCAATGAGAAATCACCTTTTATTGCATGTGCTCTGACAAACTTGACCGTGGCATTCAAAACTTTGGTGCCCATGACATTGTTACTTCCTCGCTTGGTCCCACTGTGCCACACATCGCAAAGTGGCATGCCTGCAATATTTATTTGCCTCTCATCTTGAAAATGCGGGTATGCCTCATTCATCGATCTCTCATAGATCGACGATGTTCATAACTTGTCCTCTTTACTCATATGAACACCTCCTTGTGTCTTCATAAGGGACATATGTCACTTATGCACTTGCCCACTTTATTTAAACCATGCTCATCTTCATCTTGCGGGCAAGCGGCATCCAATGATCCTATCCAAGATTAACGGTGAGTCAACCTTTTGAAATATCTTGGACCCACGTAATTAGACTGTGCTATGTGCCCTCTTTGCGCTTCCCCACATTTTGTAACGGCCTCGCATTTTGAAAATGCGGGTATGCATGGTCCGTTGATCTGAACAAGATTTACGATCACCGAGACTTGCATGGTAAGTTTGAAAAGCAACTTTTTGGATTTAAAAATGTGTAAACCATGATTACCTTAAACTTAAAATAGATTTAATCAAAACATTTTTTCAAGTTTGCCTAAGGCCCCTTTTAAAAAAAAAAAAAAAGGCATGCCCTGAGCAAAAAAATGAGAAGGGGCTAAAGGATTTCAAAGGATGTGGTAAATTTGTATAAAGTAAAAGGTTCTTAACTAAATTTTGCATATTAATTGGGGTAGAAAATAGATTTAGGATTTGTTCAAAATAAGACTTTGTCATATAACTCAGAATGAAAAATTATCATCATGGAAGGCTTAGGCAAACTGAATGAAAAGTTTCAGAAACATTGAACATCTCAAGGATCTCAAATGGACAGCCAGGAACACATTCAATTATGGGCATTCATAGGGCTTGACTTTCTCAAAATTTCAAATGGATGCTCAAAAATGGGAATGCAATTTTGAGCGCCAACAATGGCTCTGTCTGGGGATGCATGTCCCTTGTGGGCATGGTAAGATTCTAGATCTCTAGGAGAAGCATACCACATACCTGAAACAACAAAACTTCTCTCAAATAGCTTATTGAAAGCAAGGAAACAATTACAACTACCAAGATTATGTACACACGATGGCCCCAGGCCACCGAACTTCAGCAAAATTGTTTACCTCTGTCATAAACATAATTCTCATCTAAACTTTCATGAGGTAAGCTGAAATTTCTACTCATATCAGTCTCACCAATCAGATTATCATTTTGAATCAACTAATTTAGCAAAATTGAATCTAAACATTGACTTTCACAATGCAAATAAAAACTATGTTCATCTTCAACCACTTGCTTATTATGAAAGTTTTGATCAACATGCTCAAAAATGTCAAATTGAAACTAAAAACCTTCTCCAACAAATGACTCGTGCATGCTATCAATTTCAAATATGAATGTATCATATTCAACATGGGGAAAAAGACCACTCATACCTTCAATCTGTGTATCCCTTTGCATAATTGCATAGGAATCAAATGAACAATCTGACTGATACTCACATATGTCATCAATATCAACATCTGAAACTAATCTAAGATCTTCAAATGATTCTTTGAGATCAACAAGTGGATTAGTCATCACAGTAAAATATTCATTATAAAAATCATTGCAAGGTATAGGTAAATTTTCAATAACCGTCTCATCAAACACCTTGTTATCATAATTAGATGCAACATCATGATCATATTCACTCTCATATTTGGAAGAAGAATAGTCTGACCTCTTACAATAGTAAGGCAAAGTATCATCATAAAACTTATTCTCTACTAAATCTGAACCGTCCATGTGCTCTTCAAAAAGAGGATTGATAATTCCATGCAAAGTGCCGTCATAGACATTAGGACAAGTGATGTGCTGATCAACATCAAACTCCTCACCATATAACAGATTAGTGAAAACTTTAAAACCATTTCTAACATCACTGTCATGGACACTTTTAGCATATGAAGAAGAAAAATCAGAATCATATGAAAACTCAACATCCACTCCGTCAACGAAGCATGTAGCATACAAATCAAAGTTACTTTCATTGTCTCCATATAGGTGATTCAAATGTCTTGCAAGAAAATCATCGTTTATCTTACCAATAGGTGCTGATGCATTAATCTCAGGATCAATCACATACTGATCATCACTATACACATCTTCAAGACATTTTTCTACACAAGTAGGTAATATGTCCTTATAGATAACTTCTTTGTCTTCATATTGTGTAGACACATTTTCTTCATAACTTTTAATCTCAAACTGATTTACACAATTCTGAAATGGAAACTCACTTTTAGATTTAGAAATAGTACTCATACCTTTACTAGCAAGAGAACACTCACTTTTTTCATTGCTCTCTTCTTCCCAATCAGCATCTGATTCACATGAAGACGCATATGTACTATCACAATCCTCTTCTTGACCTGAGCAAAAAGTGTCGCCATTGTCTTCACATGATGCTTCTTCACAATATGTCGGATCAGCAATTTCATCTTTATCACTTGATGCATCACTTCCACGTTCTTCATCCTCATACTGAGATAAATACCTTTCCTCTTCCTGATTTGTTATGTTTTCAACACAATGCGAATCATCAATGGGAAAATGAATGACTAGATTTATATCTTGCATGGATAACTCATCAAATGAATCAATTCTATCATTCGCTGTTGTAATACCATAAACATGTGCATTCAATTCAGCATGAATGCAATCATTTCCTTTTTGCAACAAAGAGATATCATGTTCACATGTTTTTATTTCCGAATCTTCAACAAAACTATTTACAACAATAGGAGTGCTTATTTGCTGATCTGAAATTAAACATTCTATATGACATTGATTTGTTCTTTGCACCTCATCTTGCCGGCAAAAATTTCTAGAGAAGTGACTCCAAGTTAAGCCATATTTTATGTTATTCTCAATCTTTATTGCTATCATGAATGCCTGATGTAAAGTTCTAGGTTCCTTATCTCTCAACAGATAGTTCATCTTTTTATCAAATGCACCAAGATAAACCACTAAACACATTTGATCATCCGGCTTGTAGCTTTCAGGAATTTCATTTAAAATCTTTGCAAATCAGATATTGAATTCAGGAACTAACTCACCATTCCTGATTTGAATTTTCAAAAACTTATCAAAATAATCAGAGATGCTTACTCTTTCCCCGAACTGCATCATGAAGGCTATCATTAATTCATCACAAGATGAAACTGAACATGCTGGTAAGAATGAAAACCAGTCCCTAGCATTATCCTCTAAAGTCTAAACAAACAATTTCATCTGAATGTCTTCACGAGGAATTTCAAAATCACCAACCAAGTCACTAAACAACTGAACATGACGACTGGCTGAAATTTCATGGTTTCCACTAAACTTAGGTAAATACTTTCTGAGATCATAAGGCATAATATTTGGAAAACCATGAATACCATTAAAATTGAATGGCATATACCTCTTGGTAGAGATGGATCTAGGAATTTCACTAATAGGCTGCATACTAGATGAGATGAAACTCGACATTCTTCAACTCAAGACTCATTCATCATTAAATACTTTCAGAATTCATAATTTGCAGCAGATCTTCACAACCCTCTACCAAATGAATGCTTCAAATACACTTCACAACTTTAAAACAACAATTGAAACCAAATCCAGTGAAATGTATAAAACACAAAACTATTCTCCTCTTCTTAGTGCTCAAACTTCACTTGATGGAGAATACATATGTAGAACTAACTTTCATGGGAAAGAAAATTGCATGAAAGTATAAAATACCTCAAGTGTTGCTGTATGAAACCACTGATCTACTGAGTGGCCTGGTGCTAACATGAATTCCTCACACCACTGATCATAACCTTACAGAGCCGCCATCTCATTGAAGAGAGAAATGAAATCACAGCTGTGATTCATCTTTATCATTACAAATTCTTGCGACAACAGATCAAATAACACTTCCAGACTTATTTGTCAGAAACTTATAATAGATCTCTCTTCTTGCTTGCAAATTCGTCTAACTTTCAGATATGCTTGATTCCACTGAAAACTCTTGAAAACAATTTATACATTACTAATCTACAATGATTCAGAGATCCTTTAGATAGAGTCGCCACTCACTATTGTGAGAAAGATTTTAAACATGATTCATAACACTACAGATCTGAATCAAAAATTCAACTTGAAAACTTTGCAAAACTTTTAAAAACATTTAAAAGAGAGAAAACATCTTTCACCAATTCTGACTCTGAATTACAACAGTATTCTGAAAATAACAACCGGTTGACATGACTGAAGATGGACACTCTTAGCAACACAATATGTATTCAACCTTGAAAAATACTACTATAAATGGATAAAACATACTGGGGTGCATGATTTGGAGTAAGAAAATTGAAAAGAACATCAGAGAACTTACTACTGAAACTTTTTAATGCACTTCTCCTGCTGTATTGAATCTCTTTTTTTCAAATTCTCAAGGTTTGTCTTAAATCTGATTCAATACGTCCCCAACAGAGTCACCATTTTGTTGGTGTTTGAAAATGTTACCCATTTCCAATTACCCTGATGAGAACAAAACATATCTAGGGGCAGCTAACTCCCATTATCAACACATCCATTCAGACACCAGGCCAACTATAAGGCATGACCCTTCTTCTTCAGGCTCTGCAAAACCTAGGGGAGTGAACCTCTTTAGATATGACTATGTGACCAGTGCAATAACCATTTTTAGGATCTAGAAAAGCAGATGAAACCCCTAATATCTCCTAGTGGTTTATGAAACAACATAGACTCTACAATAGCTAGGTGCAAACCTATATTATTCATAAATTGAGTGAGGGTTTAAACTTTTATGTCCACTTCAACATGAAGGGAAAAAGATTGATTTATATTGAGAAAAGACATCATGTTCAATATGCAGCAAAAACTTTAATGATCCTACAAACGACCAGTGCCTTATCCATTAGGGCAATTCTACACTCTAGAATTATGCATCCTTGAACATCAATCAACATATGGCATATGTTAAGACATTCATGTTCAGTCTGTTCACCTCATGACTTAGACAACAATATCCAATATAACCCCATACTCTCTTACTTCCTTCTTAATTGAATCTACAACCTTGTCTGAAATCACAAGCAATTATATGACTCCTTGAGTTAAAGGCAAGCAAACTTCAAACATACAACCAGGCAATTGCAAATAAGTTCAAGATCTTTGTTCTTGAACATATAACATTACAAATTCAACAAGAAAGGAGACAAAATTATATTGAAATTCAAAACCTTATGCACCTTGTATTTATCTCCTTGAAATAAGTACATTAGGAATGCATAAAACAAGATACAAGATCACACTACTGTATCAGAACTATCTATGAAATCCATATGCTGTTCATACAAGATATGCTGGGTATGTGGCTTTCACAGCTTGAGTAGATCTCTAAGAACTGGAAAAATAGAAAACCAACCAACCCTTTCTCTAGCCCTGGGATTTCACTTAAATACTATGAAATGTAACAAGCTTCAGGCATAGAGAACTGACAAGTGTCCCTTACAAAAGATATCACAAGTTTGTAACAGAAAAAAGAAGAAAAATGATTAACAGAACATCATGTAGATCAAATATTCTCTTGTAAGCTCCTTTTCTGTTACCACTTTTTGCTAATTCGGCTCTACCACTAATTTTTTGTGTGCGCAATTGCTACGACTGCCCTATCAATGACAAAATCAACTCTGAAAAATATGCACCAACCTAGGTCCATGGGTTTTATCAAGATGACTACTGAATGAGAATCATCTTTACTTCCCACTCTTTACTGATCATGCTAGGCTTCAGAAATAACAAAATCATTACTTAGCATGCAGTACAAAAGCCAAAAACAATGTGGCTATTAAAAATAATAAAATAGGGATGCTCTGATCCCCAGTCACGTCTGCTTCCTTAACCAACTTGCCAAAATTTTCCATCTACTGACGCAAGAAGGGGGGACATGCACAAAAAGTGAAAAAGACTATACCCAAGGGTATAAAATCTTCCTCACCATCTTCCAAAACTATGCACAGGGTCTCAAATATTTTTGCTACCCTGGCATCAAACTAAGATGCTTTAAAAATTTGTTTAAAAGATGATGTTTCTGCTAAAAAGGTTGTTAGCTTACAAAGTCTATTCCTTGTTCTTCTTACCACCTTGGTGACTTGACTACGACACCTGATTACTAGCTTTCCTCTATCAAAAAACCATACACAGGCATACAAAGCTAACCACTTTCCTTTTCTGAACCATCCTCTGAAAATAAATAAATCATTTTTCAAAGTATGAGTGTCCCAGAACGGACTACTCTTAACGAACAATCCTTCCGCTATCCATACCCTTAGACTTAGTGAAATCTTTAGAAACATTTTTTGAATAAATCACTAGGACTGAAAAATGCATAGACTATGGTATACAATCTTACCTGAAGCCTTTTCTTTTTATCTCTGTAACTTCTGCACTTTATCCTTGAGCCAACTACTTGACACTCGTGCCAAAATTTATATCAATCCCAGCAGTAATTGTTTCCGTTCAGAGGTGACTCACAAATTTCTACTCACACAAGTTGATATTGGTAAAATCTCACCTGTTACACTCTGTTCTTCACTTTCACACTTGAAGGTTTTCAAGTCTCATTAATATGTAGAATGATACCACCTTCAATAGTAAAATATGCACCATCGATCTTGAAGATCTTATAAGTTAAAACTATGAGCATGACAGCTTCAAAATCCACTAGGAAAGCTAGTTCGAAATAACCCAATCATAATTAGCCATGTGTGCAATTTATCTTTTAGTGGGCACTTCTTGCTTCTAAGAAATGCAAACGCACAAGAACCACAGATTTGAATTGAATCAACGACCTGAGTCCACTCGACATGTCAAGCTTGTGCACTCCCGCACTTCTTATCTTGCGAGCATGTTGATATAGTGGGCCAATGCCCTCCATTGATCTAAAGAAGATCAACAGTTGATAAAAAAAAATCTTTAATAACCATTGTACTGTTCCTTTATCACAAAACATGTGGCACTTCAAAATGGCATGATTTGGTTAATTGCGATATGTGTCCACAATCCTTTTACCCGCATTATAAAAACATACGGAGATAAAACAATGCGGGCAAACACTAGCCCTTGATGCTGGCTTAGATCGACAGTGATTCAGAATTTCAATATTAGGTGGCCCATCACAATGATCCTAACCAATGAGAAATCACCTTTTATTGCACGTCCTCTGACAAACCTGACCGTGGCATTCAAAACTTTGGCACCCATGACATCGTTACTTCCTCGCTTGGTCCCACTGTGCCACGCGTCGCAAATTGGCATGCCCGCAATATTTATCTGCCTCTCATCTTGAAAATGCAGGTATGCCTCATTCCTCAATCTCTCATAAATCGATGATGTTCATAACTTGTCCTCTTTACTCGTATGAACACCTCCTGTTGTCTTCATAAGGGATAGATGTCACTTATGCGCTTGCCCACTTTATTTAAACCATGCTCATCTTCATCTTGCGGGAAAGCAACATCTGGTGATCCTATCCAAGATCAACAGTGGGTCAACCTTTTGAAATATCTTGGACCCACATAATTAGACTGTGCTACGTGCCCTCTTCATGCTTCCCCACATTTTTGAATGGCCTCGCATTTTGAAAATGCAGGTATGCATGGTCCGTTGATCTGAACAAGATCTACAATCGTCGAGACTTGCATGGTAAGTTTGAAAAGCAACTTTTTGGATTTAAAAATGTGTAAACCATGATTACCTTAAACTTAAAATAGATTTAATCAAAACATTTTTTCAAGTTTGCCTAAGGCCCCTTTAAAAAAAAAAAAAAAAAGGCATGCCCTGAGCAACAAAATGAGAAGGGGCTAAAGGATTTCAAAGGATGTGGTAAATTTGTATAAAGTAAAAGGTTCTTGACTGAATTTTGCATATTAATTGGGTAGAAAATAGATTTAGGATTTGTTCAAAATAAGACTTTTTCATATAACTCAAAATGACAAATTATCATCATGGAAGGCTTAGGCAAACTGAATGAAAAGTGTTAGAAACATTGAACACCTTAAGGATCTCAAATGGATAGCCAGGAACACATTCAATTATGGGCATTCATAGGGCTTGAATTTCTCAAAATTTCAAATGGATGCTCAAAATGGGAATGCAATTTTGAGTGCCAACAGACGTAAATAGACCCTTTCCATGCTTGGAAGTCACCCCTGGTTATTATTTGTATTTGTGGGGTTTTGTGTCAAATATGCCTATGGGCCACTTTTTAGGCATAAAAATGAGAAATATAGGTGATTTTTCAAGGAAAAAAAGAATTTTATGTTTCTTAGAAGGTTACAAAGGTCCTTAGGGTCATTAGGTTAAGTTTTAGGCTTCTAGGAGTTAAGATGTCAAAAATTGCAAAAGTTGTCAAAGCAAAATTGTAAAAATGAGGACAACTTTGCAAGAGTTTGGGAATTGGTGAAGTGCTAAGCATTTATAAATAAGTTATTTTACTATTTTTGAACCCCTATTCCAAGTCATAGAATTGGAATCAAGTGAAAAATGTAAAAATTGCACTTTTTGTGCAAAGTTGCATTGTTGAAAGTTAAAAGTTGCACAAATTTGTAACTTAGTGGAAAAAGGGTCATGGGATTGAACTGTTTGCCCTATTAGCTCTAGGAATCTAGGTAAACCCTATCCCCAACCTTGTCTTGTCCCCTTTAGTTCTCAAACATTCTTGGGCATGACAAACCAGAATGTCCTTAAGGATCACTAAATGTCATAGGGCTGCAATGTTTGACAGGGTATATCTTGGAGCTCGTGTGAGGTATGGATGTGATTCCAATTCCTATAGGACCATGTTGTAGAGACCTACAATAACCTCTCTCAATTTTTGGAGATAACACTCTATTTTAATTTTACAATGCCATCTTGAGTGATGCTAAAACTTGTAGTGTTGGCTAGTACAAAGTTGCCAACTGCCAAATCTCTCTCACCTTTCATCGTGGGATCGAACTGTCTACTCTGTTAGGTCCTGTGGCTAGGTAAACTCTACCCCAAACCTCATTCTATCTCGTTCAACACTCAAAAATTCTTGGGCATGCCAAACTGGGATGTCCCTAAGGGTCACTGAATGCTATAGGGTGCTATCTTTGATGGGGCATATCTCAGAGCTCGTGCAAGGTATGGATTCAATTCTAGTTCCTATAGGACTATGTTGTGGAGACCTATAATAACCTCTCTCACTTTTTGGAGATCACACTCTATTTTGATTTTACAATGCCATCTTGGGTAATGCTAAAACTTGTAGTGTTGGCCAGTATAATGTTGCCAACTACCAAATCTCTCTCCCCTTTCATCGTGGGATCAAACTTTCTACTCTGTTAGCTTTGAGTGGTCAGGTAAACCCTATCTCCAACCTTGTCCTATCCCCTTCAATGCTCAAACATTCTCTGGCATGCTGAACCAAAATGTCCCTAAGGGTCACTAAATGCCATAGGGCATTATCTTTGATGGGGCATATTCAGAGCTCATGCAAGGTATGGATGCAATTCTAGTTCCTATAGGACCATGTTGCGAAGACCTACAATAACCTCTCTCAATTTTTGGAGATCACACTCCATTTTGATTTTACAACACCATCTTGAGTGATGCTGAAACTTGTAGTGTTGGCTAGTACAAAGTTGCCAACTGCCAAATTTCTCTCACCTTTCATCATGGGATCAAACTATTTGCTTTGTTAGCTTTGGGCGGCTGGGTAAATCCTATCCCCAACATCATCCTATCCCTTTCAATGCTCAAACATTCTCAGGCATGCCCAACCAGAATGTCCATAAGGGTCACTAAATGCCATAGGGCTGCAATCTTTGATGGGGCATATCTCAAAGCTCATGCAAGGTATGGATGTGATTCTAGTTCCTATAGGACCATGTTGTGGATGGTTACAATAACCTCTCTCACTTTTTGGAGATCACACTCCATTTTGATTTTATGATGCCATCTCAGGTGACAAAATTGCCAATTGCCAAATCTCTCTCACTTTTCATTGTGGGATCGAACTGTCTACTCTATTAGCTCTAGGTGGTTGAGTAAACCCTATCCCCAACCTCATCCCATCCCATTTAGGGCTCAAACATTCTCGGGCATGCCCAACCAGAACATCCCTAAGGGTCACTAAATGCCATAGGGATGTGATCTTTGATGGGGCATATCTCAGAGCTTGTGTGAGGTATGGATGCAATTCTAGTTCCTATAGGACTATGTTACAAAGACCTACAATAGCCTCTCTCACTTTTTGGAGATCTTATTCCATTTTTATTTTGCAACACCATCTTGGGTGATGCTGAAACTTGTAGTGTTGTCTAGTACAAAGTAGCTACTATTGTTATTAATTAGTTAAAATTAGTTGAGGATCAAGAACTTTAATAATGCAGGTAGCACCATATTTTCTTTTCTTATTTCAACTTGGGCTAGTGGCCTTGGGATCAATTTGGTGTGTCTTTCTTGATGTGTTCCTAGATTCTAAATATTAATTTGAACTTAGTTGATGTGGCTACAATGATGTGTAGGCATTACTTTACAAAGTGTTTAATGGTTATCTAATTTCAACTTATTATATGATACAGCTAAGTGCCGACTCAATTATCATATATGGTATGCTGTACTATTTAATTATTTTTGAGAACTATTTCTTATTGTTCATCCAAATTTAGTTGTTATAAAGATGCAAATGTTAGTGAATGACTTCTTGCTAATACTATTCTTCTATTAGATCTAGATTTCAACCCCTTTGTGGATCTACAGGCTCAATCATGAGCCCATAGGATTGGCCAAGAGAAAAATGTGATTGTATATCAATTGATTACAAAATGTTCAGTTGAGGAAAAAATATTGCAGTGATCAAGAAGAAAACTGGCCATGGAGAATCTGGTTATGAATTCTGATAAGAATGGAACTATTAAGGAATTGCATGATATATTAATCCATGGTGCAAGGAATATTCTTAATGAGCATGGAATTACAGCTACATCTATTAAATACATAGAGGAAGATATAGAAAACCTACTTAATAGAGAGATTAATTTGAAAGAAAAGGACATTTCAGAAGAAAATGGTTATCTTGGTGCCATCTAGGGTATGTCAATTACTCAAGATGAAGAGACAAAACCTATAGTTAATGGGAAAGAGTGGGAAGACCTTCTTGGACCCATGAAAAAAATTACAGATAATGAGGAAGAATGAGGAAGGTGAAAGAGACAAAGGAAAGAAGTAACATATGCATGTGAGCCTATGTCAGATGATGATAAGGAATACTCACCATCTGCTAGCAGCTCAAGTAGTGACAAAAGCTAATACTCACCATCTGCTAGCAGCTCAAGTAGTGACAAAAGCTCTTCAGTGCACATGTACACAAACACAAAAATTTTAGATAGAGAAGTAACAAGTGCGATAGAATTATCCACTGAGCAATGTGAAGTGAAGCCTCAGATTGGATCATTAATAGGCAAAGAATCTGATTATGCACTTCATTCCAGCACCACACCTGTTCCAATTAGAAATGTCTATTCATCAATGCCCTTGCATTTATAGGACTTGGGAAGTCAAGATACTTAAGCTGGTCATGATCCCTCAAAGTTTTTGTCAAAATATATTAATGATCTTAATAGAATAACAAAAAGTTCATTGCCACCTTTGGTGAGGCAGTCTCACTCATTTTACAATGAAGGCCAACCGTCTACAATCCAAGGTTTTAATTCAGCTAACAAATGGAGAGCTTCTCAAGCTACTGATTTCTTTCATGGAGTTCCTAATAAATCTCAAGGTTCTCATTTAGGTGACCAACTGCCAAAAGGTCCACGAATAGACCCAGCGATTTCCCAAATTGACAAAAGGGTAGATGCAATTCTAGAAAAAGTATCCCAATCAAAGAGAAATGGATATCCTAATGAATATAAAGTTATTGCAAATCAAATGGGTGAATCTCCTTCACTAAAAAATATAATTGCTTCTAGAGACTTGAGTTTAAATGGAGATTGTTAGTTTCCAAACATATCCCAGTCAAGTAGATGACCCAGATGCTGCTTGTGTAAAGGGGATACTAGTTTATTAAGGTATCTTTATGATCCCACTTGCTTTTAGTTACTATTTTTTGAGTGGCTAGCCAACTGATTCAGAGTGATTTTTGTAATATATAATGTCCTCATACAAGTACATGCCATTTTTTGTAAACATTTTCTATTGTAAAGGGTTAGTGAGCAATATCTGTAATGTCCCTTAGTGGGACTAAAGAATATAACTATTAAAATTGCAAAGCTTCCATGCTATTGTAATGGAGATTATGTACAATCATTTTGCTAATTCTGATTTGGTCAATAATACTATAAGTGTATACATATGTAAGAATAATTTGGTTCAGTTTAGGATTGAAATAAGTTAAAATGTCAAAAAGTGCAAAAATTGCAAAAGTTGCATTAGCAACTTTTTGCAACAAATTGACAACTTTTTCAAAAACCACTCCCAACGGTTAAAACTACCATGGGTGGTTCTACCTACCTAGTAAAGGCCTATAAAGGCTCTAAGCATCTGATGGATGAGATATAACATTTTACTTGCCTTTTGAATTAATAAAATTTGTTGTTTCTGAGTTATTCTGACTGGTTTTTCTGTATAGTATGGTTTGAAAGGACTGAAGGGTGTTTTTTTTTGCATTGGTTAGATAGTACTATTTATTTGTGAAGTTTTGGAGTTGGTTTTAGGGTTCCATCAATCTAGGAGTTCAAGTTATAGAATTTTTTTGGTCACTACTTGAGAAACCCTCAAAACAAGGGTTTGGCCAAAGAAATGGCCCTAGTTTGAAACTCCACCATTGGAAATTCTTCCAATTTTGTATGGAGTAGGCTAGGGTAGTGTACTATCATATTTCAAAGGCTTGGAGATAGGAGGTTGCAGTAGATGTTTATGAAGGCAAGCCCTAGGTCTAATATTGTCCATGTATTAGACCTTGTTTGTGTAATTTAATGGAGAAATATGAAGAAAAGGAGTTAAGAACTTGTTGAAGTAGTGAAACACCTTCATTTGGTTAGGAGAACACTTTGGAGTTGGAAGAATGATCCCATGAACCCATTTCTTGATCATTACCTTGTAGGTCACGCCTAAACTTCCTAATTAGACCTGAGTGCATGGTTGGGATTAAGAGATGATAGAATGGAGTAGGGTCTTGTAACTTTGGAATTCTTTAATATTTCAAAAAGGGTATTTAAAACTGTCTTTGGTTTGCCAAGTCCTTTGAAATTTTTGTGTTATTGGTGGAAAACAATTATAAGAGACCTAATAACCTACTAGGTTTGTTACAACAGTTTGCATTGTACATTGTTAATAGGGGTTCCAATTAGTGTTTTACCTTATTTTGGTTGTATTGAAGTTTCCCCAAATCACTTTTGGTTTTGGGAGGTCTTGGAACATCAAAACCCACTTTGCTACCTTGTGGGAAGAAGGTCATTGCTGATCCAATAAGGGGAAGTCAGATTCTTGTCTCCCTTGGGTGAGTGGAGTTTGTATCCTATTGGAAAGTTGTATTATCTATGCTATATTCATTTGGAAGTGAGTCATAACCCTTTTTTAGTCCTTGTGGAGTTAGGAGAATTTGGGTAGTAGGTTGATTTGTTTGGTGCTTCCTTGTGCATACTTTGCATCATCCCCCATCTTGAGTCCTTTCTATGACATGCAAGGGAAATCTTACATAGTCTAATTCTAACTTTTTGAAATATTTAAATTGTTGATTAACTCTCTTCTCTCATAGCAATTTTAGAGTTGACTCAATGCATGTTTGTGCAATAATTTGTTATATGTTGGTAATACAATATATTAATTTGATAATATTTAAGATTAACTTGAATAATTAAATTTAAAATTTTTTTACATGGAAAGAATCATTTATGACCATTGTATTGTACTAAAATGAATCTAATCTACACATTAATCTAGGACACCTACATGGTTAATTATTGTTTTTATGAATACAAAGTTGGTGTAGTTGAAGAATTTGACCTTGGATAACACAAGATAACACAACTCTTACGATCTAGTGATCCCTCCCAAGGTATTTTCCATATCACTAATCCTCACAAAAAACTTAAGACATAAAATATATGGGTGAAATAGAGGGTAGCAACATAGTTATAATATCACTTTGTGCATTGGGTTAATACTATAAAGGGTAGGATTGGTGCAATGTTGATTTGTAGGTAATGCCATTATAGATCTTTCATTGTTATTGTGCTTATTAGGGCCTACATTATATTATCAGCTATTTTATCTAATTCTTAGTGTATTTTGAATTTGATTGCTTGAATTTGGAATAAACTGGTAGCAGATATTTTTTTTTAAGGGAAGTGTTAGGTATATTACAATAATGGATTTCTTTCCAGGGCATTTGATCCTTTTGTGATTACCTTTGAAACAAGTCAAGCTATCAACCAACACCTCTTAAACTTTGTGAGATCAATCTTGAAAGATAAAGTTTATTGTTGATCAATATTGTATCAAAAATTCAAATTGATTAGGTATTGAATTAAACTTGATAAACAAATGATAGAGAAGGAAAACTTTAAACATGAACAAGGTCATAAATCATATGACTATGACATATTGGAAATGATTAACTTATGCTTAAACAGTGATAAAGTTTATTGTTAATCAATATTCTATCAAAGTTTCAAACTGATTAGGTATTGAATTTAATGTCATACATGAACATATCTAATTTAATGTCATACATGAACAAACATATAATATAAAATGATAACCAATAATTTCATGTACATTAACAAACACATAATATATTATGATAACCAATAATTTCATACATGAACAAACATATCATTTATTAACCAACAATGTCATAAGTTGAATAATGTCATGCATCAAATAAATGTCATACATCAAATATAAAATGTCATATATACATCAAATGTATATCGAATATGTCCACTGATGCCTATATATATACATGTCTATCAACTATATCTTTTCCTTCCCACTAGGGGAAGGAAACAAATCTCTCAAGGTCTTCTGTTGTCGTGTGAAGGGAGATGGTGGCGATGATGGGGTCCTCTTGACACGCTCGCTCATCCTCTTGTTGAGGCTCTTCTCTAACTCAAGCTGATACAAAAAAAAGTAGATATGAATCAATAATTATTATACATTGAAATCAAATATATGTACACACAAAATTAATTACCGCCATCAAATAGTCACTCTGCAAGTCCACCTTTAAGGCTCATGGATGATCAGGCATAATGAGACCCTACAAAAATTCAATCAATATAATCACTTATAAATAACATTACAAATTTCGATACTAACTATTATAAACAACAACTACAACCAAGAAAATTCTTTCATACCTTAATCAATGGCTATGAGCTAGCCATAGCTATGGCCATTCCATGATCGACAGACTATTGAAGATGAGGAGTGTCCGATGTCATGAGTTGCATGTCATACAATACACATTACATGTCACATGAAGCATAAAAAATGAATTAAATTAACATGAAACAAATGTACCTCTACGTAGCTCGTATGATGTCTATGCTTTGAGTCCATAGTAAATGTTAATGGTCCTATAGAGAACTGATGCACATGCATAATTTCTTTTGTTAATCCTTAATATGATTACTTAATAAATATATGTATTAATTTAAATGATTAAATTGATACATACCTCTGGAATCATGGATGAGACAAAAAATGGGGCTAGGGGATCACTGCTAGGCCTGCCAACACTCTAACCCTAAATTTTGAACAATGTCAATAGGTGATAATTAATTAATTATTCACTATACATATGAAATGTGATCAAATTAGTAAATTATAATTGTAATTTACCTATGTGTCAATGCCAAATGTGTCATTTAGGAATTGATCAATGATGAGCCCATCATCCACACCATCTCCAGCATGAGTACCAAATGTGCATAAGGATCCGCATTAAGTGCACATGTGACTATGATGCATAGAAGGCTCCCCCTCAACTAATGGGCTCGTGTAATGGATGAGGGTCTATGTCAAAGCATTAATGGTCCCTAGAGCACTGGCCTCTACATGTTCCTTCATAACTGAAGGAATAGTCACATGCTCACCCTATGGCTTGACCATGGGTGCCCTAACTACATTAGGGTCACAACGTGCTCTCGACCTCTCAAATGATGACCCCCCACTTCTACCCTAGGAGTCTAATATATCAAAATAATTGGGGATCTCCCCAAGGACAAACTCACAATACAATTTCTTAAAAAAATACATGGGGACCTCGTGATTGTTGCAAGGAGAGGCATCAAAAACCATCCACCATCTATCCCAAAAATTATTTCTAATAGCATCGTGTATGCACCAATGGATGGGGAATCATTTAGTAGCCTCTCTAACAGCATTTTGGTCACTGGGTTTTCTAAATAATGCAGATATTCTATCTTTTGGTATTTTTTTTTTTAACATCTTGATATGAGAATTTATTTGCATAAAATCTTTTTTGTTCATCCCTCTTAACCTGCCAAACATCTAACTAACCACTAATGAGGCTATTTGGGTCTTGTTGGATTCAAGGGATGATGCCAATTGAACCCTCATTGGATTGGTTTGTCTAGATTCTTTCAACCGACCAATGAGTCCTTCTAATTCAGTTTTGCCTCTTTCTATTTCATTTATTATATTTTCTTGTGTACCAAGCAGAGGTCTTGCAATTGGTTTAGGCTACAAAATTTGTTGTTCTTCTTGGGGAGGGTTTTGGTTTTGATTTTTTTGAGGGTTTTGAACTTCTTGGGGATTTTCTGGTTAATCATTGACATTTCCTAATAAAAAATCAATTGAAATCTAAATAAATAAACAAATCTAAAGAAAAATTGTAAAAACCCTACAAAACAATATAAAAAATCTATAAAACAATATTAAAAACATACCAAACAATGCAAAATGAAATTTAGATCACATATGGCATGCTCATGATCTCAAATTTCACCAACAAGGAGGCATATTGGCAAGATGGATGGTGGAAAGCTTGATTTTCTCCATTTCACGTACGCGCTATTGTGAGGAAGGTTGAAAAACAAAGTTAAAATAAATGGGCTGCGGTATGTAGCCCATTTATAACATTTAACTTTTTTTAAAGCGCGTACGTGCTATTGAAAAATGAAAAAAAAAGGGTGTCACCTTTTTGGCACCACAACTTGGTGCACTTACCCTATAAGGAGAATGTTGTTAAGTCTAGGAGACATCATATTTTTTAAGTTGGTGATGAGGTGATGGTTCATTTGAAGAGAGACATCTTTCATGTTAGAACATATAATAAGTTGAAAATGAAGAAGTTTGGACCTTGTAAGATCTTGAGGAAGTTTGAAAATGGTAATGCTTATGAAGTTGAGTTACCTGATGACATGGATATATCTCCTATGTTCAATGTTGCTAATTTGTATGAGTATCATGAGTAAGATAATGAAGTTGTTATACCTAATGATTATCCTAAGAAGAAAATTGAAGAGTTTGAATAGATTTTAGATCAAAGAGTTGGTACAAGGATGAGAGGAAATGATAACCATGAATATTTGGCAAAATGGAAGAATAGACTAGTTGAAGATGCTACATAGATTTCTCAATCTGAGTTGGATTCAACTCTAGTTGTGACATCTCAATGATTCAGGAGAATCATTTCTTTCAACCCCAATTGTCTGATGTAGGAGCATCCTGGGTTGTCTTTCTATCTTGCTCATCTTTATTCATTCTACTTGTTGGAGCTGAGTGCCATTGGTTTCCAAGTTGGTATTGTTGCCAAGCTATAGCTAGTGTTGGCCAAGTTACTATAGCTAGTGATGGTTGAGTTACTATAGCTACTATTTGTTGAGTTACTATAGCTAGTGATGGCTAAGTTACTATAGCTAGTGTTGGCCCTATTACTATAGCTAATAATGGCCGAGTTACTATAACTAGTGATGGTTGAGTTACTGTAGCTTTCCAAGATTGGCCGAGCTATCTAGTATTGGTCAAGTTATCCAGTGTTGGCAGAGTGTTCCTTCATGTGCCAAGTGAGCTTGATATTTATTGATGCTCAATTTCTTCTTTGACTGAGTTTGTCTGTGATTGGTTTTTAGTTTGAGCTAACTTATGTAATTAGTTTGGATCATGAAATTAATGTTCAAATCTTGTCTTGAGATGTGTGTAGACCATTTTTATGTTGACCTTTCTACTATGTAATGATTTAGAATCTTCTATAAGCCATTTTGGCAAGTATAAATATGGGTGTTTAGGTTTAGGTTAGATCTAACTTAGAGAGAGATTTTAGAAAAGAGTTTCTAAATAGCAAATTGAAGCCGGATTGTGGATTTTGAAGTTGTATTTTGTATTTGGCCATAACCTAGAAGGCCTTATAGCTGGGCATGTATGTTGATAATTGGATGAATTAATAAAGTTTTTTTTCTTCTCTCCTTGGTATTGTTCTCTATGTTGTTTTATTATGTTGTGTCTATTCAACAGGGCAATTGGATAGTTAGGTGTGACTTTGGCCCTAGCTATTCATTCCTCCTTGTGTCACTTTTGACCATATCTCTTATTCTGTCCATTATCTTCTTGTTTCATTTGCACCACATTCTAGAGTTTTAGTGGTCTTTCTGACCTGTGTACTAGGACTAGGTCAACTTGGACTAAGTCAACTTGAACTATCTCAACCCAAGTCGACCTAGTCCTCGATTATCACAAAATTTGGGGTCCAAAAATTCTCAAGCTTACCAATTATTTTATTTACTTCCCCAGTAGGCTTGAGTTATTTTACCACCCAAAAAAAGTATAAAAGGAGGCTTGGAAGCTTCATTTTCATCATCTCATTCTAAACTTATCTTCTATCAAGAAAGGAAGCATTCAAGCCATTCTTCTTCAAGCAAGCATTTTAGAGCATTCAGGTTCAACCATCTCCTTCTTGCATCAAGCTTCTTCTTTCAAGGTTGTAGTGGAGTTTGGCTCTAAGGAGAAGATCCATCATCCCAATCAATTCAATTTCTTATATGATTCATCCATGACATGTCACATACATTTCCATACATGAGGTTTTGGCTTCTTTTATTTCCTTATGGTTTCTTTGAGTCAAGGCTATTACACTTACATACTTGATCACATATCAAAGATTATTGCATCTTTGAAGGTAATTGTATCTTTGACTTGATATTATTTAGATCTGCTACATGCAAGAATTTTATTTACATTCACATTTCTCAATTATGGTTAATTCCTTAACCTAGGGCTCAATTTGTAGGTTGGGAGAGAAAATGATTACAAATCAGAAATCTACAGTTCACAATCTTTTTGGAGTCAGCAGTTTCAAAGTCATGACTAAGTCATCTTGGTTGTAGGTTGTCTTTCAAAGTTGACCTAGTCCTTCAATCTTGGATTCTAGGGAAATTTCTAGGTTTTGTTCCTTTCATCATTTTATTATGAGATACGCAATTGAAATTTTAGAAGAGTATCAAATCTTAAATTTCTTGAGAAAAAATATATCTTCCTCTACACATTTTGAGGCGAGTCTTTCATATTTAATTTCCTTTCATATTTTTATCCTAGACTTGTATATTAATTGGGCTAATTTTATTCATATAGCATCTAGATTTACATTTCCTAAGTAATTAGTTCAACTTCATATTCACGTTATCCTATCAAAGGGCCAAAGAGCACATTTCCTTGTATTGTATTCCTCCTATAATCCCTTTTACATTGTAATTGAATGAATTAGTGACCCCATAAAGTGGAAGTCTACATCTTATTCAAAATTCTTCAATTTTACCACTAAACATTTTGGTGAACCCAACTTTGTGTCCCTAAATCTTTTTGGAGCTAGATTTTATTATCTCTCTTTGTATGATTTTGGTGTATCTCAATCTACTTTATATACTATTGTTTATAGTAGTGATATTTAGATCTCCTTTTTTCATTGTTTTCATATAGATTTCATTTTCATATTTTTTTATTTAAAAAAAAATAAAAATTGCATCTAGTTTATTCTTATATTACATTTCATTTTAAAATGTTATTATATTTCCTTTAAATGGGATCCTTATCTTTGTTTTCAAACTATTTTCATGATATTCAGGATATTCCATTTTATGCATACAATGATGGCTCAATATATTCTTTTATTGAGGCTCATCTTCCTAAAGATGATGATGATCAACCTTTAGTGATTCATGATGTTCCTAACCTTGATAGTCTACTATTTGGGATAAGCCCTTGGATAGGAATATTGACTACTCTCTTTCTCATGAAGATTCCTCCTCTAATATGTGTTTTAATCCCTCCTTGGATGATTCTCCTATTTGGGATGAACCCAAATAAGGACATGGATTATTCCCTTCCTCATGAGACACATTTAAATGATCAACCTATTTCTATGCATTCAATTAATATATCTTATGTACATGAGGCCTTTTTGAGTGCCTTTTTGAGTTTTTCTTATCCTTTTCCTAAAAGTTCCTTAGAAATAGAACACCACATATTTGATTCTCCTTATCATGACATATCTTACTTAAATCTAGGTCTTGTTAAAAAACATGATTCTAATGACTTTATTTTCACCAATTCAAACATAGATCCTAAGGATCCTACTCACATTGAATCTATCAATAACTTCTCAACTTTTAAAGATTGGGAAACCCTATATTCCACACTAAAATTATCCATTCTTGAATTTGTGCATCCAACACCTTTATTTTAAATGAGTATATGCATATTGAGTGCTTCTCTTTACATTTCCATCTAATTAACCCTAAGAGTCTTTCTTTATCTATGCTTCATCCTTATTTTCAATTCATTTCTTGTATTATGTTTCATATAACTTGCAATATGAATGATATATTTTACATGATCATTTTAATTGATGCATCTACATCCTTATTATGTTTCTTCTAGCTATGTGACACTAATAACCTATCTTTTGGGGGCTCATTGTCCTACTTTGTGAGTAACGTAATTGTGATTTCCCCTGTCTCCTTGCTTGGGGGGCAAGGCTCTATTACCTCTTCTTACCTATATATTAACATCCATTTTCTCCCTTTGATGACTTGTTTTCCTTTTATATGATGACATGTTTTCTTGCATTAATTTATTGTGATTACTTGTGGACTAACATCCCAAGTGCACTCTTATATTTGCTTGAAGTCACATGTCTAGTATAAATTGAAACCATTAACATAGGTATAATGTGATTCTTATTCTCTTTTCTTTTCCAATATCCTTGATGAACTTACATTCTCTTATAATATGATGTTTCCTCTTGCATTTAGTTGTTGTGGTTGCTTATGGATTAGCATCCTAAGTGCATTCTTATGTTTGTAAGTGCATCTTTATTAAAAATAATCTCTCATTTAGGGCATATATTGGTTTTTTCTTTCTTTTTCTTCTCTCAAGGGTATGTTATCCCTTTGTGATTCATTTCATGATAAATAAGTGAGCATAATGTGGTATCCTTTCATCTTCATTTCTCTATAGATCACATTATTTTATGGCACATTTTTATCTTTGGCAATGAAAATATTTGTTACATGAAGGATCATGTCTCTATTTCCTAGAAAATATATTTTTATACCTTGGATAGTGATATTTCTTATTTAATGATCATCTATAAATTACTTCACAAGTGATATATTTTCTAACATTTTATGTTGTTTAGAGTTAGGTATCATATGCTATTTCTTGCTTTGATAATCTCCAGTGTTGCTTTATTATATAATACTTCTTATTGGATATGGAATGCTTGCATTTTTTGTATAGCTATCAGTTGTTGCTTAAGATTCATCTTTATCTTATGCGATGTTGTTCTATAATCTTACCATATACTTTCTTTCTTGTCTCACACTTGCGGTGGCAAGGCCTTTGTATACATATTTTTGTCTAAGGATAGTCTTTGCTTAGTATAGTGGCATTTATTTATTATGTGGCATTATTTTCTTATAAGAAATGATGACTTGATCATGACTCTCTTTTTTATACAAGAGGTGCATGTCCTTGATAATCACCTCTTTATTTACAAAACTACATTCATTAAACATTTACCCATACTATATATGCTTTAAAGGTTGTCATCCTTCTTCCAAGGATCCTTATATTAACCTACACAAGGGGCTAAATATGTGCATCCTTGTTCTTCTTGGGTTTTTTTTATCTTTTTTCATGATGCTCCTCTTGAAGGTAGATGTCTTGTACATAAGATTTGTTCCTTTCAAGGGTCTCTTCTCATTTGCAATTATATCCTTTTATAATTTATCTATTTCCTTAGCTTATAAGAATTCATGCTCTTTGCTAAGTTTATGGTATACATTGTTGATACATGATATCCTTTGTTGCTAGAACTAGTTATCCTTGATTCTCTCCCTTATGATGTCTATGGGTACATAGTCATCCTAAGGAGGGGGCATATATACACCCTCTTTGTACATATTTTTTCAATGAAGTAAAAAAATAGATTTTGAGTATGACTTGGAGTACTTTAGCCTTGGCCAATGGGTATGATTTCTAGGTCAATTTCAAACCAATGCATTGTGCCTTCATGTCTCTTTTGCACACAAAAGTACATATTATAAATCTAATACATATGGGTAACACATGACATTTTGAAAATCCTCTACAAGTATAAGTGACACTTCTCCATCCCAAGGAGACACATATTTATTGTTTTATTTTTGCTAAATCCCTCCTAGGGTAAGGTGCACATATTTCTCATTCCATGGTGATACTAAGAAATTGATCCATGGGTGGACACACATACACACATACACATGCATGCATAATACATCGATGGGAGTACATGATTGACTATTAGACACACAAACCTGCTACACCATTTGATTCTAGTTTTTTTTTTCAAGATTGAATATTAGGCTGCACACAAACCTCTTAGACCATTTAATCCTTCCTCATTATGATTCACAGTAAGGAACACAAACCTTACTAATCACTCTCTATCTCTCTCTTTGTGGTTTCATGTTGACAAAACATAACCATGAGGGACATAGTCATTTGTGGTGCTCTTACATTTCCTCTATGACCTCTTATGTTTTGTAATAGCCTTCCAAATATGATATTTGTGAGTGAAACATTTTCTTAGCCAAGGTCTCTTTCACTAGCTGATTTGGGCTTTAGTGCTAGCCCTTTTTGCATCTTTCTAATTTTTTTTTCCTTTTGTTTTTCTTTGATTTTATTTTTCTTTGTCTTCATGCTCTAATGCATGGGAATGGAGTTAGGATCCTAGGTTTGGGGGATTATGTCCTTAATCTTAGTGATGGTCTAGAACCTCAATGTGACATTTTCTCTCTCCCCTTCCCTCATGTTGGAAGTCTTAATTGGGAAACTAAGATATTGAGAGGAGGGGAAGGGGGTGAATCAGAATCTATAACATTTTTTTTTAAAATCTTTTAATAATTCTTTAGTGCATTCACCACATTTGCCATCTCATATCTAATGCATGCATAACATAACTTTTAAAATCAAACTATAGAAACATATAGATCTAATTTATCAATCACATGCATGAAATTTAGGCACAGAACACAAAGATTTGGTTACCTAGAAACCCTCCAAGGTGAAGGTAAAACTAGGGTGGGGATGACACCCACAAATTTTCACTACTATAGTAATAAAGTTAACCTGTTAGATTTACAATGTTTGACCATATCTGATGATCTACCCTATGAGGGGTCTTCCCTGTTAAAGGTTGTTAAGATTGTTCTAGGTCTTATCTAGTGAGAGGATTTTACACTTACAACAAAGTAAGGACTCAGTTAAGAGATTTACAAAGATTTGTTAAGACCACTCTATTAAGAGATTATCCCAAACACAATCTGTTAAAACTAATTCAGTACCCAATCCTTGATTTTCTTTGATAAGATGGTTTTGGATCTCCTCTCTTCAATCTAATATGATCTTTGATCTAATATAGCTTTATTGTCCTTTAGTGCTTTGACAAGGTACTTCCTCTAAAATAGCAAAACTCTTTTGCCTTTTCTACAGTGTTTACACATTCATACTTGAATCACACAAATAGCTTGTTCACTCCTTTTCATCACTATCACCATGTACTTCTTCCTTCTACTTCTCTTTAAAATAGGTTTAGACCTACTTTATTAAAAAAAATTGTAAAATTTTTTCTATATATTTCCTTATTTTGCTTCTTCATCTGATTGGCTAATCACAACTCATAGGGATATGTGATCCATGCCATAAAACATGTAATATCCTTTGTAACAACCTCTACAAGTATTAAATATCTTATCCATGTCAACTTGAAATGGTTTACTTCAAAGTTTGTATCATTCCTGACTTGAATGTCAATTCTACATTGCTCGACACTTACTGTTGTTAGGATTAAGCATAGGTAGAAATAACAATTACATGAAAATATAAACAATATCAAAAAATAATAAATCACATAGAAGAGAACACAAGACACCCAGATTTAATGTGGTTCACCCAATCCCTAGGCTACATCCACCAAACAATGAATCCAATATTATTATGATCTAGTGCTTACAACCTGATTACAATCCATAATCCCCTACAACTCAATACCACTACAAGAAGCAATTATCACATTACACCTTATGAAATCCCTAACCATAATCCTTTTTTATACAATATTTTCTCTACTTTAGGGTTATAATTAATTATAAAAAGTGTATAATACATTCTTGATCAGTCACCACATATCATCAACTTTCTCTAATACTCAATATTCACTATACATGTTGTTGATGCTCGATCTCTACAGTACTTGACACCTTCTCTGTAACTTGACATCAATGTGCTCAAACTACTCGGTAAATAGTAGGCTCAACTTATACTTAAAATACTCGATGACCAAAGACTTGCTCAACTCCTATAGAGCTTGATATATAGATTTTTATTTACAGGTCTTTATTTGAGTCAACCCATATAGAGTATCTTGGTTGTAGTGATGACCTTCTAACTCTACCTAGTATATGACTAAGTATTTGAGACTAATAGATAAAAATAGTTAGAGATACCAACACTTCCTTTACTGAGAGTATGACTTGTCTCATACTTATGTTAAAGTGGGGGCTAAATGTAGCATCTTAAAATAGATGCACTTCATTTTTAGACCTTTTAGCCCTACTTAGTGTGGTTTCAGTCTCTTTTTGTCCTCTCCTCTTCCATTTCATGCTCCTTCATTATCTGTTTCTTTTTGACATGGTCTTCTATGTATCGTCTTGATACCCTTTTGACCATATCTCTTGTTCTGTCCATTATCTTACAGTTTCATCTGCACCACATTTGTGAGTTTTCTATGGCCTTTCTGACCTATCCACTAGGACTAGGTCAACCTAGGTTGACCTAGTCCCTGATGATCATAGAGTTATAGGCCCAAAAGTTCTCGAGTTTACCAATTATTTTATTTATTTTCCCAGTTAGACTAAGTTGTTTTCCTACCC
The DNA here is from genome assembly GCA_028749045.1 of Cupressus sempervirens. NCBI lineage: Eukaryota > Viridiplantae > Streptophyta > Pinopsida > Cupressales > Cupressaceae > Cupressus > Cupressus sempervirens. The sequence goes on along the minus strand of CM053789.1, from coordinate 237,865,238 downwards.
AAAAACTAGTATAAAAGGAGGCTTGGCAGATTCATTTTCATCATCTCATTCTCAAATTATTTTCTCTCAAGAAAGGAAGCATTCAAGATGTTCTTCTTCAAGCAAGTATTTTAAAGCATTTAGGTCCAAGCATCTCCTTCTCACATCAAGCTTCTTCCTTCAAGGTGGGAGTGGACTTTGGCTCTAAGGAGAAGATCCATCATTCCAATTGATTCAATTTCTTCTATAATTCATCCATGAAATGCCACATACATTTCCATACATGAGGTTTTGGCTTCTTTGATTTCCTTATGGTTTCTTTGAGTTAAGGCTATTACACTTACGTACTTGATCACATATCAAAGACAATTTCATCTTCAAAGGCAATTGTATCTTTCACTTGATATTATTCAGATCTACTACATGCAAGCATTTAATTTACATTTACATTTCTCAATTATGATTAATTCCTTAACCTAGGGATTGACCAAGGCAAGCCCCCATCAACCCCCAACCCCAAACCTTTCTTTTCTGCATTGATTTGCAGGTTGGGAGTGAAAAGGATTAGAAAAGGATTACAAATGTAGAACCTACAATTCACAAGATTTTTGGAGTCATTAGTTTTGGAGTTGCGAACTATGTCAACCTATTTGTAGGACATCTTTCCAAGTCAACCTAGTCCTCTAGTCTTAGATTTTGAGGAGATTTCTAGGTTTTGTTCATTTCATCTTTATTGTAAAGTTTGCAGTTGTAAGTTTAGAAAAGATTTAGATCCAAAAGTTTTTGAGAGAAAATTCATCTACCTCAACACACTTCAAGACAAGTCTTTCATATTTAATTTCCTTTCATATCTTTATCCTAGATTTGTATATTAATTAGGCTAATTGTATTCATATATCATCTAGATTTATATTTCTTAAGCAATTAGCTCAATTTCATATTCACGTTATCCTATCAAAGGGCCAAAGAGAATATTTCCTTGCATTGTATTCCTCCTATAACCCAGATTTAGTATTAGCACCCTTCCTCTTTTAGGTCCTAACTTATCTAATTTGGGTTAGATGTGGAATCATATTTGGAAAATCCCCTCTTTCCCTTTCACATTGCAATTGACTAGCTTAGTGACCCTGTAAGGTGGAAGTCAATATCTTATTTAAAGTGCTTTCATTTTACCACTAAACAAGTTGTTCGAGAGAATTGCCTAACAAACAATGTAGGAAATGAAATTGCAAGGACAAGAGGAAAATAAGAGATTTGTTTTTCAAAGGTGTTCAAGGTATCCATAAGAGCTCTAAGATATAGTGAAAAATAATATTTAGATAAATAGATAAAGCTAGGAAGGTTTGAAGATAGAAGGATTTTATGATAATTCTAAATTTTGTTTGTTGTTGAAAGCAAGTGTTTTGTTACATGAATGCAAAAACAAGAGTTTCAATAAATATATGTTTTAGACTTTCTTTTCATATAGTGGATTGGATGACATGTTAAGGCTGCAAGACTAAGTAGTTTAACAAGACCTCCAATCTTGACTACATCATTATCTTAGTAGATACATGAGATATTTTTATATTCTTTTCAAGACATTAATCAAATAAAAATAAGAGAATAAATGAATGACTATAAAATATTCTTTTCCAAATATATACTATTCTATTGGGCTTGAATCAAAGGTATCCTCAATTCGTTTTAGTAATATATTAAGTTATCAGCTTTGTTTTTTGATTTGTCTATCTAAAATTTTAATTACATAGATGTCTCAAATCACACTATGTGATCCATCATCAAGATAAGTGAGAGAAAAAACTAAAGTAAAATATCACAAGTACAAAGTTTTATTAAAATTATATGAATATCAAAGTTACTTAGAGGGTGATAAATGTTAAATAAAAAGCAATAATAAAGATCATTTGTAGTACTATTTAAAATCATTAAAATTATTTAAAATAAAAAATATTGCTGATTTTTGTTTTAAAATTTTAGATAGCTTAATTTAAATAATAAATGAATATTCTTCTCATAACTAATACAATAATAACATTTGGTTGTAGGCCTCCTCAAGTTACTTGTGATGTCATGCTTGCACTAGCTCCCACTCACTTCACAGTTTAAATTTTTGACCCTCCTACCTAGGCTTTTGGCTCCTCCTTTATGGTTCTTTGTTTTTTCCCTATTTCTTGGCTCCTCTAACCACTTTAATTACACCTCCATTCACCCCTCTCTAACAACTATACAACACAATGTTTTTGGCCCTCCCTCATAAATCTCCACCATTGGATATATTGAACATTTGTCACCCCTTCTTAAGGGCAAGGTTGAGATTTACCCTTTAGGAAAACTTTTCTTTGTAATTTTTGATTCATATGAAGATAAATTATAGATTATTCTTGATGGTGGTGTCTAGATGTAGGATCTACATTTCCTTTTTTAGCAGCCTTAATTCCCTTTAATCTATTGAAAGAGTCTTTGGAAATTGCAAATTATTTTTGGTTGAAATTACCTTATCTCTCCTTTACCAATTTTGTTATTCAATTCCGAGGTCATTGGTATTGCTATTCGCTGTATCTTGAAGGTTGATGCTTCTTCACAAATTTTTACTCATACTTTTATCAAGTGTTTTGGTGGAAATAGATTTATCCAAGGCATTTCATTGAGATATTATGCTATAGGTTAATGGTCATTCATCAACCTATCTAATTGATTATGAAGATATTCCTTTTTGTTGTAGGCATTATTTTTCTATTGGGCACTTCGTGTCTAATTGTCCCTTTGGCTTGGGCATAAGCAGTCTTATTCAACATGGTGGAAAAACTATCTTCCTAAGGATTTGATTGTGTACCTTGATGGTTCTACTAATAAATTTGATTTAGAGGGTCCCTCCTATATCCTAAATAATCCTCTTCCTATTCAAGGAAATCCTCCTACTAAGGATAAAAATTTGGTTCTCCTTTGGTTACTAAGTTTATTGATAGAGTTGTTTTGTCTCCTTATTCATCAAATGATGAAGTAAATAGTATCAAATATCTTGGTGGCGGTCATCCTATAAGGTGCCTTGGATTGTGGCTCAGCTCCTGGCTTAATATCAATGTAGAAATCAAACTCTCTCTTAGGTGGTAACTCGGGTAGATCTTCAGGAAAGACATCTTGAAACTCCTGCAATATTGGATAATCATCTATGGAAGGTATAGGATATTCAAGATCTTTCACATGTGCAACAAAAAGTTGACAACCCTTCCTCTTAGCCTTCTTTAACTACATAGCTGAAATATGCCTAAGCACTATCGGCCTCTTAATCCCGTTCACTATTACTAGATTTCCAAAGTCATCCAGGCTTTCAACTAGCTTATCTTTGCAATTTACTGTTGCCTTATGCTCAATAAGCCAATTTATACCAAGTATGACATTGTATGACCCAAGTGGAGCTACATATAAATTTACTTACGTGTGAAAAGTTGGAAGTTCTAACTCACTAAAGGATAGACATTGCTCTACTTAACACTCTATCCAATTTCCATATTCAACTATCCAAGGTTTCTCCATATAACTAGCTTTAATTGGAATTTTAGCTGCTACACTAGATTCTACAAAAGACTCTATAGCACCAGTATCAATCAAAATGGAAACTTCACAATTGAAAAGCTTACTAGTCAACTGTAAAGGAGCTACCTGAAACTCTACCTACCTATGGTCCATGGTTGCATGAATATGGTGTTGAACTTTTGGTCCATTCCTACGTGCACTCCTCTGAGAGAATCTAGCCACATAGTGACTAACTCCACATACAAAAAAACCATCATGAGGTCCTATTTGAGCTATTGATTTATCATTCCTATTCTAGTTCTTGTTATTACCACCATTGTTATTCCCATTATTGTTACTTCCGCTACCCTAGTTCTAACCTTGGAAATTCCTGTTATTGCCCTTTTGAGAATTTTCTTATCCTTTCCCTTTCATGTTATACATCTATTGTTGACCACCCTACTATTTTTTATTATCCTAAAATTTCCTCTTGAAAGATTGGTTATTGAAGGCTTTTACTGGAGCTATATCTTTCAATCATTGCTCCTGCTTCAATGCCTTTCTCAATGCATAGTCCATAGACTTTGGCTCATGCATTTCCACCTCATTATATATTTTTGGGTGTAGCCCCATGATGAACTTGTGAGTCCTAAACAAGACATCATTTTCGTATTGAGGAATGTATTTAACCAGATGGAAAAATTGTTCATGATACTGTGTGACTGACATGACTCCCTGAATTAGCTTATAGAACTTTGATGCCTTCTTGTCATAAAAAAATTGGGCAACCATCGCTTATGAAAATGTTGTAGGAAGTCTACCCATCCTATCTCTCCATGTTGTAACTTATTCTTAGCCATAACATTCTCCCACCATGTTGCTTCTTCACCAACCAATTGAAAAGTAGCCCATACTGCTTTGGACTTCTCGGTGAAATTACAAACATGAAAATACTTTTCCATTGTGGTTATCAAAGCTTTTGCTTCTTCACCTATAGTCTTACCATTAAAGGTAGAGGGTGTGACCTTCTTGAGGTCCTTGCTGAGATCTTTTGTGATTCAGACCCTATGATGAACTAATCCAGCCATCCTTCGATCATCTTCTTCCTTATGTTTCTCTTCAATCCTTCGATCTTCCTCCTATTTCCTCTAAGCCTCAAGAAATTGGTCTTCCTCTCTTTTCTTCCATGCTTCTTCCTCCTGATGCAAAGCTTCTTTGTGCTCATCCTCCTTAACCTATCATCCTCTTATGGCATTTTCCATGTCATCAGTGCGCTGTCCCTGCTAAGTGAGGAGTGCTAAAATCTGGTCAAGCATTTTGTTTCTAGGCTCAACCTGAGGACCATTGATGCCTCCATCCCTATTGCCTCTTCAGGAATGTTAGATTGTGGTGATTGATCAAGAAAGTACTGTACATACTCCATAATTTTTTGGGGTTCAAAAATATTTTTGGGCCCTATTTTATCAAGATTTTTGGCCGACATGTAATTATTAATTATAACCCTAAAACAACATAAAATACTTGTATAAAAGGGTTTAGGGTTAGGTATTTTATTATTATGTTGTGATGCAAAATTTCTTCTTGCAACGGTATTGAGCTATAAGGGATTATGGATTGTAATGAGGTTGTAATCATTAGATTGTAATAATATTGGACCTACAGTTTGGTGGATGTAGCCTAGGGATTGGGTGAACCATGTTAAATCTTGGTGCCTTGTGTTCATTTCTGTGTGATCTATTATTTTCTATTATTGGTTATATTTTCATGTAGTTTTTATTTCTATCCGTGGTTTTATCCCAACAAGTGCTATCAAAGTGAGGTTGTCTTTCAGTTATCCTCTACAGGAAAGTCTCACGGTTAAGTGGGAGTCTCATGGTTGAGTGGGAGCAATGGAAGATGAGGGTAAGCTAAGGGTTAGTAGGTTTAATAGGCAGAACTTCTAGTTATGGAAGATGTGAATGGAAGACTATTTATATTAGAAGGATTTATGGAAGCTGTTGGAAGGCAAAGCCAAGAATTAGAGATCTATGTCAAATGATAAATGGGATCTTTTGGATAGAAAGGCACTTGGAAGTATTTGGTTATGCCTAGCACCATCAGTTGCATTTAATATTACAAAAGTAAAGATGATAGAAGAGTTGATGAAAACCCTAGCGACACTATATGAAAAGTGCTCTGCTTCAAACAAGGTATTTATCATGAAGCATTTATTTAATATGAAAATGGTAGAAGGTGGATCTGTTGTAGATCATTTAAATCAGTTTAATACTATTACTAGTCAGTTATCTTCTATGGGTATCAATTTTGATCAAGAAATTAGGGCTCTCTCAATTTTGTGTTCTTTTCCTAAAAGTTGGAATGGCTTGGTAATGGCAGTGAGTAATTCTGTTCCTGGATCTAGTACCCTAAAATATGATGATGTGATCAGTGTTGTTTTGAGTGAGGAAACTTGTAGGAAATCCTCAAGTGGATCTACATTAGGAAGTGCTTTGAATGCACAAAGCAGGGGTAGAACAATTGAGAGAGGAAGTAACTCTGAAAATTGTGGAAAATCAAGAGGAAAGTCAAAGGGGAAGAGGTCTCAATCAAGAGGACCGAACAACTGTTGGTACTATGGGAAACTAAGTCATAACAAGAAAGATTGCTAGAATCAAAAGAAAAATGAAGGAGATAAATAAGATGGAGACAAGGAGGAAAATTTGGTAAGTAACAAATCTGAAGAGGATGCTTTGCTTTTGTCTTTAGAAAGTGTTGATGATTCATGGGTTTTAGATTCTGGTGCTTCATTTCATGCTACACCTCATAGAGGTTATTTCATTGATTATGTCTAAGGGGATTTTGGGCTTGTTTATTTGGGGGATAATGAATGCTGTTAGATTGTTGGAAAGGGAAAAATTAAGATTAAGTTGTAGAATGGGAATCATTGGCTACTACATGAGGTAAGACATGTTCCAAGGCTGAGTAGGAATTTAATTTCAGCAGGGCAACTCGGTGATGAGGGTTGTGTAGTTACTTTTAATGATAAAAATTGGAAGGTTTCAAAAGGTTCCCTTGTAGTAGCAAAAGGTGTGAAAGTAGGCACCTTATATCTTTGTATAGTTCATATTGTTCCTTCTACTTTGATTGTTTTAGAGAAAAATGAATGTTCAGGAACAATTTCTACAATTGAGCAAGGAGAACAAATAGCTGCTGTAGATTCCGATACAACACTGTGGCACAATAGACTTGGGCACATGAGTGAGAAAGGTATGAAAGTACTTCATTCAAAGAAAGTTTTACCAGGTCTAAAATGTGTTAATATGGATTTCTGTGAAAGTTGTGTACATGGAAAACAAAAGAGAGTGAGTTTTGTAAAGAGTGGGAAGGAAAACAAAAAGGAGAAATTAGAGCTTGTGCATACAATTGTATGGGGACCAACTTAGGTATCTTCCCTTGGTGGCTCTCATTATTATGTTACATTTATTGATGACACAACTAGAAAAGTATGGGTTTATTTCCTTAAACATAAATCTGATGTATTTCAAACTTTTAAGAAATGGAAATGCTTGGTTGAAAATGAGACTGGTAAGAAATTAAAATGTCTTAGATCTGATAATGGTGGTGAGTATTGCAGTCATGAATTTGAAGATTATTATTCCACTAATGGTATTCATAAATAAAAAATTGTTCCAAGGACTCCATAGGAAAATGGAGTGGCTAAATGCATGAACATGACTATAATGGAGCGCACAAGGAGCATGAGGTTGCATGCTGGGTTGTCCTTACACATGTGGGTAGAGGCTGTCAATACTACAATATATTTGATTAATAGAGGTCCCTCTACTCCTTTGGGCTATGGTATTCCAAAGGAGGCATGGAATGGTAAGAAGGTGAGTTATTCTTTTCTCAAGACCTTTGGTTGTGAAGCTTTTTCTCATATAGACTCTAAAAATAAAACCAAGCTAGAAGCTAAATCAAAGAAATGTGTCTTTTTTGGATATGACATTAATGAATTTGGTTATAGGCTTTGAGATTTTGAAAAACATAAAATTGTAAGAAGCCGTGATGTCATATTCAATGAGAAAGTGTTGTACAAAGATCTATTGCGACAACATGAGAAGAAAGAAGATGATTATGTAGTGCTAGATGATACTTCAAAAGCTGATGTTCTAGCCATTCCTCATGATGTGCAACAACCACAACAAAAAATGCCACACACACCAGTGAATGTTAGATAGTCAATGAGGCAAATTAGACCTCCATAATTATTTTCTCCCTCTTTGTATTCTATTTTGCTTACTGATGCTGGTGAACCTGAAAGTTATGATGAAGCTATGTAGGTGGATACTAAGATTCAGTGGGAGTCTACAATGAAAGATGAAATGGACTCTTTGCTAAAGAATAAGACATGGGATTTGTGCAAGTTGCCTGCAGGTAAAAAGGCTTTATAGAATAAGTGGGTTTACAGGTTGAAAGAAGAGGAAGGAGGTAAGAAAAGATTTAAGGCTAGGTTAGTTGTATAAGGATTTGCATAGAAAAAGGGAATTGATTTTGATGAGATATTTTCTCCTATTGTTAAAATGACTTCTATCTGTACTATTTTAAGTCTTGTAGCTACTGAAGATTTGCATTTAGAGTAGTTGGATGTTAAAACAACCTTCCTTCATGGTGATTTGGATGAAGATATATATATGGCTTAGCCATGGGGATTTGAGGTCAAAGGTAAAGAGAACTTAGTGTGCAAATTGAAGAAAAGTTCATATGGCTTGAAGCAAGCACCTCGACAATGGTATTTGAAATTTGAAAGGTTTATGCATGAGCATGGCTATAATAGGTGTCATTCAGATTATTGTGTTTATTTTAAGAGATTGGATGATGATAGCTACATTATTTTATGTTTATATGTTGATGATATGCTTGTAGCTGGGTCTAACATGGATCATATTAAGGGACTAAAATGCCAGTTAGCACATGCATTTGCTATGAAGGATTTGGGGGTAGCAAAACAAATCCTTAGTATGAAGATTTGCAAAGATAGGAAGAACATAACATTGACACTATCTTAGGCTGATTATGTTGAGAAGGTGTTGCAACGTTTCTCTATGGAGAATGCTAAAGCTATCAACACACCTTTACCTGGTCATTTGAAATTGACTAAGGAGATGTGTCCTAAGACATAGGTGTAGACACCTAAATCTAATTACATCAATAAGTAATCATATTTAATTTTCTCCTAAGTCATTTAATTATTAAATATTTACTATTTAATTAATTAATCATCATCCCTTAGTTAATTAATTAATTTAATTAACTATAGTCCAATTGATAAAATCAAAAGATCACCCAAAATCAATTTATCAATTAAATCCCTATTCTTCTATTAAATTGGATAAATTATTAAATCTATTCAATTTAATTCCATATTCTCATTTTATTAAATAAATCATTTAATAAAATATCTAAAATCCTAAAACCCTATCCTAACCCCTAATCCAACCCATTCAGCCACACTAACCTCACTTAGCCTCCTAACTAACCCATCCCATCAAAGTTAAATCACTTACCCCCTAACCCCCCTTCTAAGTTAATCCTAAATCCTCTTCTAATCATGTGCACAATCATAAACAAGGGTTAATACTTGCTAACCCAAACCAAAGTCAACAATCTCATCCTCACCCTCATCCTCCAACATTTATGACTCTTACACCTCTCCCATCCTCACTCATGACTCTTACATACTCAATCACTCTCATCAAGCCTTTGACCAAACCTTATCCTATCCTCTCACACTCACCCTCCTTGTGACAAGTGTCACCTCCCCATTGGTGCTAAACTAGCACAATCCTTATGCTCCCTTTTGAGTGCATCCTAACCCTCCCTCACCATCTCATCATCTTGACATCTTGGCCCTACATTTCTCCAACCTTTGGTCTATAAATTGAACCTCCTCCCTTCAAAAAATAATCCACCTTTTATTCAAAGTTATAATGCTTTTTTGAGAGCCTAAAAACTACAAAAATACCATGATAATGCTGAAATCCTTCTATACCTCCATTGTCGATACCCTCATCCACACCCATATTTGATTATCACCCATCTACTTGGAGCTTGAGCACAATGTGAGCATACATCCCCTCTCATAAGGGAAATTGCTTTGTCACCATGAGAAGCACTTGAGTAGTTTACCATCTTTGGTCTATTTTCCTCAAGTTTGTCTTCTTTGGTCCTATCTTAAGTGTTAGTTTTGTTTAGTATAGTTAATGCTTTCCTTAGTAGCTAGTATTCAATTTACACTACTAAACTAGGTGATACAATAGGAAGAGGAGGATAAGATGTCCAAGGTACCCTATGCTTCAACTATAGGAAGCTTGATGTATACTATGGTATGTACTAGGCCAGATATTGCCCATGCAGTGGGAGTCGTTAGCAGGTATATGAGTCATCAAGGATTTGAGCATTGGAATGCTATCAAGTGGATTCTCAAATATTTGAGAGGAACATCCAATAAGTGTTTACACATTGGGGGCTCTACTACTGATTTACAAGGCTATGTTGACTCGAATTTGGTAGGGGATATTGATACCAAGCAAAGTACTACAGGTTATGTCTTTACTATTGGTGGGGTAGCCATGAGCTAGATTTCTAGGTTACAAAAGATTAATGCTCTATCCACTATAGAGGTAGAGTATGTTGCTGCTATAGAGGCATCCAAGGAGATGATATGGCTTCAGTTCTTCTTGAAAGAATTGGGACATCCTCAGAAGGATAATTATTTGTTCACATATAGTCAGAGTGCCATTCATCTTGCGAAGAATTCAGCTCCGCATTCTAAGACCAAACACATACAGTTGTGGTACCATTTCATTTGGTCAGTTTTGGAGGATGGGTAGTTAAAGCTGGAGAAGATACATACAAATGACAATCCAGTAGATATGTTGACAAAGGTTGTAACAAGGGAGAAGCTAAACTCCTCTTCAGCTTGGGTTGGTCTTCTAGACTGAACATGAATAAAAGAACAGTAGAGTCCAAGGTGGTTTGATCTAGTGGGAGCCCCATGTGGTAATGGTATTGCTATAGGATCAGTCTCTTAGTGGGATATTGTTATTTAGTGTGGAGCCTAATCAGTCCCCAAGTGGGAGATTGTTAGATTGTGCTGACTAATCAAGAAAGTACTATACATACTCCATAATTTTTTGGGGTTCAAGTTTTTGGGTCGACATGTAATTATTAATTATAACCCTAAAATGGTACAAAATACTTGTATAAAAGGGTTTAGGGTTAGGTATTTTATTATTATGTTGTGATGCAAAATTGCTTCTTGTGGTGGTATTGAGCTGTAAGGGATTATGGATTGTAATCAGGTTATAATCATTGGATTGTAATAATATTGGACTTGCAATTTGGTGGATGTAGCCTAGGGATTGGGTGAACCACATTAAATCTTGGTACCTTGTGTTAATTTCTGTGTGATCTATTATTTTCTGTTATTGGTTATATTTCCATGTAGTTTTTATTTCTATCTATGGTTTTATCCTAATAGAGAATACATGATGATAGATTACTCTTGTTCCAAGAGTAAACTACACACATTAGCATTAGTAAGACCTTAGGTCCTAGTGTTTAACGTAGCTCTGATACCACATGTAAAGTCTGAAGATCACAACTATTTCCACATAAGCAAACAACCTCAAGATGTGGAACAATATGTGGAAATATAAAGAATTTGAAAAGTCAAAAGTTGATTTAATTCACATAACCATATAATTCAATGTCCATTTCCAGATGGAAAATCTATACATATCAACCAATAGTTGAGAATAATTGGAATCACAATCATTATTACATGTCACCAATTTCTCTAAATACATTTGATAATAAAAAGCTAACCATATATCGATACCATATACAAATCAAAGTATAAATGCTGGAAATGAGTCATATGTTCATGACATCTTTTGTCAGAACTATGTTGACCTACACATCGAACATGGATGTATCATCAGTACATCATATGATATAAAGCATATATATAACATAAAACATATAAAATAACATGCCATCAAACCTTAGTGTCCATCTGCATGTAATCTCATCTCTGAACCATCAAAACAATGTCCATCTACTATCATGAGATGGAAGAGTGGTCCAAGTGCTTTTACGACCCAACAATGGAGTGGTTAGCTCCTCGAGGTTCCTCAGTTAAGGAGAACTACCTGACCTTGGCACAAGAAGGCTAGCAACTTGGCACAATTGGATTGGAAGGATTTGGTGTAGCCAAGTGATCTAATCTACTTACACCTATGCCTAATAGATACATTCACAAGGATATGGAAGAGGGAAAACATAATAAAATAACCAATGCATTTCAAATGTATGCATAAATATTTTACCGAGCTTGGCCAAGCATCATGAATTAGTTTAGTGTAAAAGACTGGTAGGCAATAAGCAAAGGATAACCAAAATCATCATTTATTATCCATTTAACTGCCCTCCTCTTTTGATCCACATTCAGCACCCCTCCTAAAAGTAAATTTTCATTTCCTATATATATATATATATATATATATATGAAGGTAACTAGTAAATATCTCACTTCTACGATAACCTTTGAGATCTTGAATGAATAAATACTAAAACCTTTTTTTAGTATGAAAAAATCTATTAGTCCCATTTATAAACAAAAAAAATTAAAATTAAAACTAAAGCAATATTAAGTAAACCCAATAGTACTTATGCTCTCAAAAATAAGTAAACAATAAGACAAATTTAATTTAGGTTGGTTTGATTTCTCGTACATGGTTTGCTATTCAAATTTAGTTAAATTTTTCTATAGGCTTTGGAAATTTTCTACATAGTTTACTTACTAATTCTAGTGTATTTGCTTAAGGGAGGTGATCATCCAATTACAATATATATTTGAAACCAAACTCTAATAAACTGTATCTTGCAAAAAAATTTACATCTTGCTAAAACTTGCAAGAGAAATGATTAAATTTTTAATCAGATTTAATAATGGCATATTGTAATTAAACCAAAAGTCCATATATATATATATATATATATATATAAAGAAATGAAGGAAGTCTCTAAAATTTAAAACCAAATTAGTTATAGCTAAACACAAATAAGATAATTTCATAAAGAAGCTAATAATGTAAGGGTACGACTTGAATGTATTTTAAACTCAATGCTTAATATAATATTTTAAAAGAGTCAACAACTATAGAAGAAACTCATCCAAGCTAAGGTACAGGAAAAATTCTAGTTACCAAAAACTTGAGCAACCAAGAAAAACAAGATGTAGGAACTTTGTATAACATTCACTACTGTTAAAGAGGATAATGACCAAATAAACTAAAAATTAGATCAATAGAAAGAAGTCACTCCATGTCTTTCCAAGAAGAGGAATATGTTCTTTAAGGTTCATGAGATAAATGGCTTGGTGAAATATTTTCATTTTGCTTTAATCCATGGATTGAATCAAGAGAGAAAATCCCTGGTAAGATGCAAATTCCAAAGAATAAAAATGGAATTGAGGAAAATTGTATGAATGAAAGATATTTACCAGAATAAATCCACAAACATTATTTAGAAGATTTGATAAAATCATGCATTAAAATTAAACATTGATACTCCTACAAAATCTTTGAATATGATCTAAGCTGGGAGTAGGAACTAACTGCCTATTAGCTAACAACTAATGTGAAATTTGTAGGAGAAGACAATTTCATGGCTGGCTGATCCCATAGTTGGTGAATAGATTTGTATTAACAAAAGTTACTCATACATTAACAAAAACAACCAACAACCTTCCACATTAAATCTGAGTATTTATGGCTAAAAAAACAAAGTTCCAGCTACCTAAATGTTCCTCCTAATGTTTGCTTATCTAGACTAATGAATGGACACAATTTGAACAAAATGGCATACTAATTCTTTAGCAAACTTATTATTAATTTAAAAATAGAAGAAGATAATAATAAGGAACCTGGAAATGAAAATGAATGTAGTCTACACCAAAATTTCTTAAGCTCCCTTCCTTGCCAATTGTCTCAAATCTGAAATCTAAATTGCTTGTGATTGGCACTATCTTTTCTTTTTTTTGCTTGGCTTCAAAACCCCTCTTAACAGAGAAGAAAAAAATAAAAGGTCCCTTGCATGCCTGCCTATTCTTTCTAAATGCAACCCTCCTTATTTTCTTTCCCCAACATGATTTTCTCCCCTCATATCCAAAATAAATGTCTCCCTTTGATTTTTTTCCAAAAACATCTTCTCATTCCAACAAAAAACCAGCAAGTTTTTATTTTTTTCTATAATATTTTTAATGCCCTCAGCTACGGTGTGGAAGAATAGTGAATTTGGAAATAATTTAGTTCATCTCCCCCAATTTGGAATGTTAAATTTAGTCCAGTTAAAAATACAAGGATTACGTACTTATTTAATCATAATAAATTTCTCAACTAACCATTCCCATCATGATTGTAAATACTAAGGAAATAAATTAAGAGCATAATACTTATTTTAAAATTATAATATTTCTAAGAAATAATATTTAATCATTCATTTTTTTTCATTTACACCACATTATCATAAAAAAAATGTTTAATCCATCTAGCTTAATTAAAATTCAAAGCAAATGATTTAAATTCAAATAAAAACAACTAAGTATGTGTGTGTGTATGACTACACCATACAAATTTTGGACCAACCCTATCAAGGAGCTAAACTCCTCTAAGTCAACCACCCTTCTGCCTTTAGTACCTGCACACTCATAAACTCAACATCACCTAATGCATCAATAATGTCATCATCATAATAAATAAATAATATCTTAAATACAAAATTTTAAAACATTCAACATTCATCATTAGATATAAACATATAAATGAAATGAAAATTTTAACCATCATGTTGATATCTCATATGCTCAACATATAATGACTTATCATAATGACAAAATAAATTAACATTACCATCTAACAACATATATGATAAAATTCTAATCAAAGCCTATAAAGTATTCAACTCAAGTCGAGTCATAGATAGTCTTAGTCAAAAGGTCAATCATATAATAAGCCTATATAAAAAGTATGTCAAATTTTGAGTCATGACATCCCTCCCCACTAGGAAGAGACATCGACCCGATGTCCATCAATATCCAATGTTCAACATAACATAAAAGAACTACAATAGCAACAAAAATACTAATCTAAGTAAAAAGATGTGGAAAGTACTAATGCATAATATCAACATCCTCCCACGTAGCATTGTCAATAGAGAACTGGTCCCATTGGACCTTATACTTCAAGATGTCTCTGTCATGCACTCAGATAGTGCACTCATCCATGAGGTAGGTAGGTAACACCTACACCACCCCTAGATCCTAAACTTGCAAGGAACGCTAATCAAGAATATTTGAAGCATCAGAATGATAAGGTTTCAACAACAAAACATGAAAATCATTATGGATATGGGCTAGAGCTGGCGATAGAGAAAGTCGATAAGCCACAAGATTTATGACCTCCAAAACATCAAAAGGTCCAACATATCTTGGCGCAAGCTTGGAAGACTTACCAAAAGAGATTGAACTCTTATGTGGACACACACATAGGAAAATCTTGTCCCCAACCTAAAACTGTCTAAACATACACTTCCTATCTGCATAGCTCTTTTGCCTATCTATATCTTCCTTTAGGTGAGCACGAATCATAACCATCTATTCTTCCATCTCCCTGAGCATCTCAGGACCAATCACAATTCAATCCTCTACTCTATCCCAACTAATAGGTGTGCAACAGTTATGCCCATAAAGTGCCTCAAAAGGAGCCATTTGCAGAGATGCATGATAAGAATTATTGTAGGTGAACTCAACCAAAGGTAGGTATTCCTCCCACTTATACTAATGATCCATGCAATACATATGAAGTAAATCTTCTATAACTTGATTCACCCTTTTTGTCTGGCCATTAGTCTGTGGATGATAAGCATACTAAAATTTAACTGAGTTCCCCATGAAGCATTCAAGGTCATCCAAAACCTTGACATCATCCTTGTGTCCCTATTAGAGATGATAGTCTTGGGTACACCATGTAGCCTGAATACCTCTTGCACAAACTTCTTGGCCAACATCAATGATCCATCCTTCAAACTCCCTGGTATAAACTGTGCAACCTTGGTCAACTTATCGACCAGAACTAATATAACATCATGCCTCCACCTAATCATAGGTAAACCCTATATAAAATCTATAGAAATCATGTGCCATTTGTATTCTGGTATGTCATGAGGATACAACAATCCAGCTAGATGAATATGCTCAGCCTTAACTCGTTAGCATTCTAAACATTGGGCAACAAAAGTGGTCACATCACACTTTAACCCTGGCCAAAAATAAAGTGGCCTCATATCTACAACCATCTTAGTCACTCTAGGGTGACCTGAATAAGGAGTACTATGAATTTCCTCCATCACAATTTTCCTCAACCCTATGTAGTTTGGAATATACATACGACCTTGATATCTCAGGAGACCCTCTGAGTCCAAATTGTATCCGTCAAAATGATGATCAGATGGATCAGTGTGCAATGTGGTTTTAACCATCTCATAATGATCATCAATTGCAAGGTTTTCAATAACATGCTCTTTTAGTCATGTTCTAGTAGTAGATATAGAAACTATATGCCTTCTCCTACTAAGAGCATTAGCCACCTTATTCTCGTTACCCTTAATGTACTCAATACCAAAATCATACTCGCTAAGGAATTCGAGCCAACGCCTTTGTCTGGCATTCAAATTTAGTTGACTAAAGATGTATCTCAAACCCATATGATCTATTTTCAGCTCAAATGGTTTACCAATAAGGTAATGCCTCCACATCTTCAATGCATGAACAATGGCAGCCAACTCAAGATCGTGAGGTGCATAATTAACCCCATGTTGTTTTAGCTTACGGGACTCATAAGCTACAACTCTACCTTCTTGCATAAAAACTCCACCTAAACCATCACCTAAAGCATTAGTTATCATGGTGAAATGCCCGTTGTGATTGAGAATCACAAGAATAAGAGCAGAGGTGAGCTTTTGTTTCAAAAATTGAAAGGCTCTATCACACTCATCAGTCCACATATCTCTTCCCTTTCCATTGTAGTGAGGTAATAAGTGCTGCAATTTTTGAAAACCCATTAACAAATTTTTGATAATAGCCCGCCAAACCCATGAAGCTCCAAATTTCACTCATATTCTATGGAAATGGCCATTCAAGAATAGCCCTAATCTTGGAAGGATCCATTGAAACTCTATCAACAGTGATGATGTGTCCAAGGTAGTGAATTTTTTTTTGATAAAATGTGCACTTGGTAAGCTTCATATACAACTTCCTATCATGAAGGCATTGTAAGACAATACACAAGTGCTCCTCATGCTCCTCCATGGATTTTGAATAAATTAGAATGTCATCAATGAAGATTTCAACAAACTTATCTAGACAATCTTGGAATAGACTATTCATAAGATTCATGAATGCTACAGCTACATTCATAAGACCAAAAGGAAAAACTACAAATTCATAGTGCCCATATCATGTTCTAAAAGTGGTCATAGCTATGTCTTCATTTTTAATTCATAGTTGATGATGCCTAGATCATAGATCTATCTTTGAAAATACCTTAACTCCCTTAATCCAATCAAAAAGCTCATCTATCTGAGGAAGTGGGTATCTATTCTTTATGGTAACCTTGTTTAACATCTTGTAATCAATGCATAAGTGCAATGTTCCATTATTTTTTCTTTACAAAAATCATCGGTGCTCCCCATGGTGACATGCTTGGATGGATAAACCCTTTGTCTAGAAACTCTTGCAACTAAACCTTGACTTCGTACATCTTGGTGGTGGTCATCCTATAAGGTGACTTGGATTGTGGCTCAGCTCATGGCTTAATATCAATGGAGAAATCAAACCCTCTCTTAGGTGGTAACTCGGGTAAATATTTAGGAAAGACATCTCAAAACTCTTGCAATATTGGATAATCATCTATAGAAGGTATAGGATCTTCAAGCTCTTTCACATGTGCAACAAAAAGTTGACAACCCTTCCTCTTAGCCTTCTTCAACTACATAGCTAAAATATGCCTAAGCACTATCGGCCTCTTAATCCTATTCACTATTACTAGATTTCCAAAGTCATCCATGCATTCAACTAGCTTATCTTTGCAATTTACTATTGCCTTATGCTCAGTAAGCCAATTTATACCAAGTATGACATCATATTATCCAAGTGGAGCTACATATAAATTTACTCGCATGTGAAAAGTTGTAAGTTCTAACTCACTATAGGATAGACATTGCTCTACTCAACACTTTGTCTAATTTCCATATTCAACTATCCAAGGTTTCTCCATATAACCAACTTTAATTTGAATTTTAGCCACTACACTAGGATCTACAAAAGACTCTATAGCACCAGTATCAATCAAAATGGAAACTTCACAACCAAAAAGCTTACCAGTCAACTATAAAGGAGCTACCTGAAACTTTGCCTGCCTATGGTCCACATCTGTATGAATCTAGTGTTGAACCTTGGGTCCATTCATAGGTGCACTCCTTTGAGGGCATCTAGCCACATAGTGATTACCTCCACATACAAAGCAACCATCATAAGGTCCTATTTGAGTTGTTGATTTATCATTCCTATTCCAGTTCCTGTTATTGCCACCATTGTTATTCCCATTATTGTTACTTCCTCTACCTCGGTTCTGACCATGGAAATTCCTGTTATTTCCCTTTTGAGAATTTTCTTGTCCTTTCCCTTTCATGTTATACATCTATTGTTGACCACCCTACTATTTTTTATTATCCTAAAATTTCCTCTTGAAAGGTTGGTTATTGAAGGTTTTTATTGGAGCTGTATCTTTCAATCGTTGCTCCTGCTTCAATGCCTTTCTCAATGCATAGTCCATAGACTTTGGCTCATGCATTTACACCTCATTATATATTTTTAGGCATAGCTCCATGATGAACTTGTGAGTCCTAAACAAGTCATCATTCTGGTACTAAGGAACATATTTAACTAGATGGAAAAATCATTCATGATACTGTGTGACAGACATGACTCCCTGAATTAGCTTATAGAACTCTAATGTCTTCTTGTCATAAAACAACTGAGGCAACCATCACTTACAAAAATGCTGCAGGAAGTCTTCCCATGATATCTCTCCATGCTGTAACTTCTTTTCAGCCATAACATTCTCTCACCATGTTGCTACTTCACCAACCAATTGAAAAGTAGCCCATATTGCTCTAGACTTCTCGGTGAAATTATGAACATGAAAATACTTTTCCATTGTGGTTATCCAAGCTTCTTCCTCTTCATCTATAGTCTTACCACTAAAGGTAGGGGATGTGACCTTCTTGAGGTCCTTGCTAAGATCTTCTCTGATTTGGACTCTATCATGAACTAATCTAGCCATCTTTCGATCAGCTTCTTCCTCATGTTGCTCTTCAATCCTTTGATCTTCCTCTTATTTCCTCTGAGCCACAATCAATTGGTCTTCCTCTTTTTTCTTTTGTGCTTCTTCCTCCTGACACAAAGCTTCTCTGTGCTCATCCTCCTTAGCCTATCATCCTCTTATGGCATTTTCCATGTCATCCATGCGCTGTCCCTGCTGATTGAGGAGTGCCAAAATTTGGTCAAGCCTTTGGTTTCTAGGCTCATCCTGAGGACCATTGATGCCTCAATCCCTATTGCCTCTTCAAGAATAAATGATGATAGATTAATCCTATTCCAAGAGTAAACTACACAACATCAGCATTAGTAAGACCTTAAGTCTTAGTGTTTAACACAACTCTAATACAAAATGTAAAGTCTGAAAACCACAACTATTGCAACATAAGAAAAAAACCTCAAGATGCGGAACAATATGCAGAAATATAAAGAATTTGAAAAGTCAAAAGTCAATTTAATTCACATAACCATATAATTCAATGTCCATTTCTAGATGGAAAATCTATACATATCGACCAATAGTTGACAATAATTGGAATCACAATCATTATTACATGTCACCAATTTCTCTAAATATATTTGATAATATAAAGCCAACCATATATCGATACCATATACAAATCAAATTATAAATGCTAGAAATGAGTCATATGATCATGACATCTTTTGTCAGAACTATGTCGACCTGCATGTCGAACATGGATGTATCATCAATACATCATATGATATAAAGCATATATATAACATAAAACATATAAAATAACATGCCATCAAACCTTAGTGTCCATTCGCAAGTAATCTCGTCTCCGAGCCATCAAAACTATTTCCATCTACTATCATGAGACAAAAGAGTGGTCTAGGCACTTTTACCACCCAACCATGGAGTGGTTAACTCCTCAAGGTTCTCCGATTAAAAAGAATTACCCGACCTTGGCATGAGAAGGCTAGCAACTTGGCACAATTGGATCGGAAGGATCTGGTGCAGCCAAGTGATCTAATCTACTTACACCTATGTCTAGTAGATACATTCACAAGGATATGGAAGAGGGAAAACATAATAAAATAACCAATGCATTTCAAATGTATACATAAATATTTTACCGAGCTTGGCCAAGCATCATGAACTAGTTTAGTGTAAAAGACTATTAGGCAGTAAGCAAAGGATAACCAAAATCATCATTTATTATCCATTTAATTGCCCTCCTCTTTTGATCCACATTCAACACCACTCCTAGAAGTAAATTTTTATTTAACACACACACACACACACACACACACACACACACACACACACACACACACACACACACACACACACACACACACACACACACACACACACACAACTAGTGAATATCTCACTCCAACGATAACCTTTGAGATCTTGAATGAATAAATACTAAAACCTTTTTTTAGTATGAACAAATCTATCAGTCCTATTTATAAACAAACAAAATTAAAATTAAAACTCAAGCAATAGTGAGTAAACCCAATAGTACTTATGCTCTCAAAAATAAGTAAACAATAAGACAAATTAAATTTAAGTTGGTTTGATTTCTCATACATGGTTTGCTATTCAAATTTAGTTAAATTTTTCTACAGGCTTTGGAAAATTTCTACATAGTTTATTTACTAATTTTAGTGTATTTGCTTAAGGGAGGTGATCATCCAATTACAATATATACTTAAAACCAAACTCTAATAAGCTATATCGTGCAAAAATATTTACATCTTGCTAATACCCGCAAGAGAAATGATTACATTTTTAATCAGATTTAATAATGGTATATTGTAATTAAAACAAAAGTCCATATATATATTAAAAGAAATGAAGGCAGTCTCTAAACTTTAAAACCAACTTAGTTACAGCTAAACAAAGATAAGATAATTTCATAAAGAAGCTAATAATTTAAGGGTATAGCTTGAATGTATTTTAAAATCAATGCTTAAAATAATATTTTAAAAGTGTCGGCAACTATAGAAGAAACTCATCCAGGCTAAGGTATAGGAAAAATTCCACCTACAGGAAACTTAAGCAACCAAGAAAAACAAGATGCGGGAACTTTGTATAACATTCATTGTTGTTATAGAGGATAATGACCAAATAAACCAAAAATTAGATCAATAGAAAGAAGTCACTCCATGTCTTTCCAAAAAGAGGAATATGTTCTTTAAGGTTCACGAGGTAAACAGCTTGGTGAAATATTTTCATTTCACTTTAATCCATGGACTGAATCAAGAGAGAAAATGCTTGGTAAGATGCACATTCTAAAGAATAAAAATGGAATTGAGGAAAATTGTATGAATGAAAAATATTTATTAGAATAAATCCACCAACGTTATTTAGAAGATTTGATAAAATCATGCATTAAAATTAAAAATTGATATCCCTACAAAATCTTTGAATATTATCTAAGCTGGGGGTAGGAACTAACTGCCCATTAGCTATTGGCTAAGGTAAAATTTGTAGAAGAAGACAATTTCATGGCTGGCTGATCCCATACTTGGTGAATGGATTTGTATTAGCAAAATTTACTCATACATTAACAAAAACAACCAACAACCTTCTGCATTAAATCTAAGTATTTATGGCTAAAAAAACAAAGTTCTAGCTACCTAAATGTTCCTCCCAATGTTTACTTATCCAGACTAATAAATGGACACAGTTTGAACAAAATGCCATACTAATTCTTCAGCACACTTATTAATAATTTAAAAATAGAATAAGATAATAATAAGGAACCTGGAAATGAAAATGAATGTAGCCTTCACCAAAATTTCTTAAGCACCCTTCCTTGCCGATTGTCTCAAATTTGAAATCTGAATTGCTTGTGATTGGCACTATCTTTTCTTTTTTTTGCTTGGCTTCAAAACCCCTCTTAATAGAAAACAAAAAAAAAAACGTCCCTTGCATGCCTGCCTATTCTTTCTAAATGCAACCCTCCTTATTTTCTTTCCCCAATGTGATTTTCTCCCCTCATATCCAAAAAAAATGTCTCCCTTTGATTTTTTTCCAAAAACATCTTCTCATTCCAACAAAAAAAAAAAAAAGTTTTTATTTTTTCCTATAATATTTTTAATGCCTTAGCTACGATGTGGAAGAATAGTGAATTTGGAAATAATTTAGTTCATCTCCCCCAATTAGGAATGTTAAATTTAGTCCACTTAAAAATACAAGGATTATGCACTTATTTAATCGTAATAAATTTCTCAACTAACCATTCGCATCATGATTGTAATTACTAAGGAAACAAATTAAGAGCGCAATACTTATTTTAAAATTATAGTATTTCTAAGAAATAATATTTAATCATTCATTTTTTTTCATTTACACCACATTATCATAAACAAAATGTTTAATCCATCTAGATTAATTAAAATTCAAAGCAAATGATTTAAATTCAAATAAAAACAACTAGGTATGTGTGTGTGTATGACTACATCATACAAATTTTGGACCAACCATGCCAAGGAGCTAAACTCCTCTACCTCAACCACCATTCCACCTTTAGTACCTACACACTCACAAACTCGACATCACCCAATCCATCAATAATGTCATCATCATAATAAATAAATAATATCTTAAATACAAATTTTTAAAACATTCAACATTCATCATCTGATATAAACATATAAATGAAATCACAATTTTAACCATCATGTTGATATCTCATAAGCTCAACATATAACAACTTATCATAATGACAAAATAAATTAACATTACCATCTAATAACATATATACTAAAATTCTAATCAATGTCTATAAAGTATCCCACTCAAGTCGAGTCATACATAGTCTTAGTCAAAATGTCAATCACATAATAAGTCTGTATAAAAAACATATCAAAATTTGAGTCATGACATTATTATACAACTAGTTCAAGATTGGATCAAAGAAACAACTGCACAAAAAAAACTCTAATTTACAAATGACAACATATATAATTTTAGTCAATATCATTTAGTTAATTGAAAATCATACACTTATCAATGAAAAAACTATAAGTTGCAAGATATTAATAACCTACATAAGGTTCCATCACTCTGTCTTCTAAGTCTAGTGATTAGGTCCAATTTATGTTGGGTATGAGTTTTGTAAGATTATGTTGGGTATAAGAGTTTCAATCAAATGTTTTTGGCAAAAAAAATAGTTGTAAGAGGGTGCTGGTCTATGGTACAATAAGGGAACAAGTCTGAAGGGGTGATGTGATTAGACATCATTAACAACTAGTGATGAAATACAGGATAAAACAACACTCTAGATCTATCTCTATGATAAATAGAGGTCTCGATGCTAATAAATCACCAACCATTGTCAAAACTATCAAATAGCATCTTAGAACAAGCTCTCACAAAAATTACAAATTTTAAACAAAAACAAAAACAAAAGACTAGAATGAGCCCTTTAAAATTACAAATAATCAACCCATCACAAAAAATAAATCAACCCATCCAAGAAAGAAGAAAACTAAGAGAATTAATCACCATCAACCTAATGTTGGGTATGAGAGTTTTAGTAGTAGGGAAAATCAGTTAAAGTTAAAAGTCCAGTTGGATCCTTTTTAAGTCATGAGTTATGGTTAAGGCTCCCTTGACTATCTTCTTTTGGAAAAGACTAATTTGAATGGCTCTTATTCTTGCCTATGAGAGTGAGGCTATAATCTAATGTGTGAAGATTGAAGGATATTTGTAAGGAGAATATGATGTTAGGGGGCCTAGATGGGGCCTTCCATGCCCCAAATGCCTTCATCTCTACATCGTGTCACTCACCCACCTTTAATGAAAAGAGATTAATAGTTAAGGGCTACTAAGGATCTCAACTCACTCATATGAGGGTAAGGTTGTCTATAGCCTACAAAAATTGCTTTGAGATTTTTTGGCTTCACCAGGCTTGAGTCAAAGGGTAGGTTGTTTTTCCATATCCTCATCTTTGTGATGCTAATCTTGATCAGTCAAGAAATACTTTGAAAAAAAAACTTTACCTATTCACTAGCTGTAAGTTGTAGAGGCACACTCAAATGGTAAGGACTAGTAAATTGGAAAGGCAACTTATGGTTTTATCTCTTTCCATAGTTCACAATATGAAATTAAGAAACCATACATTAACTCCTAACTAGTCTATATAAACAAACCATAAGATGCATGTGAAGAAAAAGCACAAGACTAAAATGAAAGAAAACTCATTGGTAACTTTTTGTTCCTGGCTATAATATGTAGGGGTGTATCTTGTTGACATATCTTTAAAAAATGATCTCTTTTTCCAATCCAATCTATGCTTTCTCCACTTTGTAGGGGCTTTTACTCTAGAAGCTTGTCAAGTCCCTTGTTGACCAAGTCTGACAGACCAACCTTTTTATTCAAGTAATCAACAATTTGCACTTGGCTAACTTGAGCAGCCAAGTGCAACACAAAGCCCAGTTTTGTTGCCATACAAAGTAGTGTTTCTTCATTGTCATTAACAAAATAACACAATTAGGGCTTAGAATGCATTAGCTTTCTCATTATATGCATGTAGTGTATCCAAGCAGCTACATGCAAGGCACTATCACTATGTTGGTACTTCATTTTTATTAAATCTTTTGCATCTTCTAACTCCAACCTATCAATCAACAAACTCACCAAATTTGTGAAAGAGTCACCCAAAATCATTAAATGGTGATATTAATTCCTTCTCTAAAATAAATACATACATAGAAGTTTAGAACAAAGAAAATAATCTCACATTAGATTTGATTTTATTGTTGACTATGTAAAGAGGAAAATAATAACTAACCCAAGTTCCCTTTAATTATTGCAACATATAAATAGGTTTTCCCATCCACTGTTATTTGGTGTAGACTTGGCAAATGTGCCTTCAACAGCTACTTTACTGTGGGTAAATCACCACTTTCGCAAGCTTTGAAGAGAGTAGTCTCATTTTACTTGTTGTTGATTTCTACATCACATTTTTGTGTTTGGAGTAGAATCTCCACAACTTTGGAGAAACCTCCCCGAGCAGCCAAGTGAAATGCAGTATTTCCTTGAGCATTTGTAGCCTTAACAAGAAGAGTATTGAGTTGGAGGAATTGTTGAATGAATGGTAGATTTCCTATAGAAGTAGCCAAATGGAGAAGAGTATTTCTACTTCCATGTGTAATACTATTGAGAGCTTCTTTAAGTTGGGAAATCTCAAACTTTGTTCCAGGATGTATTGCAGCATTTTATGCCCCTCCATCAATCCCTTGGTTAGGATGTTCACTCTCAATTGCCATGAATATTTTCTACTATTGAAATGACTTTAAACACTTGCTTGCTAGTTCCTTTTATTACATAGTAAATAATACCAAAGACGTGAAGGACTGGATAAGGGAAAAAAAGAATTATTCTTGTCTTGGTTAATAGGAATTGGTTCCATAGAAAAAGATGTAGCCTCCATTAAAAGAGGAGAAAAAAAAGAGAAATGTAAAAAAGGGAGTAAAAGATATTGAATACCTTTCGTTCATTTGGAAAAATATCCCTATTGACCCCAGAAAAAAGATATGCCCAATACCTTACTTTAATGGAAATAAATGAGTAGAGTTGTCCCTTTTCCTGCAAAGGAATATGCTCTTAATGGATGCAAGAAGGCACTTGGAATCTTTAGTGATCTTTACCAAAGTATCGCGTTACTTTTAAAATAATAATTAGCTAGATGAGTAAAATCAGTCTTGAAAGTCTTGAATTCTAGTCAAAGAGTTTCCATTGTCGATTCACCATATTTTACTCTTGCGAGAGGTCATCATGTCTTTAAAAAAAAACATGGGTGCACAAATTATTTTAAATTTAAATTTATACAAAAATAAAAGTTGATTTGTTTGATTTATTACCATTTTAGATTGTTCTATTCATCATCATTTTACTTTTACGAGAGGTCACCAGGTCTTTTCAATATAGAAAAGAGTGTGCATCTTGTGTACAAATTATGTCAAAGATATATTTAAGAAAATAAAAATTAACCGAGCAATGTATTTTGGTGTACAATGTGTATGTGGAAGAGGTGTGGAACGTCTATTAAGATAAAAATTTGCTCTATTTTTATGTAAGTTTATGCAGTACATAAGGTCAATTAATAGATATTTAGAAAATCATGTTGTTTGTGTAACAAAGGTCTTAATATAATGAAAAACCCCCAACTTGGGATGGTCATTGGAAGAAGTATATTGAAGAGGTTTGTGAGATAACAACATGAAGGTTTGAAGAAAGATGAGGAGCACGCTGAGGAGAACATTGAAGATTCACACTCTTCTCTAAAAAGTGTATCTAGTGACTGGGATAAGATTTCTATGCTCTTAACCTCTAGAAAAGTCAATAACTTAGTCTAGTTGAATTTGTTAAAGAGAGTTAAGGTAAAGTTGGCTAGTTGGAAGGGTGCACTCGAGCAATGCTTGGAAGATTCATATATTAACTAATTCTATTCAAAGTAATTCTCTCTCTATTATGTCCCTTTTCCATATGCCCACTACGTAGCCTAAAAAGATCATTCAAATAATAAAAATCTTTCTTGGGTTTGGTGGGGAAATGAAAATTGGTTCTCCTAGTTCACTAGGATAATGTTTGTTCTTCTAAAGAGGTTGGATATGTTAATGTTAGAGATACTTGACTACTCAACTTTGATTAATTGACCAAAGTTATTTGATAAATTATCATTGAGTCCTCTGATTGGACCAACATTATGATTTCTAGGCACTTCTAGATTAAAAATGGGTCATATCTCTTATAGATGGAATAGTTTCCTAGAGGTTCTCATGTTTGAAGCAATAATTTTTTTTTCGGTGAAACATTATATTTATATTAATAATAATTGGTTCAGAAATAGCTCCTCGAGAAAAGAATTAGAAAATAAAAACTCTGATGATGCAAAAGAAAGACTGCATTTAGAGAGAGTATCTATCAATGCTAATGAATCTTGTCCTTGCAATTTCTAAATCTAGAGCATTGTGATTACAAAGAACCCAAAAATCATATGAATACAATTCATTGTTTGGTGTCAGAGACAACACCAAGAGCCAAACCAAAAACCATCATAAAAGTTTCCATCATTGATCTTCATCTAAAACTCCAATTGAGACCATGATATTAGAAAGCCATCTGATGCAAGTGAAATCCAAAACCTTGAACTACATACAATATCTCAAAAGAAAAAGTGAGATCCATAAAAAATCCCAAAGAAGCCATGATTTACTATCAAATAATATTTGAGAAGGGATCAATCATTATTCTAAACATATTCTTTAGTCATAATATTAACCAAGTTGGGGAAATCAAGGATATTAAGTGGGGAAAGTAAAGAGTTAATATAAACCCCATCAGTACACAAATTAGCCAAACAATCAGCTAATAGATTTCCTTCTCTATAAGTATGCACGATGTAACAATCAAAGATTGAATAAAAAAGAGACCATACTTGATGCAATGTTTAAAATAATTTTATTAAAACTAATGATCTTTTATTGCAAGGATGGTTGTGGTAAATTTGAAATGGTAGAAGGACCTATTTTTTGAAGGGCCCTTGCATCTCCTCAGCCACCTTGGAATTCTTCCCTATTTTCTTTGCTTCAAATACTATTTTAACTAATAGACATGATTATATCTAGTATAAGATTATTGGGATACCACTTTTTCTCTCCCAACTTGGATAAACAATCCTATTATGGTTTGAAGGTTGTCTCCATTTTGTGGCTTTAGAATTTCTTTTCCTCCTAAAAAGGTTTATATTTTATAAGTTGGAGTCTAAAGATAAATTAATTTGGCACTCATCTCTTGATAGTATTTTCTTCTTCTTCTCAAAAGTTTGAGATTTCATATGTTGTAATCTAAAGATAAATTAATTTGGCACCCATATCTTGATCAGATTTACTCTATCAAAATTGGTTACAAGACTCTTTTGTCACATTTCTTTCCTAAAGTTAGTCTTTCCATCCTTGAGACTCTATTAAAGAGTCTCTCTTTCCTGGAGAAGAGAGTATGAAAGCATAAGTATAGGCTATGGAAGCAAAGGCAACTTACCTAGCAAAGGCAATAGCTAAGGGATAGACACTTGGGCATGCTTGAATGTTATTCAAACTACACGGGGTAGCTCAGATCCTAACCAGGCAATAACAATCAACACCTTCCTTCTTGTTACCACCCGTGAGGCATATTTCAATCATTTTCCTCAAGAAAATCCATAAGCAAAGTAGCTAGTAGTAGATCTAGATTGAGACCGTGTTGTCGTGTATAAAAAAGAATAACTGGTTATAGGTTAATGGTGCTCCTGATAAAAGTGTAGCGAGAAAATAAATTGAAATTGGGGGCATGATTCATTCGATTAGTGTTCCAATCTCATCTACCCCCTACCAACTAGGTTGGCCTCAACCTTGTAGTGGTGCAAGATCTAGAGTTCTAAATGCCTTCCTAAAGTTTTCTTGTTTTGGTGGAATGTCTATCACATGAAATTTCTTTCTCTAGACAATACTCAAAAAGGGATATATTTGGTCAATCAATGTGCTTTTTGCAAGAAAGATTCAAAATGTGTTAGTCACATTATATTAAACCATCCTCATTCATAAGATCTTAAGTAGAATGGATGTCTTTTATCTTTTTAACAGTTTTGGCATAATGATCTTCAATTGACTTCTTCAAGTTATCCCCTAGTTCTCATCCTCTTGTTATTGAACTTTTTTGGCATATCCATCTTCACTCAAGCTAGTCCTTATTGAAAGAGAACAATAATCATAGTTTTGTTCATGATAAAATTAGTTGGGAAGCACTCTAGTTTACTATAGTCAAAAATCTTAAGGATAATATTAAGTGTTTACTTAGATCTAAGAACATGGTTCTTCCTTATCTTTCAGTTGGGATATTTCTAAAATTTGGGGCCTTTTGGATTGCCTCTTTAGTTATGTTCCCCCCCTTTCTTGAGATATAGGAATAATATTTCTATAAGAACTAAGTCATAGGCTTAGGGGGAGCACTCATATTATCATTGTAACGATGTAATTATGTCTAAGTGCTTGACACTAATAGACAACAATAGTTATAAATGCCAACAATCTCCCCCTTGGACATTAGTGACAATTTCTTTTTGTCATGATTACATCATTAAAATGATAATATGAGTAATCCCCCTAAGCCTATGACTTAGTTCTTATAGAAATACAATTTTTTTTTCGAATAAATAAATAATAAATAGTGAATCAATAAACAATACATATATGCACATGAATTTAAGTAATTTGACTATTTCAATGTCATACCCTGTTTGTCTTCTGAACTCTGATATCTTATTCATTCTATTTTCCCCTACATTTCATCTCATTTCCCCTTGTTTTTGTCACTCATGGCTGTTGTTGGGGTTGAATGGGTGGAATCAAGCCATATTTTTCAGTGAATGGCTTGTGAACCTATTGAATCATAAAAAGTGCATGATCCCAAGTGGTTCTGGGTGATTCCAAAATGTGATTCTACAACTCCAATCAAGTTTCTAGATCAATCAAGCTATCAACAACTAAAAGATTATGATCTTATTGAATAATATCTTTTGCTAACTCCAATTCTCATTGCATAACCTCCAAATGAGGTATCAACATGGATTGTATGGAGATAAAATTTGACCTCATGCTTTTATTAGCTATCTGAAGCTCAACCAATTTTCCTTGAGAAAATAATAACTTATTGTAGTATTCAATGTTGGATTCAACTTACTATGAAACGATGCTTCTTGTTTGTTGCATGTCATTTTGAATCCTCTGGATGTATGCTTGAAGATCACTAGTGAATCTTGGCACATCACATAAAATATTGTACTTTTTTGTATAAGTTCTTATATATTTTGTACACATTCCTATAATTCAACTTTTTTCTCAACAATGGTTATTGAGACTTTCTCCACAACCTTATTTTCAAATTTCTTAGTTGACCAAGCCATCAATTTTTCATTTTCTTCTATATCTCCAAAATTCATTTGTTCAACTATATGTACAAGCTGGGAAATAATTGGGGCTTACCCATCAAAATTATGTATATCAAATGCATCAATAGAAATGTCCTTTATGTCATGCAATACTTGCCTTTTTTGATGCTTTCTTCTCATTTTTGAATGTTTCTTCTTTCTCGTCAAAATTTCTTGCAGCAAAATTATTTTCTTAGAGATTTGCCAAATCCCATTTTGGCATCTCAATAACTTTATCCAAACTAACTTCTATACCTAGTGAGCTATCCTTTAATACTTTACCTTTTTTGGGTGAGGGAGTACTGCTACTTGGCATTGCTCATGGAGTTGGAGAGAGGGTGTCACCACTTGATCTAGCTTGAATATGAGTGCTTGAGACAACAATAGTTGTACTCGATACAAATTTATTTTCCTCCTTATTTTCCTCAATGTGAGGTCATGACACATTTGGTCCTTCTTGACCTATGGTAGTAATGTCTACACTTGTGTATTTATTTAATTCCTTTGCCTCTTGCTTCTCTTTATCTACATCTGAGGGCTTCTATTTCTTGGCAACTAGAATGTTAAGGGTGGTGGCATGATTAGGTGAAATTCTACCTTGCAAACTCGACACACCTGAACTCCCTTCATCACTTTGGTCATCTTAAATTGTTAGTGTCTCAATTTTTTTCTCAAATTCCACTCCCTTAGTGGAAAAACTATAAATTCTCTTCCAGAGAAACTCATTTTGCTGAACTAGAGCTTCATGTTATCTTGTAAAATCATAAAAATTCTAAACTTACGAATAAATCAGTTCCTATACTTCTCCAAAAAATTCCCTTTTGCTCCTTTGATAAATCAAGTATAACCTTGGCTAATGTTCCTTCTCTAGTGTCTTTCTCTATTGCCGATGCTTGTTGCCACTTTTTATCTAATTTATTGTGCAAATCAATAGGAATCTTCTTCTCTACTTCATTAGGAGGTAATTTATTATTTTCCATCATATCTTTCATGGCCTCCTCAGTTAAGAATTCTATCAACATTATCTAGTGTATCATGTTTTACAAATCTAAAACTAGATAAGCCTACAGAGCTTTGTAGGTTGGCACATACCTCATCAATGGTCATTTCTCCTCTAGGTAATATGGCTCGTTCATATGATTCTATTATCTTTGCACCTTTTCTTCATTCACTTTCTTCATCTCTAACCTTCTTCTCTTAGGCTATCTCATAGTTGACTTTGACATCTTAATCTTTGCATTATGACCATTTGATTTGGTAATCTTTACTACTCCTTTCTTTGTAGATGGCTTGGCTCATGTTGCTACTACACTAGTCCTTGGTTTGGTTGGTGGTGAAGGAGAGAAGGGTGTCATTGCTATTTTCTTTTCAACTTCATTTATTTTAGGATTGACATATTTAGCATTCTTGTGTGCGATATAGAAAGAATTAGGGATTTATCCTTGAATCTTTCTTCTTCTTCCTCTTCCTCATCACCACTATCTTTCTCTTTATCTTCTCTAAGGCCTTGAGTGAGTTTCAAAGGTTCTTTTCCTTTGCCTTGTGTGCCTAGTTTTTCCTCTAGATCTTTAATCATTTTCTTTCTTTTCTTCTTCTTAGAAGCTATTGTTATATCAATAGTGATTCTTGCCTTAGATTCTTCATACTTTCTGAAGGTTTCTTCTTTAGTATCAATCTCCTCTTTTAATAATGCAATAATATTTTCACTCATAATTTCACTATCAATTTCATAATCAAATGTTGTTAACCATGCCTTCCTCAACTTTACTGCCTACACAAATGTGTTATCTGTGTCCACTAAAAATCATACATTATTATAGTATTTCATTACCAATTATTCTATTATTCTCATCCTCATTTTCATTCCCTATTTGAATTATTCAAAATATGTGTCCATGAAATTTTCAAAATTTTCTCCTAATTGAGTTATGTATTTTCTGATTTACCTTGTCATCGACTTGCCTTGCTCCCAAGCAATATTACCAATACTAGGAAAATATTTGTGAATACAAAAGAAAATGCACATGATAAGAAATCCAAAATTACACATAGAATTCTTTGCCTTCCTAATGGATATAAGATTTTTTTCTAATTGAAATATCTACAACTTGGCAAGATCATATTCATGATCTTTCACAATATCTTTCCATGCCTGATCTACTGCTATACATGACACACTCCTCAATTTGCTTGATTGATTGAATTTGCAATGATAGAATTTGTGAGAAATTACTCTCATTGCAAATTCAATCAATGGATTAGAGATGTTGGAAATGGAGAAACCTCATCCATTCCACTTGACCTTTGTATTTGCTTCAATTTCCTCATGACTCAGACATCACATGGTCCTCTTCTTGTCTACGGATAGATACCCCATGACCTTATGAAAATTATCTTATTTTTAATCTATATAGGCCCATTATCTAGCCATACTTTCATTTCATGAATACTTCTTAACCCTATCTTGATCCATTCTATCTTGAAATTCCTCAAAAAATCTAGGGCACAAGTTAATCCTTTTCTTTCAACAATCTTAAATTTGTCACACAATTTTTTGTATGCTTCTTGAATCTCATAGCGGCTCCCTTCTCCAATCTTATACATGTAACAACTTCATACTTCATGGATCATGATAAATTTAGGTGGTATCAAAGATAATACACCTATTTAGTCACCCTTCATTGTGATGTCAGGAATACCACAAAATTTAGGTAGAGGACAAGTGTCACTCTTCATCAATTGAATGTTTTTTACCTTTATTCTTTCTCTCTTTCTTGTTGATGATGAAGTTTACATCTTTCTTTTCTAGGGTTTGAATTAATTCTTTCTTTTGAACAAACTGGCACTACCCAAAGATTTTACTCAATCAAAATTTTATCTCAAATTTTATCTTAATTTTCTTAAGATCTTTTTCACAAATCGCTCAAATCTATCTGTGCTCTCAAATTCTACATGTAAGGTGTGATAAATTGAAGCTGTGTAAGATAGGATAATCCCCAAACAAGGTCTCCTAGCTCCTATCCCCTAGCCCCAAATATATCAATAATCATAATAAAAGTTTAGCAAGATCTCACAAGATCCAAACCACTAGCTAGCCTAGATCTGCAATGTGGTAGAGAAATCTAAGAAGAATCTTATCTCATACTCACAAGCCATCAGGAAGAATTATTGTCTCCGAATCTACACTTAATTACTAGCTCTACAAACTTTTCTAACTTAGGTACTCATATTCTCCATTCATGGATGAATAATAATGCATCTAGACTCCACAAGACCATTCACTTATACTAAACCAAGCCACAAGTTGGCCTAACATAATAGACATTAAATAAATACTCACATTAAATACACTCTGAGGCCACAAGTCAGCTTGGCTACAAACATTAAGTAGATAACATAAATTAAATACTTAGGACAAGCCCCAAGTTTATAATGCATAAATAAATCATAAGACCATGGGTGAACCCACAATACTAGTTACCACTTTTGTGGCACAAAGGAAATTGTGAAATGATGCAAAATTCCCATATTCAATTTTACCTATGTTCTCACGAACTTATTAACTATGTGCATGCGAACATAAAATAATTGCATGTTCATAAAAACATATTTAGTTTAAATAAGGGATGTTCAAGTGGACATCCCTTATTAATATGTTCATGCGAATGTATTTTTATGGTGATTTTGAGATGAAAACCTCATTTTTCTATTTTTCCATTTAGGCTTTTGGACATAAGAATACACACAATTAGACATAGGTTCAAGTTCCAATAAATTATCCAAATGTAAGAGCACATACACCAAATCCCTCAAATTGAAGCTCATGAATACAATCTCCAAAGTTTGCCAGTAAATCAAGAACACATGACTAGTTGTCACTAAAATGACTCTAACTACAAGATGATTACTCCAATCATCATGTGCACTTAGAAAAAGGTTGTCCAATAT
Source organism: Cupressus sempervirens (assembly GCA_028749045.1). Classification (NCBI taxonomy): domain Eukaryota; kingdom Viridiplantae; phylum Streptophyta; class Pinopsida; order Cupressales; family Cupressaceae; genus Cupressus; species Cupressus sempervirens. The sequence continues at coordinate 237,831,365 of CM053789.1, read as the reverse complement.
GTAACAAGCAAATATCTAATCACATAAATTGTAACTCCACAAATCCAAGCTCCATGCTCCTACAACACAATTATTTTCAATTTCTCACTATATACTTTCTTTTGCTCGAATTAGGGTCTCCATTTATGATTTGTACTATGGTTGGTGGAAGTCAGCTATCTTGGTTGACATTGTGCCTTTTGAACTTGGTTTCCACAACATGTCTTGGTCCATTCCTTCTAACTCAACCTGTATACCAATTTAGCATCTAAAGTACTCGGTCCATATTGCAATGCTCGATCAATATAGACAATTTTATTGATGTCTAACACTGACTGAGTAAATGATTCTTTTGCACTTGTCTTTTCATAGGTCCAATATTATGCATCTTTACTTATGAAAATATGATCTATAACACATTTTATGATAGGAATTGATGTAAGATAAATTAATTAAATGGAAAGTTCCTTACATACCTTTCTTGATCAATTATAGATGATATGAGCACCTTTTCCATTGGATTGGGTTATCTCAATTCCATTCATTCGACTTTTTCCATTTCCTACATTCTTCTTCTAGGTTAGGTTCATTTCCTTCCTTGTTTGTTCAATGTCCACTTTTCCTTTACCCTTGTTGTGTTATGATTTTATGCTAGTAGTTGGGTCCTACAATTTTTTCTTGAATATCCAAACTTGTGACATTTGGAACATACATTGTTAGGTGCATAATTTTTCATTCTTTTAGTCCAATAGGAAATTGTTTGTGATCTATATTCGTATATTTATGTCCAAACTTCAAATCTAGGTCTAGTTGGTATGTTTTTCATCCTTGATCTACATTCATATATTTTATGTCCTTATTTCTTGTAATAAGAACAATAACTAGTAAACTTAGGTTTAGGGTTTTGCATACCATTTTTTCTTTTGTAGATGTTTGTAGTATGACCAAGTTTTCCACAATGATAACATGTAGGCTTTCCTTTTGTCTTTGCATTTCTCAGTTCTCAACTCTTGGATGATTCTCCTTTCTCAGTAGGTGAATGTTGCTTTGTATGAATTTATTCAAAAGTGCTGCCAGATGATCTCATTAGTTCTTCAAAGTATTTCATTGATTCCTTTGGCTTGTTTATTTTTTCCACAAGTTCTTTCTTAGTCTTCATTTCAATTTTTAATACATCATTTTGTGATCTTAGATTTTCTATCTCCATATCCTTTTTTTTCAACTTCTGATTTGCAAACATTAGTTGATTCATCATGTCCAGTTGAGTGTTTTTAAGGTTTTGCACATTAGATGTACTTTCTTCAAGTTTAAGTTTTCATTTTTCCTTTTTCCTTCTTCAACAATAACCCTATTTTCTTCAACTTTCTTTTATTCGATCATTTCACATAACCTTACTGGATCCCATGTTCCCTTTTTAGACCTTTGATTTCTTCATTTAGGATACTATTCTTTTCTAGTAGATCTGCAACTACTACATCACTCTCACTTGAATTTCTAGTTCCAAATAGTTCTTGAGTATCAAATTCTTCATAATTCAATTCATTTTTTTGAATGGTCAACTCCTTCCTCCTTTTCAAGGATTTCTTTAGTTTGCTGCAATATGAGTTGGATGTCAATCACTTGATTGTCAATAATCTTTCCAATTTATTAGCCTCTATCTCCAAGGTTTGAATTCCCAAGCTATTAGATATTTCAAAGAGAAACTATGCTCTAATACCAATTATTGGAAGTCTTAAGTTATGTGGGAAACTTGTAAAATCAAACTATAGTATGTAGATCTAATCTATCAATCACATGCATGAAATGTAAGCATTGAACACAAAGATTTAGTTATGTAGAAACCCTTCAAGGTGAAGGTAAAAATGGGGTGGGGATGACACCTAAAAATCTTCACTACTAGAGTAATAAAGTTAACATGTTAGGGTTATAATGTTTGACCATATCTGATGATCTACCCTATGAGGGGTTTGCCTTGTCAATGATTGTTATGATTGTTAGGTCTTACCCTATGAGAGGATTTTACACATACAATAAAGTAAAGACTTGGTTAAGATATTTAAAAGGATTTGTTAAAAACACTCTATTAAGAGATTATCCCTAACTCAATCTATTAAAAATATTTTAGTACTTGACCCTCTGTCTACTTTGAAAGAAGGTTTTTTGTCTCCCATGTTCAATTTGATTTGATCTTTAATTTGATATAGATTTATTGTCCTTTACTACTTGATAAGGTCACTTCCTCTATTATGCAATAACTAAATTTTTTTCCCTCTTCTATAATGTTCACACTATCACACTTGATTTGCTCTATGATCACACAAATAGCTTACCACATCCCATCATCATCTTACCTCAAATATGGTTTAGACTTCTCTTAAATATTTCTAAAATAGTTTTCTAAATTCTTCCCTCTTTTTCACCTCTTCATTTGATTGGTTGAACAATGCTCTTAGGGATCTATGATCCACATCATAAAATGTATTATAAAAAACTCTGTAACAACTCCTAAAAACATTAAATATCTACTCCATGTTGGCTTGAAATGGTTTACCTCAAAGGTTGTATAATTCCAAACTTGAGTGTCAATTCTGCATTGCTTGGTACTTAATGCCTTTGATACTCAACATTCATTGTCCACACTGCTGGTACTTGATCTCTGCTATGATTGACACCTTCTGTGTAAATTGACTTCAATATTTTCAAACTTTTTGGAAATCATTATGCTCAGTTTATACTGAAAACACTCATTAATCAAAGACTTTCTCAATCCTATAGAGCTTGACATGTACATGTTTTATTTACAAGTCTATCTCATTACTCAACCTATATAGAGTAGCTTGCTCATAGTGATGACCATCAAAATTTGCCTAGTATGTGACTAAGTGTTTAACACTAATAGATAACAATGGTAAAAGATACCAAAGCTAACATTATCGAATTTAAACATTATTTTAAAGGTCATTCTATCTTATTTATTTACCTCTTCATAAAGAGACTTATGGGTTGAACATCAATAAGTAATCTCAATTCCTCTACATCCATTGTAAGTAAATGATATAAGTTCCTATAATTAATTCTTCTTTTTATTATTTTGAACTAGATTTACATGTTCAACCATACTAGTTGGAGCAAGTTCCTGCCCCTTCTCCATCATCTATTTCTTGAGCTTCTATAAGGAGTGATCTTGAACCTTCTCCAACATCCATTACTCGTGCTTCTATAGGGAGTGATCTTGATCCTTTTCCAATATCCAATGCTTGAGAATTCATAGGAAGTGATCATGAAAATTCTTTGACATACATTTCTTCATTTTAGTTTGAAACGCCTAACTGAGATTCTTCTTCATCCTGTACTTGTTGATTGTGAGATGCATAAAAAAAATAAAATAAAATTAGAACATATTAGAGAAAACTAAAAAAATACATATATAATACTCATAAATGTGAAATTAAAGATGCATACTATTGGATTTTGCTTTAATAGAATTTGAATAACCTTTTAAAAGAAGAGAATACTTAGGAGTTAGCTAAAAACCATAAGGAGTATTCTAAGAGACAAATTAAAAGGACCAACTGACAAGACCATACAATGTCTTCTCCACTTTGAACTCTACCAAATTTAGGTGGGTTTAACCTAGGAATTCACTTTTTTCTTCCACTTATCATGTGTTAATATGAATTCCAATATAACAAATGAATTGCCTCATAATTTTCCAATTCTAGGATTATCAAAAGAATGAAAAATAGCTAATCCATCAAACCCTAAGACTCCATGAATCGAGCACATGCTCACTTTCAAATTTGCAGCAAAGAAACTTTAAAAGATTTTATTTATAAAAGAATACACCATATGAACTTCTAAGCTATACCAATTTTGATGATGATCAATGCTTTACCCATTAGGCTACTATCTTATTGAAACTTGACATTTACTATCAGATCTATCCCAACACTTTGTGAAAAGAAATCAATATTCAATTATAAACCTCATTCTCATTTGAATCTTCTAATGGTAACTAGTAATTCTCTCAACCCACATTAAGAATTTACATAATCCATGGGATTACTAGCAAAACATAAATTAAAATATAATTCCAAAAAGAATCATAAGTAGGACTCAATAAAATTTTCTATCAAATCTCAAAAAATCAAAAGTTTACAAAGAAGAGACAAGATTCAGATTGAATAACCATTCTACTAATGCCTTTGTATTATCTTCCTTGAAAATATACACTTCAATGTCAATTTTTTGAAGAAAAGCTCAACTAGAATCAATACTATTAACCATATTTTGTTAGACTAAGAATGGTTTTGACACTTGAGTGCCAACACACTTAACCACTTTCTACATTAAAGCTGAGTGCACTAGGTATGCTGAGCCATAGGTTGTGCTGAGTCAGGAAAGCCATCAGGTGCCGAGTGATCTTCAGGTGTTGAGCAACCTTTAGGTGCCGAGTGAAGATCAAGCACCAAGTGACTACAGGTGCCAAGTCATAAACAATGCCGAGCAAGATAGGAATGATACAGGAGCTGAGTTACAGAAGGTGCCAAGCATCAAGAAGCAGTAAGTGCTAAGTAACTCAGAATCAACATATGAGTTTGTAACTTCACAAACTCAGATGTAAACAATTTTCATGGCCGACATATGAAAAATCTCGATTTAAGTGATAAGATCAAATAATTTAAATTTCCTATGCAATCTACATGCAGCCAATAAGAAAAATGGAGAAGGCATGCAACCAATGATAGAAGTATAAGGAATGAGTGAAAACAGAGATTCAATATGGATCATAGATCCACATCTAATCCTAAGTCTTCGAATGTCTTTATAAGAAAGACTAAGTCTCATTGTATGAAGAGGGACAAAGGTGTGGAAGGTAAAATATTTTTAGAGTGAAGTATAAAAAGACTTAGAGGAAGAGATCAGCAAAAAAATATTTAGTTAATTAGAACAAAAGTAGTGGATACAAATGAATATTAGATCTTAGAGGATCAAGATTAGAAGAAAGTAGATCAAGTGCCTGTATTCATCAATCAAGGATTGTAAGCTATTAGGTTTATTATACCTAATACTCTTTAGCCATTGTATTAGAAAGGAAATCCTATGATGATAGGTTAGCTTGACAACTATTTTGTAGATCATTTAAATAGGTGATTAAATCCTTTGACAGGGTAGCACTTCATGTAAAGTGTTTGTAAATCCTCTAACCAACTCACTATTGATACAGTGTAAAGCCTTTAATAGGGCAGACCATCAGAAGTGGTTAAACATTATTGCTGTAGTAATTTTTGTGGGTATCATCCCCACCCCAATTTTACCTTCTTATTCCTGGAGGGTTTCTGGGTTACCAAAATCTCAAGTGTTATGTGGTGATGCATACTTGTTTCTCATGATTGCTTAATGTTTACATGCATGCATGTTCATTTCAAAGATATGTTATTAAGGATTTAAAATAGGTCAAAAGCTCCCCCCCCCCCTCTTAGAAGCATTCTTTCCAATAAGATTTTACAACAATTGGTATCAGAGCACTAGTTCTCTCAAGAAGGAGCCTAACAGCTTGGAGGAAAAAATCTAAAGATGCAAGTTTTCAAACTTGGAAAGATCATTGAGAACTAGGTGATAGACGTGCATCTCGCTCTACAAAAAGTGGAGGAAGCTAGAGTGGAATTAAGAAAATCTTTGAAAATGAGAAATGAGATAGCCATAGCTAAAAATGATATACACTACAAGGAGATTGATACCACAGAAGTGTTTGCCAATGGAGACACTAAAGAATTTGATGTAGCAATAGCAAAATTGATGGAGGAGAACAAAGTTCAAGCAGAAGAGATAAGATCTCTCAAGATGGAACATGAATCACAGGCCATAATGTTATGTGAAATCACTGAACAAAAGAAAAGAGCAGTCGAGGATAGAGTCATGATGGAAGATGACAAAAGGAATCTTGCAAATAGACTGGAAGAAAAATGTACTGAATTAACAAGGATCTCAAACATGCAAATGGATACACTTGCCCAAATAATGAACCTTCATCATGAACTTAATATGAAAGATATTGAGATCTCTACTTTGAGGATGCAGAATGAACAACTACAGAATGAATTGAACAGAGAAAAAGAAATGGCAGAGAATCTCAACAAGTCAAGCGAAGCCATAATGTACTTTGAACAATTGCTAAAATCCCCAAGATCCACCCATGATACATCAGGACTTGGGTAGAACAGCACTGAAATTGGTGAATCATAAAAGAGTGTTGAGCAAAGAAGTGACAAAGGTAAGGATTCTAAACCCATTTGTCATTACTATAATAAAAAAGGACATACTGCTAATATTTGCAGGAGTAGAAGATTCAATCAGAAAAACACACCCAAGAGCAAGAATTACTATCACAAGTGCAATATGCAAGGACATATGACACAAGATTGCAGATCCAAAGTCCCAAGGACACAAAGATTTAATGGACATTGTCATAATTGCAAGAAATATGGACATAGGGCATTTGAATGTAGATCAAAGCCTATGTGGATAGAAAATCAACCAACAAAAGAGAATGAAGGTCAATATCATTGGGATTATAACAACAAGTACAATTGTCACTATTGTCAAGAGTATGGACATATACCCCATAATTGCATAAGAACACATTTCAAGGGGAACTATAAAAGATGGTTGAGCTAGACTACTTGCTTCAGTTTCTTGAAAATTGGACATGTCAATAGAAACTATCCAACAAAGGCCAAGGCACCCAAGACTGAAGTAAATAAGGGCAATGAAAAATTTGATGTGGAACACATAAGAACAAACATGAAGAAGACATGGCAGAAAAAGGATGGATCAAGTACATCCTATGAAAGGGTCAGTTCACCCATGAGGTCAAGTGATCATTTTTCATCTAACTAATCACAAGATAAGCCTATAGGGCTGATACGTAAGGAAGTATCAAACATCATCCCTAAACCATGAAGAAGCACTACAAAGTATAAATTTGCATGAGAAAAGATGCTAAGACTAAACTTGAAAGATGATGCTGAGTTGTCTTTGGATGCCGAGTGAAACTGCTTTGGATGTCAAGTTATTAACAAAATAAGTAGATGCTGAGTAAGTATAGTTGCCAAGTGGATGCCGAGTTGAAAAACATTTGGAAGCTGAGTGACAGGTGCAGGTATGCATTTAATGCAGAGTTTCTTCTGTCACTTAAAATTAAAAATCAATTCATTTTTGAGACATTCAAATGAAGAACGATTACGTTGAGCACAACTGAGAAATTTTCAAGCTTTCAACTAGCGATTCAACATCTACTCAAGCGACCTAAGCATTTATCCAGGTATTTTCCTCAGGTGCCGAGTTTTACAGTTTGAGAAGTTTGCTTTGATTGTTAAACCCTAGTTCAGATATAAATGGCGTCTAGTTCAAAAATGACCCAAGGGATAGTGAGCCATGAGATTCAACTTGTTAGCAACGAGGTTAAGCAACCTGAGTTTAGACCTATACCAAAAGTTACATACAAAAATGATCTCGCAGGTGCCCTATCTACCATCTCTGAAAAAGTCAGTATGGTTCAGGATGTGTGAAAGTGCTATAATTGTAAAATAGGAGCCATAGGAGATTTGGAAATCTTTAATGCTTATGAAAAACTCTGTGAAGATGGTATCCTAAAAGATGAGTTTTCTGTTATAGAAAAGAAGGGTTTAACCAAAGCCCTAGTTTTTCCAATCATATTTAAAAATGAGTGGATAGGCATAATACTCAGTAGAATCCATGATGGATCATTCTAGTTAGAACAAGGACCAGTCAAAATTACTAAGGAAATGGTTCATAGGGTTACAGGTTTTCCAACCCTAGATTGGCCAAAGGCATTAAGAAGTGAAAAGAAGGAGACAATTGAAAAGAACACAGGTGCAAAATGGAATAATAGAGGCATGACTATAGACACCATAACTAATCCCCTTCTAGACTTTGCTGTAAGGATCATATCACATAAGTTTTATCAATCCAACAGGTTAAATAGTGCACCCTACTTAGCAGTGGATGTGGTATATAAGCTTGTAAAGAAAGACCACACCTATGACCTTGCAGAGCTCTTATTGCAACAGATCAATGAAAATCTTGGAGCTATTAGAAAGTCCAAGGGAGCACAGTGTAAATTTGGTTTAGTGTTGGTTTGTATGTTCTTCTATGCAATGAAGGAATTCCCTTCATTTGGAAAAATTAACTGGAGTCAGAATAGAACCATTAAGGATCAAATTAATGATTTCATTGCACAAATGGGAGATAGCTTTGATGATCAAATGTCTATCTATTTTGAGGATTTCAAAAATGCAATGAAGAAAAGAATGAGAATACTAGTTTCACTGGCAGAAAAGCATGTAAATGACATATGTTTTCTTGTTGATCTTGATTATACTTACATTCAAGTAGTCCTTCCAAGAACAAGATGGCTTGGACCATTGGGATATGAGCTTGATTTTGACCAAGCTTCTGCAACCATCACAACATTACTTGTAGAGCAAATGGACAAATCTACCAAGGTATTTGGAACATCTGACACTATCAAATCAAGAGTTGTTATAGAACTCAAGACAACCACTACAGTCAAGAAGAAGGACAAGCTAGTAAAGTACATAAAGAAGAACTTTGGTGTTAAGGAATCTAGTGCAAAAGGTGAAGCAAAAGAGATTAGTGAAGGAGAAGAAGAAGGTGAGCTAGAACAAGAGCAACTTGAAGAGAAAGATGAGAGTGCCGAGGAAGCAGAAACCAAGAAGGCACCCATCAAAGGTAGAGTCATCAAAAGAAAGAAAAAGACACCTCTTTCTTCTCAGCCTTCACCAGAGAAAGCTGCCGTGCAAATGCCCAAGAAGCCAACAACCAGAGCTACAACAAGGGCCTCTACCCAAAAGGCCAAAGAGGAAGCCACAAAGAAGAAAACAAAGGCATAGGAAGAGCCAAAGAAAAGGAAAAGATATGTGGCCCAACCTGATACTGATGAAGAAGATCAGACTGAAAGGGTAAGTCATCCTTCTAAATCTTTAGTTGATATATTATGTGAGAAGATTAGGAATGGAGACTTAAGTGAAATGGAAAAGATTGATTTCAATAAGTTCAGTAGAGGAACAAAATAGCATAGAAGAATCAGTCTATGCATTAATGACATAGTTCAAGTATACACCTCTTGAACTAGATGGACAATTGCCAAAGGAATTGTCTAAAACTATAGAAGACATATGGCATTTTTATCTAATGATGGAGAAAGAGATGAGGGAATCAACCCTAGCAAACCTACTACCTGATTTAACAAAGGAATAGGTACTCAAGCAGTCAAAAGGCATAGTAAAAGGTTTACACCTAAATATAGGGCATTCTCCATCTTGCAAAACAAAATTGAAGAAGTTGTATAGAGAACTGCAAGAGTTTGGAAAAACTTGTACAAGACAACTAAAGATGTCCTTGAAGAGGTATACAAAGAGGAAGCTGCTGCTAAACTTGAAGAAAGAAGGAAGAGGAGAGAATAGAAGACAAAAGAAGAGAAAAAAGGTTGAAGATGTTGGAGTTCTTTCTAGTAAAGAACATACTAGGTAGATTTAAACCTGATACCAAGAAAAAAGACCAGGGACAAGCCCAAGGATGAGCTAAATCCTATAATTAGCAAGGCTAAATCTTAGTTCTAGACCAATTAATAGAGTCAACCAGACCCACTTCACTTTAGGCTCTACTAAGCCAAGGAGGGCAAACCTAATGGATTTTTCTGATTTATCTTGATACTTCATTGCAAGAATACCCTCTATAGTAGATATGGTCAATATTCTTCTTCAATTTGCTGGTAACCCTCTTGATTATAGTAGCAAATTATAACCAAGGAAAGTGACCACAAATAAGCCATGACCTACAATTCTAGTTCTTCAAAAGATAAAAAGGGAAATTGATATTCATTTTGATTTGATTTCTTAGCATAACCCGAGTATGCAATGATAGAGAACATGCATCCTTCAAGCTGACCAGTCCCTTATCCATTGGGCATCAATTGAACTTTAATATGTAGATGGATAAATGAAACATACTCATATATTCAGGCATATGATCTATCTATTTGACTTGCAAATAGACATCAATATTCATTAAAACTCTCGTACTTATGGTGATATCCTTCTGGTGTAACTTGCAATCCTATCAGTATAATCAAGCATTTACTTGGAGCTTTGTTCCAACAACAAATCTATTTTGATATACAACCTTAAGGGGATGTAATTGGGTTCAAGTTCTTAGTTCTTAAACACAGAACATTGCAAATGACAAAAGCAGGAGGTGAGAATCAGAATGAAACTAAGAAGGTTAAACTCTTTGCATTAATTTCATTGAAAATAATACATCATCTGCGTACAAAAACTCAAAAGATACACACAAAAGTGACTGTGTAATATATTTGTACTTCAAAAGGAATACAACATGTTGTTCATAATAGGAAAACAATGAGAAAATTGGTATCACAACTTGTAAGAAAACCCAGGAAATTGGAACCAAACTTGTGGTCTCACAATCCACCCAAAATCTTCAAAAAATTGGAACCCCGTACAAAGAGTAGAAGAAGGAGATATATAGGAGAAGATATCTCAGGAAATGCAAGTTGAATTTGACATTTGTCCCACTGAGAAATCTTCACAAATGGAGTTGCTGAAACTGAACTTCCTCTATCTACCTGCCCTTAAAAAACCATTAATGATCCCAAAAAATCTGTACTGAGGGTCCAAGAAATCTGATCTCAACATGTCAAGTTGCATCCGTCGGCAAAATCAACTTGCATTGCTATTGAAAACCATAATTTCTCCAACTACATTTAGAAACCATCAAATCATCTTGGAAATTGTTGGAGAAGCTAAGAATGATGAAAATATTTTCATATTTGGTTGCAATTTCATCTACAACATTTGAATTTCACATTTCACCATGAAGATCTTGAAATCAAAAAAGCTTTTGTAGCTGCCACTGGCTGATACTTGTACAGAAATTGATCACAAAAATGGAAAGTTTTCTCTTTCTTGGTTCCAATGGTATATTACACTCCATATTTTTGATAAAAACTGCTCCCCTAAGAGCATTCTGAAAATTTGGCACCCCAAGCTAAACATAACAATTAAATTGAAAAATTTAAAATGCCTATATAGTCAAACTATATAAAACATTAAAAATAAATCCAATCTTTTCAATTTGAAAATCTGAGCGTTGGAGACAAATGGGATTTGATTTTAAATCATTTTATTATTCTTCCCCTTATCCCTCCACTCTGTCTATGACACTTGGCAAATTCCCATTGGGTCATCATCATTTGAAATGCCATTAATTAATTAAATTTTTTCATTTCATAGCATCGAAAGGCTGAAAGTTTTTGTTTTATGACCCTATGACATGGGCCCCATCACAGCATCACACATGAATGAAAATCTCTCCACACTCCTACAAACCTTGCAGGATCGTAAGCCTTCAAATCCCAAGCCTCGATCTCACGACCAAGGCACTTTTCATAATAGCAGGGGCTACAAATTTGTTTTTTGTGATCTTACAGCACCATACCCGGTTGTATCATCGTAGCGGCTCAGCAATCTCCATATGATCTTATGACTCATCGTAAGATTGAAGGCCTTGGCAAATTGAGCCCTGACCTTACGATGAATCATAAGATCGAGAGGCATTAAAACTTGAGCCGCGATCTTACGACAATGGGCAGTCAAAGTTTGTTGACCCATGGGCAGGCCCCTCCTTGCACATGGGCAGCCAGTTACAAACCAATGTGTCCTTGAGACACCTTAAACTATGCGCTTTCAGGTATATAAACACATTTTTCACCCGTCACCTCCCCAATGTGGGACAAAAAATGCCCAATGTAAGCCTTATTTTGCGCGGACTGTTCTTTGGTCTTCAAACCTAGGCTACCTCCTCTTATGCATGGGTGGCTATGAGTTGTAGGCATTAATTCTAACTCTGATGCATTGATTCCTCCCTTGTTTTATTTAGATGTTGACTTCTTCTTTAGCAAGCCACCTTGCCTTCACATGAATGTCTGAATGCTGACTATGGTGGATGCCCTTGCTGTTGATGCTGCCCATGTTCAAAGCACTCCCCTGTCTTTCTCTTACTACTTCAAACAAGGGAATCCACATGCCACATGGCCTTTAAAAATCCTATTATAAACCTTCTTTGTAGCCCTCCAAACACCATTGTACCCTCTTTCAATGTTATGAACCATTTGTCTATTCTTGCGCATGGATATGGGTGGAGCTTTGCACCTTAATGCTAACTGCAATTCCACCATCCTTATGCATGGGGCTCTTTGCCATACTCTGTCTCTAGCTCTTTATGTTTTCCATGTATGTGACACTATGTCATCATTAAAAACTCATTTTACTCTGCTCTTTGCAAACTGTGATTTTTTGATGATAGGGCCTGTCGGTTGGCCTTAAAAAATGATGAAAACACCTAATCAAATCCCAAAACTTTGGATCTTTGTTCTTTCCAACATACCTAACAGGCCTACTAAATCTTGTCGCATGATGATATCGGGGTCAAAAGGTATTGACCTCCCAACATACCTACTTCAAACTGCCTGCAGATAAACATATCAGAAAGGTGGAAATTATGTTTGGTTTTGGCCCCGAAAGCTGGGCAAATGGGCACTTGAGGTTCTAAAAATTGGGGCACGGGTACTTTGTTATGAGGAAAGTATGATTCTATGATTTGGGATCATGACGAATCACGGGGCGTATTTGGCGAGCATGCAAAGTTGGCTACTTGGATTTGCATAATAGTGGATACTAGTAAAATATCATTTTTTACGAATGGAATGAGCCTAGTAAAGTGTGAAGACGGATTCGTCAAGGCTTGAGAACTGAAACACTTGTAGTATTTTTAGAGTAGAATGCAAGGGAACAAACCATCTAGTCTTACCAATAACAGAATCAAAGATATGACATCTTGAATAGGGCTCTCAATCAATCTGCACTTTTGATTACCAGTGAAACTTTGAAAATTGTAAATAGAATCACGTTTGAAAACTGATCAAACAAATTTGAAATGACTTGAAACTTGGAACATAGTTTCTATGATATGCATACTAAATATCCTCAAAGTGGTAGGCCATGAAATATAACTGGGTGAAATATATTCAAATGCAAACATGCCCTTTGAACATTGTTTAACATGGACAGAAAATGCAGAACAAACACTAGCTTAAAATGGGACTTTGCAGAATGGTTTGAAATGTCAATCTATCATCATAGAACACATATGCAAGCTAAAAGAAGGGTGTTAGAAACATGAAACACCATTTAGACCTTATTTCTACAGTCGGGTACATATGCATGCAAAGCATTCATAGGGGCTTAAAGTAACTCAAAATTTGGAATAGGTACTCAAAACAGGATACAATTTTAAGTGCCACCAAGAAAGAGAGGAGGAAGGAAAAGATGAAGACAAAGGTACTAATGAATAGAAAAGTGTACAAGACACACAACTTTCACCTCCCAGCCTGCCTCACTCTACTACCACACCTACAGAGATCATAAAGATTAAGGATGTTGTTGACATCACATGTCTAAACATCAATCCATTAACTGTAGAGGATCTTACTAAGACCCTTGACCTAAGACCCTTGACCTAACAACTCTACAAGCATAATTGTGTACAAGTCCTATACTGGTCAGTGTGGATAATCTTCAAAAGTCAGTAGACAAACTCAAAGAAGCCAAGGTGTCACCACAAGAACCACCTCAAACCATTCAAACTGCTGGGCTTACATTTCTACCACCTCCATCACTACCAAGAATAGAAACTCAAGCTCATCAAGAGCTGAGTGCAACAATAGAGGTAGTCACAGGGATAATAGTTCAAACAATGAGTACACCTCCAATAGTAGTGACACAAGAAGAAGCCAAGCAAGAAGAAGAGGACAATGAAGAAACACCAGAGAAAGAGGAGTCTATAATACAAACCTTGGTTGAATTACCAAAAACAGGAACTCCCACCAAACCCAGTCATAAGTTGAGTACTAAAACAATGACCCTACATGTCAGTACACCAAGTTCAAGTTCTACTAGGGTAGCCAGGACCATTCATTATGGTATTCCTAAGCTTGATGAAGAAATTAAAATACCCTATTATGATTCAAGTACTCTAAATGAGGAAAAGATGAATGAAATACAGAGTGCATTAGATAAGAGAAGGAGGCAAGAGGCAATGAGGAAAGACTACAAATACAAGCAGGCAATGAATGAGATAAAAGATATATTCATGGATTCTTTTACTCTTCAACCTCCAGATGCAAACAGGCCAATACTTGAGCAACTCTCTGATATAGTTGACCAAGTGAATAATGAAGACCATGATACTAATGGAATGGTCAGAAAAGAAGTTTGTAGGAAAAGTCAACTAGAAAATAGCTAATAACATAATTTTGGGACAGGTTGACCTAGCTAAGAAATTGGAAAATGTAAAGAGTGTATTAGGGAACATATTTTCCCTTTATAACAAATTGTGTGATTTTTCCAGGTTCACACAAGAAATAAATCCAAAAATTTTGAATCTTGAGAGTAAATTAAAGCTCTCCAACATGCAACTACCCTTAGATCCTGCACAAAGTGAAAAGAAATTTGCTCAAACACTTCACACTTAGAGGGAATTAGTTGCATTATCAGCAGAAGAGGCCACTATCAAACAAAAGCTGATGCAAATCCAAGCCTCCATCACTCCTCACTTGGAAGTATTACACAAGGAGAAAATGTGTGCAAAAATAGTTCTGAAGAAGGATCCAGACATTTCTACACATAAAGGACTTGTTGATCTAGCAGTAGAGCTTGCAATCCAACAAAAGTCATTGGATATTGCCTTAAATATCTAGGATGTAGCTCTCTAAATTCTCCTTGAGGTAAATAAGACATTTTTGGCCAAGCATGGCATTACTATTTAGGACCCTTTAACATTTGTATCAAAAAGGGGGAGATAATTTTCTAAGGGAAAGATAATATTGTGAAGATATATTAAAGAGAATATTAGGCATAATGGCACAAGACATCAGAATTCACATGACAAGGCATGATCAACTTAGGGGGAGTTATGATAATTTTTGAGGTATATATTGTAAGTTACAACATTTTGATCCAAGTTTTTTTTTAAAAACCTCTGTATATACATCAAGTAGATCAATGAACGTGCTCATAAGATCAGATAAATAATGCTTAGTTAAGTGTTTTTGACACTCATGTCAAAGGGGGAGATTGTTAGACTAAGAATAGTTTTGACACTTGAGTGCCAACACACTTAACCACTTTCTACATTAAAGCCAAGTACACTATGTATGTCGAGCTACAGGTTGTGCCAAGTTAGGAAAGCCATCAGGTGCTGAGTGATCTTCAAGTGCCGAGTGAAGATCGAGCACCGAGTGACTATAGGTGCTGAGTCATAAACAATGTCGAGCAAGATAGGAATGATATAGGAGCCAAGTTACAAAAGGTGCTGAGCATCAAGAAGTAGTAAGTGCCGAGTAACTTAGAATTAGCATATGAGTTTGCAACTTCACAAACTTAGATGTAAACCATTTGCATGGCCAACATATGATGAATCTTGAAGGATTGAAGTTATAAGATCAAATCATTTAAATTTCCTATGCAATCTACATGTAGCCAATAAGAAAAATGGAGAAGGCATGCAACCAAGATAGAAGTATAAGGAATGAGCAGAAACAAAGATTCAATATGGATCATAGATCCACATCTAACCCTAAGTCTTCAAATGTCTTTATAAGGAAGACTAAGTCTCATTGTATGAAAAGGGATGAAGGTGAGGAAGGTAAAATATTTTCAGAGTGAAGTATAAAAGGACTTAGAGGAAGAGATCAACAGAAAAATATTTAGTTAATAAGAACAAAAGTAGTGGATACAAATGAATATCCGATCTCAGAGGATCAAGATTAGAAGAAAGCAGATCAAGTGCCTGTATTCAAAAATCAAGGATCGTAAGCTATCAGGTTTATTATACCTAATACTCTTTAGCCATTGTATTAGAAAGGAAATCCTATGATGATAGGTTAGCTTAATAGCTATTTTTTAGATCCTTTAAATAGGTGATTAAATCCTTTGACAGGGTAGTACTTCATGTAAAGTGTTTGTAAATCCTCTAACCAGGTCACTATTGATACAGTGTAAAGCCTTTAATAGGGTAGGCCTTTAACAGTGCAGACCATCAGAAGTGGTTAAACATTATTGCTGTAGTAATTTTTGTGGGTATCATCCCCACCCCAGTTTTACCTTCTTATTCCTGGAGGGTTTTTGGGTTACCAAAACCTCAAGTGTTATGTGGTGATGCATACTTGTTTCTCATGATTGCTTAATGTTTATATGCATGCATGTTCATTTCAAAGATATGTTATTAAGGATTTAAAATAGGTCAAAAGCTAGTACTTCTGATTCACCCCACCCCCTCGCCCCCCTCTCAAAAGTATTCTTTCCAATAAGATATTACAACATGTTTTTCTTTCTAACTTTTGGAAAGTTACTATATAGTGTATATGGACTGACTCAGAAAATGAACAAAACTAGTTCAACAAAAAAGATTCTAGGACCCTTTGTTAGCCTTGGAAACTCACTTATATAGGTGTGTTGCAAAAAATCTTTAGGCAACAAATGATACATGTCATCCATTGGTTTGACAAATTCACTTGTTACAAATAAAACAAATGACTTACATCAGTATGTTACAAATAGTACTGATGTGACATGTGAGATATAACCACCTTTATACAAAATATTCCCCATCCTTGAGAGAAAAATGATTTTAAAAAGTTATTTTGGTGGGTCCTCGTGATTTGAATCATCATCTGGATCATATTTATTTACCCATTCATGATATTCGTCATCTGTATACCATGCATGCTCAAGGATCTGATCTGTCAACCATCTATATAAGTTGTACTTTACTATAGCCTGAGTAAACTCTTTCTCAAAAATTTCATAAAAAGTGCAAGAATTTACCAATTTGGAAATGCATTCTTAAAAAAGTGCCATATTCATATTACTTGCTATAATTTTCACTATATTATTTATCTTAGTAATAGTCTCTACTTTCCAATCAATGAATTCCTTGATATTTTTATTTATATCTAGAAGTGGTAGGACCAAGGTGCCCTAGTAGCTTTCTATTGCATCTTTTAATTCCATCAATCTATTCTCAATATGATCCGGCAAAATTGAGAATTTTTTCAAGGAGTTGACAATTTTAGTAGTTGGTATAACATTTTGGGAAGAATTAGGATCTATCCTTGCACATAATTCTACCTTCTTCATTTTTTGTACTTGGGTGATCCATTTCTAATAGGTAGGCTTAACCAACATTTTGTCATCTTCCATCTTACTGATTGCCAAGTATAATGTTTTGCATGCTTCATAAAGGTTGAATAATTTTGCATTTATCCTCTCATGTAATATCATCAATATAGTTCTGAAAATGATTCTTTTATCAAAGTTATGTTTGTCTTTACTATTCTGCAACTAGATTTTTAAGTCTACCACTTATTTTATCAATGCAGAATACTTTTTGCTTCATTTGTCATGTGCCTATTGTAACTAACCCTGTTGAGAGAATGACACAATGCTCAGCTATTTGGATAGACCTCCCTAATTTTTAATAGATGGCTCAATAGCACTAGGGATTTTAGAAATCTCTAACTCATATACTCTTCCTTCTAACATGTTTATTTTATTTTTTAGGTCAATTGTCTCTTTTGTTCTTTGCTCATAAGAAGAATTAACATGTCAGTATTGTTCTTGTAGATCTTCATATATCTTTTACTTATCTAGGGAAAAATCGTGAAGATAACAAAATTGTTCTTGTAGATTCATGGTTAAATTAGGGATCTTAACATCTTTTACCCTTTGTATAATGATATTCCCTTTGACCCCAGTGCTATTCTCATCTCCTCTTTCTCATCTAGATGCAGTAAAATTCCATGTTGCCAAGGTAACCAAGTCTTTACTATAGTATATGTCACTTGATATGTCTTCAAAACCATTTAGATGTGGTCTTTTCAATCTCATATTCTTCATGATTGAATCAAATGCAATGACATAATGAATCTTGAGATTAGGTGCCAACTAGACCCTTGCTTGATTGACTATCTGCCTCCCTTCTTCTAGAGTGATTTTCTCAAACATGATCGTCATTTCATTCTTTACTTCTTGTTCCAAATCATTAGGGTCAAATTTGGTTTATGCTTTCTCTTTTCCTTAACTCTCTTTAGAGAGTCCTCTCTATAATGCCGCCACAAAAATGGCTTGAATGCCACTAATTTTACAAATTCATCATCCTCTACATTTACATCACATGCCTCTTTCTTTAATTATCTAGGGATAATGCCTTTTATTTCTTTTGTGGTGATGTCAGAAATAGGGGTTGTAGGGATTTGAGGGTTCATTCCCCTCAACAATTCCTTAGGGATATAGAAATATTCTTCTTCTTCTTCATCATCATCATAAGGAAATTTTAATCCCCTTGGCTGCTCTATTTGTTGAGTATGCTCTTTTTTTATGGGGAGCTTCCCTCTTTGAGTTTTCACTTCCTTTCCTTTAGATACATCTTCAACATGAGCTTCTATGGTATGAGAAGATATAGGAGGTGGATTGGGAAATTTAAGGGACAAAGATCTCCTTTTGGGATCTTTTGCTATGATAGCTTCCATGCTTGGGACTTCAACTATGTTTGGATCAATAGGCTTCTCTCCCAATCTTCTTCTCTGATATATCCTCAAGCTATTTTGAGCTTTGGGATCTTCACTTGTTTTAATGGTAGGGGCTAGTACTTCCTATATAGCTCTCTTTTTCCCCTTCTTTTCCTTTGGGACTATATTAGTTGACTGTAACAAAGAATTAAGGATTTCTTCATTGTCTACAACAATGAGATTTTTTTTCTTGCTCTTCCCTAAATTCTCATTCACTGTGATATATATTTTTGTAAAATTATTCAAAATTATTCTCAATCTTTGCTCAAAAATTTTTCAATTTGAGAGAGGGTCATAGTTAGGATCCTTTTCATGAATCTCACTTAACACATCCTGATAAACATCCCATCCAATATTTTTCCTCTTTTAATATTCCAAATCCTAATCATTTCTAATTATATCTTTAGGAAAATCAAATTCATAGGCACCCCTAGGGTTCATGTTTAGTTTTCACATTAATCTTGCATAGAAACCCTCAATATCATTTAGCCATTTTGAACTAACCTCCATATTGTACGGGATTAAAAAATATACCAATTCATTCCTACTTTTTGTCATGATTGCAAAGTGGTGGAATAAGGTGAGGTTAGGGAAGAAATTTCCCTTTCTAACTTTGGCTAGTGAGAAGTCAGTGTCATGCAACATTGGAATCTATGTTATGACCTCCAAAAATCCCATCCTTAAAGGTACATATCTAGGCAACATAATTGGTCTCCCTAAAAAACCATATAATCTAATAACTATTGCATGTTTGTAGAAGTAGATGTCCCCCCACTGATGACATATATTTGTTCTAACATCATAGTCAATTGGCCTAAAAAATTCCCTTAAAGCTTGAGGGAAATTCTTCACATTTTGTAAAAATCCTCTTCCTCAATACTGATCCAAACTCATTCTCAAAAAGAACAACATTAGACCCCTCCCAATTAGAAGACAAAGTGGTAGTCCATAGTTGGACTAGTAGTGGTTCACCATCTCTTTCAAATTCCAAATCCATATATTGTGTAAAACAATTTTTGTTATGAAAAAAAATCAAATACATCAATAGTGAAAACCATATGAAGTTCCCACATTGATTTTTTTATCTAAATAACTTGGGAAATCAAATATTATAGTTTCTCCATCCTTTTGAAGTCTAAAGAACATCCACATTATGGCCTTAATAACATTCTTGTTGTTTAGTAATCCTAGATCCTGATACATAGCTATGCGTGTGTGTGTTTACAAAAGCATCATTGTAATGATTACAATTTCCCAAGCTATATGAGATAGCTAGATGAGACAACTTTACACCATCCACTTATTTATTGAAAGACATAATCAATTTCTATTTTCTATCAACCCCTACATGGTTTAATGCTTCTTAAAGAATTTTAAAATTAACTTTGTCAGTTACCTCATTAGCTGAGTACAAAATGAAATCCTGCTTGATTTCCTTTGCATCAATTTTGAGGAAGACATTCCCATCTACATCTCTAATCTCATGTGTAATGGGGTCATACCTTTCTACCAACTCAAGGAGTAACTCAATGTCTAAAAACATAGTGGGGACTAGCAATTTTCCTATGTTGTGTTGCCAAACATTATTGAGTGGGCTCCCTGCATTCACCTAGCCATACCACCATCTAAATATTTGTAAATTCTTAATTGACATGTTGGTATCAACAATACTTTTGAACCTATCCTTTAAACCATGGTAGGTTTCATCTCCTAGGTTTTTCTAGAACTTAGTTTCCTCTTTTCCTTGCTTGGATTTGTACAATTTCTCAAGGAAATCATCTTGCAATCTCCTATCCTCATAATAAAATTTACTAGAGTACATTCTAGGAGGCATCTTCTCTATAATTTGTTTGATAACACATCCTAGGTTTTTTCCTTCCTTATAGTGTTTACTTAAACTATGGCTTCAAATATCAAAAATGATTATCTATGATTTACCTATTTCTTTTTTTAGAGAAAGGAAGAAATAGAGTTAGTTTCACTTATGATTTCTCCACATGTATCTTCTTCAATTTCTTCACCAACTAATAACTTTAGCAAACTCAACCACTCTATAGATTGAAAACTTTGCCGTTGATGTCAAAATTTGAATGATTTATTCATTTATGAGAGATGAAAATTTTTAGTACAACATTTATATCACCAATTCATATGATACAATGTTTGAAAATTTTGAATTTGTAAGCTTTTTTATCGTATTTCTCTAATTTTGAAATTTGACCATAGATGTCGTCTTGCTAGTAGATCAAACAATCTTAATATTTGTTTGAATTTTTTTGACACTCCATGTTTGTGTCTGATAGGTGTTTGCATGCAGGTGATTCTTGGGATTTGTGGGGTTGATCTATCATCAAATTCAACATGGCATCAAAGCTCCAAATCTTCATGCCCTTGTTCTATTTATGAGAGGTCTAGCTTGGCTTTAAGTTATGTTCTTTTTATTTTAGAGGGTTTCATTTTTCAAAGTCATTTTGTATTGAATTTAGGGGGTTACTAGTTTTTGGGTCACTTTGAGCCTAAATGAACATCACCATTGAACTCAGAGCACCCAAAACTCTTATTTTCATATAAAATTTGTCCAATTTGGACATAGAATGTAAAGAAAAAATATGTTGCTCCAAGATTGGGCACATTTTTTGAGGTGATAATTTTGTGATTTTTATCAAGATTTTTCAGTATGAAAATAAGATTTTTGGACACACAAATCAACATTTTCCAACACACAATGTGATATTTTTTGGCACACAAATTAAGATTTTTTTGGTATGCAACCCAAGATTTTTTTGTTGGTCTTAGATTGCTTTTGACAATTGAGTGTCAACACACTTAAGAAATCTCTAAGTTGATGCTAAGTATAATATAGATGCCGAGTATAATATAGATGCTGAGCTATAGTATGTGCCAAGCTAAAAATTTATTAAGTGCTGAACTATTCAAATGTCGAGTAGATAGACAGTGCCGAGCAAGTTTCAACTGCCGAGTGACAATAGATCATGAATCACTATATGTGTCGAGTAAAGTATAGGTGCTGAGCAAGAAAATATTCTTATATGTGTTGAGCATCAATAATTAACAAGTGCTGAGCATCAACAATCAACAAGTGCCAAGTGACATAGTATTGTCATATGAATTTGTGCCTTCAGAAACTCAGATGCAAATCATGTTGCATGATAGCTAACAGACAGATTTCAAATCCTAAAGATAACATTGAATCTTTTAGAGTTCCTATGTACTTCACATGCAACCAATCAAAAAAGTGAAATGCTAAAGAGGCAAAATGAATGTATCTTAGCCATAGATTCATATGTAACCCTAAGTCACAAAAACCTTTTTAAGAAGGACGAACCATTATAATTCAAGTATCCAAAAGAGAGTATTGGAGAGAGTGAAAAGAGAGCGAAGAAGTAGAAGGGTGAAAAGTATAGGTGGCTTAGTGAAATAGGGGAATTGAAATATTTGTTAACAATAGAATAGAGGATCAACACTTTGTACAAAGCTATATCAAATCAGAGAGGATCAGTTCATAATGGATAGAACATTGATTTAAAATCAGCAATTGAAGATCGTAAGTAATTAGGCCAAAAAATTCTACTATACTTTCTAAACATTGTATTAGGAGAATGAAAATCCTATGAAGATAGGTTGGTTTAACAACCATTTTGTAAATCCTTTAACAGGGTGACATTCCAAGTGAGTGTTTGTAAATCTTTTAGACAAATGCACTTTCAATAGAGTGTTGAGCCTTTAATAGGGTAGGCCTCTCATAGGGTAGACCATTGATGATGGTCAAAACTTTGTAACCTTAACCAGTTACATATTGCCACAGTGACAAAATGTGGGTGTCATCCCAACCCCAGTTTTACCTTTTCATTTTGGAGGGTTTCTGGGTGATCAAATATTGTGTTGTCTATTTTTATGCATGCCTTTACTTTCATGTTAATTACATATGCTATATGCATGTATTTATTTTAGTTAAAAGTTTTAGAGGATAAATTTTATTACTTTTGATTCACCCACCCTCAGAAGTAAATCTTGCCACTTGTGAATTCCAACAATTGGTATCAAAGCCAAGTTATTACAAGGAGAATCCTTATAGCTTGAAGAAAATATCTAGAAATGGAAGTCTACAAGATTTTGAAAATCATAGAGAACTAGGAGATTGAAATACATGCCACTCTACATTCTCTGGAAGAAGCTAGGGAAGAGTTGAGGAAATCCCTAAAGAGAAGAAGAGATATTTCCATAACTGAGAATGATACATAGTACAAGGAGATTGACACCTCAAAAGTGTTTTCCAATGGAGATTCTAAGAAGTTTGATGCAGCAATTGTAGACCTAATGGAGAAAAATAGAGCTCAATCAAAAGAGATCATATCTCTCAAGATTGAGCAAGAATCACAAGCCATGATGCTTTGCAAAGTGACTGAACATAAGAAGAGAGCTATTGAAGATAAAGCTACGATAGAAGATGACAAGAGAAACCTTGCCAATAGACTAGAGGAAAAGTCAATTGAGCTTGCAAGAGTTTCCAACATGATGCTAGACATCCTAAGCCAAATGATGAATTCCCATCATGAGCTAAATGTCAAGGACATTGAGATCTCCACACTAAAGATGCAAAATTAACAACTAAAAAATGACTTGAGAAGAGAGAAGGAGATTACAAAAAGCTTCAACAAACCTAATGAAGCTATCAAGTACTTTGAAAAACTACTAAAATCACCAAGATCTAGCAATTACACTTCAAGACTAAGATACACTAACACTGAAGAAGGAGAGTCATCCAAGACCAAAGAAGAAAGAAGTGACAAAGGTAAAAACACTAAACCCACTTGGAATTTTTGTGGTAAAAAGGTACATACCTCTAATGTGTGTAGGAGCAAGAATGCCAATCATTATGAAAAACTAAAACATGGGCCACTGTCACAGGTGCAATAAGCAAGGTCATTAGGCACATGACTACATGACTAGAACCATTACGAAACCAAGATTTGAAGGTCACTAGTACAATTGCAAGAAGTATGGACATAGAGCCTTTGAATAAAGATCAAAGCCTATGTTGTCACCAAATTAACCAAAAAAGAGAAATAGTCATGGACATCACTACAATTGGGACTACAACACTAGGCAGAGTTGGCACTATTGTCAAGAATATGGACACATTCCTAAGAATTGTATAAGAACACACTTTAGCAGCAACTACAATAGGTGGTTGAGTCAAACCACTTGTTTCAAATGTCTAAAGATAAGACACATCAGGAAGTATTGTCCAACTAGGTCAAAGGCACCCAATTCTAAGTTCAACAAAGGAAAAGGAAAAGTCATTTTTGAACACATCAGAGGAGAGATGAATTGGACATGGAAGAGAAGAGATGGAAGCAACACATCCAATGGAGGGATCACTTCAGCTAAAAGGTCAAGTGTTTACACTTCATCCAACTAAGAAAAAGAAGGTATGTGGGACTGATATTTAATGTTTTATCATACATCATCTCCCAAAATAAATCAGCATGAATAAAGATGCAAGGTTAAATCTTCAAAATTTTCATAGTATTGCCGAGCAAGGAAAGTTGTCCTTAGATGTCCAGTAAAATCCTAGTGTATACCGAGTTGTTTGCCAAAGTTAGTAGGAGCTGAGTTAATAGTGGATACCGAGTGAAAGGTAATTCCTATGGAAGCTGAGTAAGGGAAACTCTAGTGAATGTTGAATGATTGGAAAATCAGTGGAAGTTGAGTGAAATAGAATTACATAAAGAGCCAAGTGGATAGCTATATATGCACTAAGCATTAAATGCCATAAAATGAAAGGTATAAGGTTGAGTTTTTGCTCATTTTTCATCATCACGAACATAGAGCAATAGAAAGAAGAGTGCATAAAGGATTTCCAAGTAGAGATTGATGAATTTGAGAAGATTCCAACATAGATTCAACACTTTTTTATTGATTCAAGGTATTTATACTAGTGCCGAGCTACACAGTTAAGCAATTTCTACATGTTGAAACCCTAGTTTACAAATATGGAATTTAGCTCTAGAAAACCCTAGGAAAATGAGTCATTTGAAATTTAGTTAGTGAGTAATGAAGTTAAACAACCTGAGTTTAGACCAATCCCTGAGGTTGCATATAAAAATGACACTGCTGGAGCTTTATCCATGATTCCACCTAAAGTTGTCATTGTACAAGATGTGAGGAGGTGCTATAATTGCAAGATAGACACTATTGGTGACATGAAAATTAGGGAAGCATACAATAAACTATGTGAGAATGGGGTCTTCAAAGAGGAATTTCAAATTTTTGAGAGGAAGGGCTTAACCCATGCCCTAGATTTCCCTACTGAAGACTGAATGGATTAGAATTGTGCTAAGTAGGGTACATGATGGATGCCTAGGGTTGGAGGATGGACCTATAAAATTTACTAAAAGAATTATACATAGTATAACTAGGTATCCATCCCTAGAACAACCAAAAACCCTAAGGAGTGATTCTAAAGAAGCCATTGAAAAGAACACTGGGGAAAAGTGGAACAAGAGAGAACATAATCTAATGACAAAAACTAATTTAGAGTGGTAAGTCACACCACTAAGTCTGATTTGGAGAATATATGTGATAACATTAGAGATAATGCAGACTTGTCTGGTTTAAAAAGAATTGATTTTAATAAGTTGAATAGAGAGGAACAGAACATGGTTGAAGAGTCATTCTAAACCATGATGGAAAAGTTCAAGAATACTCCACATAATTTAATACTTGAGTTATATTCTATTGTAGAGAATAAATGGCATTATTGCCTAAATATGGAAAAAGAAATAAGAGAGTCAACATTGGCTCATCTTATGCCTAAACTCACTAAAGGGAAAATTACTAAGGCAAATAAAAGGCATGGGAGAAAATTTGCACCATGGTATAGAGCCTTTAGTATTCTACAAAATAAAATTGAGGATGTTGTGAAGAAGTCCACTCTAATGTGGAAATTAATCTATGGCCTCACAACTATGAAAGAAGAAGAAGAAGATCCCTTTGAGGGAAGAAATAACGGAGATGAAGAAGATAATGAAAAGGAAGATGAAGGTGAGAAAGATAAGGTAGATGTTACAGTGGAGAAGAAAACACAAAAATATGATATGGAAACTATTGAATAGTAGCAAATAGATCAAAGTGTGCAGGACACACAATTGCCACCATTAAGTCCTCCACATGTAATTCCCACACCTATTGATATAGTGACTATTCAAAATATTCTTGAAACTTCTAGTTAGAACATAAACCCACTGACTGTAGAGGACCTTACAAAGATCCTTCACCAAACTACACTACAAGCACAAATGTGTACAAATCCAGTCTTGGTGAGTGTGGACAAACTTCAAAAGGCTCTAGTTGATATCAAAAAGGAGAAGGTGAATCCACAAGAACCACCTTCTCATATCCAAATAGCTACAAGTGGACAACCCAAAGAGCAAGCTGCACAAGATAAATTAACTAAGGTTGACTCCACAGTTACAGTCACTACAACTGCCAAGGAGCAAGGAAATGATCACATAGGATAGATGGAAACTTCTCTTCCTACTGCACAAGAACAAGGTGCACCCCCATAGATCACAATAATTGACAAGGAAAGATCTAAAGAGGATAGGGAAAGTACTAAGGAGAAGGAAGAAGAGGCAGTATAAACATTGATAAATTTGCCTACAATAGGGACTCCAACTGGAGTGACTCAATATCCAAGCATTGAAGGAATACCACTTAAAATTTCAGCACTAGGCTCAAGCTCTATTAAGGTTGCAAGGGTACTTCAATATGGAGACCCTACTCTAGATGAAGAAATAGTCATTCCTAAGTATGACTATGGAACCATGAACCTAGATTGGATAAATGAAGTGTAAGAGGCACTAGAGAAGAAAAAAAAATAGGAGATACTCAAAAATAAGTATAAACAAAGGCAAGCTTTGATTGAAATAAAAGACATCTTTTTAGATGCATTTAGCTTCCAAGTGCCTAATGAAACCAAGCCAATCATGCAGCAGCTATCTAGTATAGTGGACTAGGTATAGAATGAAGACCTAGATACAAATGCCAAATTATTAGAATGGTCTAAAAAGAAGTTTCAAACAAAGGTAAATGAAATAATATTAAGTGAAATAGCACTATAAAAGGTGGAGCTAGTAAAGAAGATAGGATAGGTAAAGTAGTACTTGAGAACATATTCTCATTGTACTCCAAATTGTGTGATCTATCAATTTTCACACAAGAGACTAGCCAAAGGATAATGAGCTTGGAGAGGAACCTTAAGATATCAAGCATGTAGCTACCTAAGGATCCAGCTCAAAGCAAGAAGCATTTTACCACTACACTTCACACTCAAAAGGAATTAGCTATGTTAATAGTAGATGAGACAAATATAAAGGCCAATTTAATACAGATTCAATCTGCCATCACCCCACATGGATATTTTGCAGAAGGAAATGGCCTATGCTGAAAATGTATTGAAGAAAGACACCGATATTTCTACATTGGAAGGCCTAGTTAACCTTGCAGCAAAGAAAACCATCCAGCTTAAATCATAGATGCTAAGCTATAGTATGTGTTGAGCTAGAAATTCATCAAGTGTTGAGCTATTCAGATGTCAAGTAGATAGATAGTGTTGAGCAAGTTTCAACTATTGAGTGACAATAGATATCAAGTCACTATATGTGCTGAGTAATGTATAGGTGTCAAGCAAGAAAAAATTCCTATATGTGCCGAGCATCAATGATTAAAAAGTGTTGAGCATCAACAATCAACAAGTGTTGAGTGACATAGTATTGTCATATGAGTTTGTGCCTTCACAAACTCAGATGAAAATCATGTTGCATGATAGCTAATAGATAGATTTTGAATTCTAAAGATAAGATTAAATCTTTTAGAGTTCCTATGTACTCTGCATGCAACCAATCAAAAAAGTGGTTAAAGAGGCAAAATGAATGAATCTTAGTCATAGATTCATAACTAACCCTAAGTCATGAAAACCTTTTTAAGAAGGACGAAGCCTCATAATTCAAGTATCTAGAAGAGAGTATTGGAGAGAGTGAAAAGAGAGCGAAGAATCAGAAGGTGAAAAGTATAAGTGACCTAGTGAAATAGGGGAATTGACAAATTAGTTAACAACAAAATAGAGCATCAACACTTCATATAGATCTATATTAGATCAAAGAGAATCATATCAGAATGGACAAAACATTAATCTAAAATCATAAATTCAAGATTGTAAGTAATCAGGTCAAAACATTCTACTATACTTTCTAGCCATTGTATTAGGAGAATGAAAATCCTATGAAGATAGGTTGGTTTAACAACCATTTTGTAAATCCTTTAATAGGGTGACATTCCAAGTGAATGTTTGTAAATCCTTTAGACAGGTGCACTTTTAATAGGGTGTTGAGCCTTTAACAAGGAAAACCTCCCATAGGGTAGACCATTGATGATGGTCAAAACTTTGTAATCTTAACTAGTTACGTATTGTTATAGTCATAAGTTGTGGGTGTCATACCCACCCTAATTTTACCTTCTCATTTTGGAGGGTTTTTGGGTGATCAAATATTGTGTTGTTTATTTTTATACATTCCTTTACTTTCATTTTTATTAGATATGTTACATGCATGTGTTGATTTTAGTTAAAAGTTTTAAGGGATAAAGTTTGTTACTTCTAGTTTACCCCCCCTCTCAAAAGTAAATCTTTTCACTTATGAATTCCAACATTTTTGACCCACAAATTGAGATTTTTTGGTGTGTAACCCAAGATTTTTTGGCACACAAATCAAGATTTATTCATACAATTGACCATCTCCCATAATGTCTTATTCTTTCTCTCTGCAACACCATTATACTGAGGGGCATGGAGAATTGTGAATTGATGCTATAAACCATGCTCAGTGCAAAAATTTCTAAAAGACTAATTCACATATTCCCCCATTGTCAATGTGTATACACCTGATAGAAAGACCAGACTACTTGTCCAAAAATGTCTTAGAAATTCAAAATGAATCAAAGACATCAAACTTGTACTTCAAAAAGTACACCCATGTGCATCTAGAGAAGTCATCCAACACCTAAAAAAGATGGTGTGGGAAATCACATAGGATCATTATGTATCAACTCTACTGCTGCCTTAGCATGTGTGGATCTACCTACCAGAAATGGATCTCTATGATGTTTTTCAAGTGCACAACCTTGATACACACTGTTAGTACAAGAGATCTGAGGTAGCCCAATTACTAGCTCTTGTGTACTCATCTATTGTAGATATCTATAGTTGACATGGCCCAAATGCTCATGCCAAAGATTTCTCACCATGTCTGCAAGAGCAATAAGAGAAACACCTATAGAATTAGAGCTCTCAAAGCCATCAAACTAATATAAGTGAGATTGAAGATCAACACTTCTAATAGCAACAACCAAGTTAGGATTATGGAGGTCTCAAAATTGTGTCCAAATTGGACAAATTTTATATGAAAATAGGGGTTTTATTTAATGATCCATTAAGTAAACTAGAGTTTTTCATGTGTTGTACTATCTCTTATATCAGCCTTATGTCTCTTTATTATCTCTAGTTTATAACCATCTCAATATTCTCTAGTTTACAACCATCTCTCTATAGCCTTGTCTCTTTATGACTTCTCTATTATACCATGTTAGAGTAATAAGATATTGCCTTATTAATTAAATCATTTTGATTTAATTATTAAGTCACTTAATACCTCTAGTTTACTTAAGCAAAACTTTGGGCATCTAATAATTAATTCTTTTATTAATTATTATCATGCAACCTATGTTTTACCTTTTACAATTTTGATCTCCTTTAGAAGGATGACCTCTCTTTGTAAATTTATTAATTGACTTTTGATAATATAAATCTCTCTTTTTTCTCATCAAGAATGTCTTATCTGTGGATCTAAGAATTCTTGCCTCCATAGATTTTACTTCTCTCTTTCTATGATGAGTGTTTGCATGTAGGTGATTCATGGAGCTGGGGGGTTGATCTTTCATCAACTTCAACATGGTATCAGAGCTCTAGATCTTCATACCCTTGTCCTATTTATGAGAGGGTTGGCTTGACTTTCATATCTATATTTTTTTAGAGGGTTCTATTTATTAGAGTTTTGTTGTATTTGATCTAGGGGTTCACCATTTTTTGGTGCACTTTGAGCCCAAACAAACCTTACCTTTGAGCTTAGAGCATCAAAAATCTCCTATTTTCCCATAAAATTTGTCTACCTTGGACACAGTTGAAATCTAAGGCAAAAAAAACAATTGCTCCTAGACCCAAATTGAGTATGTTTCCTAAGGCAACAATTTTGTGGATTTTGATAAATTTGTCTTGAAAATTGAGATTTTTTGACACGTAAATCAAGAATTTTTGGCTTCAAAATCAAGATTTTTCAACATGCCTCTCGAGCTATTTTGGCATAGATCCTAAGGTAGTAAATATTTTTACTTTTCCTTTCTAGCTCTATTTTGACCTACATGTGGTTTTTTGGCTATAAATTTCTCATCTAGATTCTATTTTTCGCAAATGAGATATTGTTAGAAAGATGGTTTTGAGCCCATTGTGATGCTATAGTTTATTTGGTTTTTTTATTCTATTTGGGTTTTAGTTCATGTAGTCAAAGTCAGAGGTTCTATTTTGTACTTCACGAGACATATCTTGACACATTGTATTTTCCAAATTTTGCTCTAGGCACATCCCATTCAATTTTTTTATTTTTTTGCATTCTAGTGGATATCTTGGTTATTTCAGGTCTGAAGATAAATTTTCTTTCTTCAAATGATTTATCATGGGTTGTACTATCTCTTATATTAGCCTTATGTATCTTTTGATCTTTCTTGACATCCTTTTGTAGCATTTTTGCAAATGCACTGAGATAAAGTGCCACTCAATTGCATTTTGGATCTTGCACATCTTTTTATCTTTTTATACTCACACCATATTATAAAGTTCCTTGGGGGGTTTCAAGTTTTTAGCCATATTGTTTCTAATCTTGAGGGGGGGGGGGGGGGGGGGGGGGGGTGTATTAGAGAAAAATATTAGTTTTATTTTATTTATTTAACTACATTTTCTCCCTTCTTAAGATTTCACTTTATGCACTTTGCATTTTCATTTAATAATTAATTAGTAATTATTTAATGTCATTAACTTCTTAGGGCTTCCCTTTTAGAGTTTTGATCTCATTCATAAGGATTGATCGGTTGTAATTTCATTCATTCTTTTTTGCACAAGCAAATATAATTTTCTTTCTTGTTGAGAAAACCCCCCTCTCTCTCTCTCTCTCTCTCTCTACTTTTCTTCTTTCCTTGTAATAGGTTATATGATGAACAAATCCATAGACCCTTGATATCCTACATGAAAATAACCCATTACAAGGAAGAAGTAAAAGTAGAGAGAGAAGAGTTTTCTCAACAAACAAGAAAATTATATTTGCTTGTGCAAAATAAAAATGAATGAAATTACAACCAACCAATCCTTATGAAGGAGATTAAAACTCTAAAGGGAAGCCCTAAGAGGTAAATGACATTTAATAATTACTAATTAATTATTAAATAGAAATGCAAGGTGCATAAAGTAAAATCTTAAGAGGGGAGAAAAGGTAATTTAATAAATAAAATAAAATAAACCTTTTTTCTATAACTCCCCTCCTTAAGATGAGCAACAACGCACCTAGAAACAATGTAAGGAAACTACAATACTGAAGGAAAACTTGGGTCTCAGCAACAAGGGCTGATGAGATATCCAATCACAAGCAAATATCTATGAAATAAAGAAATAGAGAAAAACTAGTGGGAAAAATCCTACTTCAAAAAGAGATAGAAAAAGATGCACAAATGAAGCATCTCAAGAGAATCTCTCAAGACCATAAGTACAATGAAAGCCCCCATGATAGAAGATTGAGACTCCATAGTCCCCCCAAAATGGTAGAACTCTTATGTCAATGAGCATACCAATGTGGCTCCAATCTGAAGGAAGAAAAGACAATTGACAAGGATGATAAAACCCATATATGTAAGGTGCAACTGGAAGTCCTAGCTAATGCTTAAAGGGGAAAACAAGAGAATCTTTCAATATAATCTCCAATAGAGGTGGGATAATAGGTGTGTTGAAATTTTCATCTAAGAGGAGATGTGTTTCCTTAATATATCCTCAACAATTTTAGTAGGTGGCTTGATGACTAGAGCTACAATAGTAGGCAATGCTGAAGAGTAATCATGTGTAAGAGATGAAATTTGAATAAGAGGTGGAGGTGTAGAAGTCACAACATTGGTCTTAGGAATAACACATAAGTTCAAGTGACCTAACTTCACCTCAGTAGAATTTTGTAAAAAAATAAAGTGAGTCTCTGATAGTGGACCAAAATGTGAGAAGGAATATAGGAGGGAAGAATGATAAACACTCCCTATAGCAATAATATTACATGTCTCACTATCTTTGATGAGTACTGAATCTTGTGCAAATTAAACTATCTTCTTTTTCCCATTGTATGTAATTTAATAAATAGAGAGAAGGTTAGAGAACAAAGATGGAACAAAAAGTACATCATGAAATGTACCATCATCAATATCAATAGAATATTTACCACATACAACCATAATAGTGTTGTTCCTCATCAAAATGTGTAGAGTAGGAGAAGTCTCAAATGAAGAGAAAAAATCTAGAGGAGATGCTACATGGTGTAAAGCACTTGAATCCAATAGTCATCTAGAAGAATGTGTAGTAGCAGTTGCATATTGTGCATGAACCTTTCCTATATCTTTACCATCTAATTGAAATGATGATGATGAACAAGATCTATGTGAAGTAGAATGAATATTAATGTTTCTCTTCTGAAGGAGAGAATCCAAATCTGACATCTATTTGGCATAGCCATGTTGGAATTACAAGGTGAAAGAGTAAACTTCTGAGGGGGGGGGGGAGGGGGGTGGTGAATGAATAGTTTAACCTTGGACCATAAAACTTTCACCATTCATTCATTACATGCATAAGTAAGCTGAAATAACATGTAAATCATATGCATGTAAATTACATAACCATGTAAGAATTCACACACATAACACCAAATGTGATTATCCAGAAAGCCTCCAAGTGAGAAGGTAAAACTAGGGTGAGGATAACACCCACAAATCTTCACTACTACAGCAATAAAGTGTATCCAATGAAGGTTACAATGTTTTGACCATGAAACATGATTGACCCTATGAAAGGTCTGCCTTGTTAAAGCCTTATAAATACTATTAGGTCTCACCTTGTTAGAAGTGTGCCTTGTTAAAGGACTTCAACTTACAACTAAGTAAGCACCCCATGAAAGGATTTCATACAGCCTATTAGTACTACTCTATTAAGAGATTTAACTAAAATCACTTGTTAAAATGTCTCAACATAGATCCTATAGTTGGCACTTTCTTGCCTAATAATAGATCACCTCTACACAATATCTTATTAATCCTTTACAATCAGATGTCTCAATGCTATATCCTTTACTCTATCCTTTGTTCTTCTATAATTGATTCTACAATTCATTCTCATTTCTAAGTCACCTTGAATGCTCTGCAAACTATCTTGTTCACTCCTTCAATTCCTTGCATATTAAATCTCCTCTATCATCATCATTAAGAGCTTAGGGCTTCATCCTCCTTAAGAAGACTTAGGTGGCTTAGGGTTAGGTATAAATCTATGAATGTGATTCATCTAGTTTGCCACTTAAATCTTTCCTTTTTCTAATTGGTTGCATGTAATTGCATAGGGAATCCAAATATAGATTCATCCTTATCTCCATAATATCAAAATATAATGTTTAAGTCAGCTCAAAAATGGGTTACATAGTTGTTTGTGCCATTACAAAAAAATACGTCAAAATTGTGTCACTCCGCATATAAAGTCTTTGATGCTCGACATGCACTATTATGTATATTGTAACTCAACACTTGTATTACTCGACATGCACTATTCACTCATCTCCTGAATCACTCAACATGGTCTATCTACTTGGCATTTGAGTGACTTAGTGTCTAAGTGACTTAACACATGAGTGACTCAAAACTCATTGTAACTCAGCATGGTCTAATATTTACATGTTGTGCTCAACATGTATTACTAGTTTGACATAAATTAAGTAAATGGCTTAAGTGTGTTGACACTCATTTGTCAAAATCAATCTGAGATCAATAATCTCCCCCTTTGACATGAGTGTCAAAAACACTTAAATATACAATATTATTCTTGATTTCTTGAGCATAAAATATCCATGAATCGACATATATACAAGAGTTCAAAAATTTCAAAATTTTGCACTAACTTGTATACCTCAAAATTTTATAACTCCCCCTAAGTTAATGTGTTTGATTTGTATCCAAAATCTATGCTCCCTTTGACTTCAATGCACTACATCTAATACTATTTCATTTGATATGCTCTCTCTTAGCTAATATTTGTCCCTATTTGCTAGGTTTCTTCAAAAATGTATATCACCTCAATGATATAACTTTGCTACTATGCTCCCCCTTTCTTATTTATTACTCTTTTTTTCATACATATCCTTTATTATTTTATCTCCCTTATATTTTCTATCATCTCCATATTTTCTATCTCCCCCCTTTGTCTTTATCTTTTTGATCTCAAATTGGTTTTGACAATTGAGTCAACACACTTAATCATTTACTTAGTTAATGTCAAACTAGTAATACATGCCAAGTACAACATGTAAATATAAACTACATCAAGTTGCAATGAGTGCCAGGTCACTCATGTACCAAGTCACTCAAGTGCCAAAA
Source organism: Cupressus sempervirens (assembly GCA_028749045.1). Classification (NCBI taxonomy): domain Eukaryota; kingdom Viridiplantae; phylum Streptophyta; class Pinopsida; order Cupressales; family Cupressaceae; genus Cupressus; species Cupressus sempervirens. The sequence continues at coordinate 237,796,843 of CM053789.1, read as the reverse complement.
AGATAGACCATGTTGAGTGATTCAAGTGTTGAATAAGATAGTTGATGCCGAGCAGTTTAGATGAGAATCTAGAATCAAAATTATAGTATGTGCCAAGCATTTGTAACTACAAGTGCTAAGTAACATAAAATGGACATATTTGTTTGTGATGGCACAAACAACTATGTAAACCATTTTTATGCCAACTTATGAATAGATCTTGATCTTTTAAAGATAAGGATGAATCTATTTGAATTACTTGTATAATTATATGCAACCAACCATAAAATGGGAAGAGTTAAATGGAAAAATGGATGAATCTTAGTCGTAGATTCATACCTAACCCTAAGCCACCAAAGTATTTATAAGGAAGATGAAGCCCCAAATGTTTTGTATGAAGAGAGAGCAGAAAAAGAAGGAAGATATCAAGGGGTGAATGATCGAAATGTTAAAAGAGCATTCAAGGTGACTTAATAGTGTGAAAGAATTGTAGAATTAGTTAAGTACAAAATAGAGGATAGAGGACACAACATTTTTATTTTAAATCAGAGAGGATCAAGAAGGACACTATAGAAATTTGATCTTTAATCATGCAATCTAGTGCCATTCATAAGATCTATACTGAGATATTTTAATAGGTGATTTTAGAAAAATCTCTTAGGTGGGGTAGTCCTAATAGACTGAACCAAATCCTTTAATAGGGTGACATTCCAATTGAATTATCTAAAGTCCTTTAACAAGGCACACTTCTAATCGGGTGTTAAAATCCTCTAACAAGGTGGGACTTATTAGTCTTTGTAAGCCTTTAATAGGGTAGGCCTTTCACAAGGTAGATCATATTTCATGGTGAACCTATTGTAACCTTAATTGGTTAGATTTTATTGCTACAGAAGTAAATATTTGTGGGTATCATCCCCACCCTAGTTTTACCTTCTTATTTGGAGGGTTTTTAGGTAATCATATCTGGTGTCAAGTTTGTATGTGTGATTACATTTTTTAGATGCATTTAATTTACATACTATTTTAGTTTATTTATTGAATGCATCTAATAAATGGTGAAAGTTTTAATTGCTAAAGTTTGAAAATCTAATTTAGCCCCCTCTCAGAAGTATATGTTTCCCATTTCTAATTCCAACAATTGGTATCAGAGCTGAGTTCTTAGAAGGAGAAGCTTTGCAACTTAGAGAAAAGATCTTGAAATGGAAGTTTAAAAATTGGGAAAGATTATTGATAATCAAGGAATTGAGATATAGCTCATTCTACATTCATTGGATGAGGCCAAAGAGTAGTTAAGGAAATCCTTAAAGAGAAGGAAAGAGATAGCCATTATACAGAATGAAACACAATACAAAGAGATCAACACCACCAAGCTATTTGCAAATGGAGACTCAAATGAATTTGATGGAACAATTGTAGATCTGATGAAAAAGAATAGAGTACAAGCTGAGGAGATCAAAATTCTCAAGCTAGACAAGAATCTCAAGCCATGATGCTATGTGAGGTAACTAAACAAAAGAAGAGAGCTATACAAGATAAGGCCATGATTGAAGAACACGAGAACTCTAACAAACAAAATGGAAGAGAAGTCAACTAAGCTTAATAGAATCTCCAAAATGCAATTGGATACCCTAAGCTAGATGATGAATGCTCATCATGAGTTGATTGTCAAAGACATTGAGATATCTGCATTGAAGTTGTAGACTGAACAATTGCAAAATGACCTAAGAAGAAAAAGAGAGATTACTGAAAATTTTAACAAGACAAATGAAGCCATCAAGTACTTTGAGAAATTATTGAAATCCCCTAGACCCAAAAATGATACATCAGGACTGAGATACACAAGAAGTAAAGGAGAATCATCCAAAGTTGCTAAGGAAAGGAATAAAAAAGGTAAGAATTCTAAACCTAATTGTCATTATTGTGGTAAGAAAGGACATACTGCTAATGTGTGTAGGAGAAAAAATGAAAATCAACATGTCAAACCTAAGAACATGACTCACTATCATAAGTGCAATAAGAAAGGTCATCAGGCACATGAATGAAAAACTAGGACATGCACCAAGATTTGAAGGTCACTACTACAATTGTTAGAAATATAGACATAGAGCCTTTGAATGTAGATCCAAATCCAAGTGGTCACCAAATAAGTTAGCAAGAGAAAGAAGCCATAGACACTTTTATAATCAAGATTACAAGACAAGACAAAGCTTTCATTATTGTCAAGAATATGGAAATATCCCTGAGAATTGAATTAGGACACACTTTAGTGGTAACTATAATAGATGTTAAGTCAAACTACATGCTTTAGCTATTTAAAGATTGGTCACATCAGCAAACATTGTCCAACTAGGTCAAAGGCACCCAATTTTGAGTTTGACAAAGGAAAAGGCAAGACAAATGTTGAACACATTAGAGGAGAGATGAACATGATATAGAAAAAGAGAGATGGATGTAGTACATCAAATGGAGAAGGGATCACTTCACTTAATAGGTCAAGTGGTCACACCTCATCAAACTAATAAAACAAGAGCTATGTGAGACTGATACTCAAGTGTTATATCATACATCAGTTCCTAAAAAGTTGGTGGTGGGGGGGGGGTGGGGTTAGTTCTAAAAATATTGCATTAGCATGAATAAATATGCAAGATGTTGTAAAAAGTTTAAGGTCAAATCTTCAAATTTTCATGTTATGGCTGAGCATGAAAAGTTTTCAACAAATGTTGAGTAAAATTCTAGTTAGTGCCAAGATGCAAGACTAAGAAAGTGGATGCCAAACCTATAGAAGGTGTCAAGTCATGGTCATGTCAATAGATGCCAAGTGGAACATAAATCACGTTGATGTTGAGTTTATAACCCTACAAGCATTAAGAATTAACTACAGAAATTTAAAGGGTATAAGGGTAATTTTCACTCATTTTTCATCATTTCAAATTTGAGTAAAAAAAAGGAGAGTAGAAGGCAACTCAAAAACTAGTTTGAAGCATTTGCATAGATCCTAGTAAAAATCCAACACTAGTTCATCGAATTTCCAAGGTATTCTTCATAAGCTGAGTCACATAGTTTTAAATTTGTATAAACCCTAGATTGTAAAATGACATCTAGTTCAAGGAATGTAGAGGGACAAGAATTTTTAGATGTTCAACTAGTGAGTAACAATGTAAAGCAACCAAATTTCAAAGATATCCTAGACATAGCTTACAAACAAGACCCATTAGGCACACTTTCCATGATTCCCCCGAAAGTCATAATGGTCCAAGACGTCAAAAAATGATACAACTACAAGATATGAGGAATATGAGACATTAAAATAAGGCAAGTCATGTGAAAACAACATTCTAAAAGAAGAATATAAATTTTTGAAAGGAAGGGTTTGACCCATGCCCTAGATTTTCTCATGGTGTTCAAAACAGAATGGATTAATATAGTGTTGAGTAGAATACACTTTGGATGCTTATGGCTAGAAGATGGTGCTATCAAAATTTTAAAGAGAATAGTTCATAGGATAATTGGATACCATACCCTAGATTGGGAAAAGACTCTACAAAGTGATTCAAAGGAGGTTATAGAGAAAAACACAGGAGCCAAATAGAACAAATGTGGAATGACAATAGATACCATCACAAATACACTACTTGACTTTTCCATAAGGGTAATTTCTCATAAATCTTATCAATTTAGTAGGTTAAATAGTGTATCTTGCATTATAGTTGATGTGAGCTATAAAATTGTAAAGAAGCATCATACCCATGATCTTGCAGAGCTTCATTTACAATAGTTGATAGAAAATCTTGGAGCAGTAAAAAAGAACCAAGAAGGCATAGTGTAAGTTTGGATCAATACTTGTTTGCATATTTTTCTATGTTCAAAACACATTCCCATATTTTGGCAAGGTGAGTTGGAAGACAAATATATTAGTTGTAGTTCAAATAAATGAGTATATTGATCAAATGAGAGATAATTTTGAAACTATCATGACCAACTATTTTGGAGACTTCAAGAAGTCTATGAAACAAAGGATGAGAATACTAGTTTCTTTGGTTGAAAAATACTTTAATGATATATGCTTTCTTGTAGATATTAATTACACTTATCTAGAATCTACTACACCAAGAGTAAGATGGTTAAGACCATTAGGCTATGAGATTAATGTTGATGAAATCTCAACAACCATCACAATACTCTTAGTAGAAGAAGTTGATAAGAATGCAAAAATATTTGGCAATTATGATGTCATGAAGTCCAAAGTTGAGATGGAATTAAAAATTCCCTCCACATTGAAGAAGAAGGAAAAGCTAATAAAGAAGCTTAAGGCCAAATTTGGTGAAGGAACAAGTGAAGAAGAAGATGATGAAGAGGATGAAGAGAAAGAATAGGAAAAAGATCAAGAACCTCTTGCATTAACCCAAGGATTGGGAGAAGATAAGGATGAAGAAGATATAGAAGGTGTCAAGGAGGAAGAAACCAAGGAAGCACTAGTACAAGGATAATCAAAGAAGAGAACGGAAAAGGCACAACTTGTGGAAAAAACAAAGGCAAAGAAGATTGCTAAGCCCAGCCCAAAAAAGCCAACAACACCAACAACCAGGGAAAGCAAAAGGGCCACTACACAAAAGGAAAAGAAGGAAGTCAAAGAAAATGCCAAAGCTATAGAACAAAAAGGCCCAGTGTAGAAGAAAAAAAGAAGGAAATGCATTGCACAACTAGAAACTAGTGATGAGAGAATAGGATCAAAGGATACAAGCCAATTTAGAGTGGTAAGTCATACATCAAAATTTGATCTTTAAAATATCTATAAGAACATTAGAAATAATGCAGATTTGATTGGTTTGAAAAGTAATAATTTTGAAAAACTTGGTAGAGAAGAGTAGAATTTGACTGAAGAATCAATATATGAAATGATGGCTAAATTCAAGAACACCCCACTTGAATTAGATAATACCATGCCAAAGGAATTATATACTATCATTGAAAATAAATGACATTATTGTTTAAACTTGGAGAAACAAATTAGAAAATCCACATTAGCATAGGTAATGCTAGAATTGACAAAAGGGTAGATTACCAAGGTCAACAAGAAATATGGTGGATGTTGGAAATGATTGAAAAGATCATGAATGAAGAATACTAGAACTGGTAAAGAATGTTTTCAATCATTGTTTTGTCATTGATGTCAAACTTTCTACTTGTAGGAATGACAATTTCTTAAGTGATCCAAATACTATAAATTGGTTGATTGACAAGGAGGTGGCAATCAATAAGATGTAACTAGAGTACCTAGAGAAAGGTTGAAGTTATGATGTTGTACTAAAGTGTAAGGATCAGCTAAGCCATTGATGAAATAGTGTACTGATGACATACTCTAAGGAGTTGGACACACTAAGACACATCAAAGATGTAAGGTTTAACTAAGTCATTTGTAAAAGCCTAACTAAGTTCATTGGAGAGAGCCGAGCAAGCTAGTTAGAGCCAAGCAGATTCGTAGTTGAAGCCGAGCAAGTTCAACTTTAGTGTGTGCCAAGCAATCCAACAAGTGCCGAGCACCCTTTAGGTGCCAAGTGAAGATCAAGTGCCAAGTGACTTTAGGTGTCGAGCATGATACAGGAGCCGAGTGATATTTAAGTTTCAAGTCTTCAAGTGCCGAGCAAAGCAAAGATGCCATAGGTGCTAAGTGGCAGTAAAATAAAAATAGAAGCTGAGTAACACAGAAGGAGCTGAGCATTAGTAAACCAATGATGCCAAGTTGTTACATTATTTTTTAAGTCAAAGATTCACTAGGTCAGTAGCGATAAGTTTGTTACATCAAATTTTTTGAATTAGTTGGATGATAAGGATGATGAGTAGATGTCATAGAATTTTATGTAAACCATGCAAATCAATTCAAGGCAAATGCTAATGGATTTATTATGAAGTTTCTAGAAGAAGCAATTTGGAGGGAAAACAATATCATTTTCTCAGATCAAATCAAGATTTAAGTGGGAAGTGAAGAACAAGACTTCTATATAAGGAGTCACAGGTCATAGATCAATAGAGGAGAGATTAGTGTGTGTGAGAGGGAGCATGCAAGAGAAGCCAAGAGAAGGCTAGTGTGAAGTGTCAAGAAGAGGACACAGTGAGGAGTAAGGACAGAGTGTCAAGACTCTGAGTTGATCAAGTGATTATGGAGTGCATTGGCATAATGAGTAAAAGAACTCAAGGAGACAGATCTTGGAGGCTGAACAAGCTATCAGCACTGCAAGGGAGGAAAGCCAAGCAAAGAAAAGGACTGAAGAGTGATATGAAATCTACAAGGTTGAATTTGCAATCTGTATCACATCAAAACCCTTCTAATACTTTCTTACCATTGTATTAGACATTGAAACCCTACATTTCTAGGTTAGCTTAACAGCTAGGTGGATAAGCCTCAGGAGAAGGATAAAGAGATCCTTAGGAGAAGGATAAAGAGGTCCTTAGGAGAAGGATAAGAGATCCTTAGGAGGAGGATAGGAGATCCTTAGAGAGGGATGAAAGATTATTTTGAGAAGGTGACTATAAATCCCATGAACTTGGGTGAGCCTAAGAGCTCTATGTAAATCCTTTAATAGGGTGGCATTCTAAGTTGAATGTTCTTAAGTCCTCTAACAAGGCACACTCCTAATAGGGTGTAGAAATCCTTTAACAAGGTCACATTTAACAAGGCAGACCATCAGAAGTGGTTGAAATCAATTGAGCAGTTATTTAGTGGGTGTCATCCCCACCCTAGTTTTACCTTCATATTCTTGGAGGGTTTTTGGGTCACCAAAATCCTTAGTGTTATGGTGTGATGCATGTTTACTTTTCATGGTTGTTTAATGTTTAATTGCATGCATGATAATTTCAGTTATGTGCCATTAAAAATTAGAAGAAAAAGTTGTATTGGACATTATTGGACCTTGAATAACTGATTCACACCCCCCCCTTAGTTATTCTAAAGAATTCTAATAGTGGAAGGTTTGCATCAAAATATAGGGCATCAACATTCTTCCAAATAACATTGAAAATGTTGTGAAGAAATCCAATCAAATGTGGAAATTAATTTATGGAATGGAAACTATCAAACAAGAAGAGGAAGATCCCTTTGAGGGCATAAATAATGGAAATGAAGATGAGGACAAGGAGGGAGACAAATAAAAGGATAACACTATTTTTGAGGAGATACAAAAGAAAACATATGACATGGCTACAACTAAAGAGTAGCATAAAGAATAGAGTGTGGAAGGCACACAAATGCCAAGTATGGGCCCTCGTCATGACACCAATATACTTGTAGAAATCATAAATATTAAGGATGTTCCTAAAAGTTCAGCTCAAATTATCAATCCTTTAACTGCAAAAGATCTAAAGAATATTCTTTTCAAATCTACATTACAAGCAAGACTATGTGAAAATCTAGTATTGGTCAATGTAGATGAAATTCAGAAGGCCATAGTTGAAATCACAAGGGATAAGGTAAATACATAAGAACCACCTTCTACCATCCCTTCAGGTACTAGTGCTGAACCTTTATTTCAAATATGAGTAGACACATCTACTAAAGTTGACACAAATGTTACAGCTGATTTAGTTGAACAAAGACAAATAGAAGAAAAGGGAACAACATAAGAGCAAATAGGATAGATAGATGTATCTATACCTAAAGAACAAATACAAGAAAAAGATACAACTCAAATAATTATGATTGATGAGAGTAGATCTAAAGAGAGCAAGGATATACCAAAGAAAAAGGAGAAAGAAGCTATTCAAGCATTGGTAACATTACCAACATCAAGCACTCATACAAAAATCCTTTAGAAGCCCAACACAGAGGCTGTATCACTACAAATTTCAGCACTTGACTCAAGCTCTAAAAATGTTAAGGTAACTTACTATGGTGATGTAAATTTAGATGAAGAGATAGTGATACCTAATTATGATTATGCAACCATAACGTTAGAATGGATATGCATTATGCAACAAGCCTTAGAGAAGAAGAAAAAATAGGAAATACTTAGGAAGGAGTATAGATAGAGGTAGACATTGTAAGAAATTAAAGACATCTTCTTACATGCATTCAAATTGCCAACACTAGAAGAATCAAAGCCACTATTGGAACAATTGATAGATATTGTGGAAAAGGTAAATAGTGAAGACCTAGATACAAATGTTAAATTGTTAGAATGGTTTGAAAGAAATTTTCAAGGAAAAGTTAATGAGAAGATATCTAGTGAGATAATACTTACACAAGTTGCACTAGCAACTCAGGTTGAGGAAGTGAATAATGTACTTGAGAAGATATTCTCATTGTACACTAAACTATGTGATCCCACACTCTTCACTCAAAACACAAGACATAAAATTCTGAGTTTAGAGAGGAATCTCAATGTATCAAGTATGAAACAACCTTAGAATCCAGCTTAGAGTGAGAATCATTTTCACACATTGCTTCAATCACAGAGTCAACTAGCTGTGTTAATAGCAGAAGAGGATAATATAAGAGACAAGTTGACCACTATCCAAGCCTTCCTTACCCCACATATGGAAATACTCCATAAGGAACTAGGATATGCAAAAATTTTGTTGAAGAAAGATACTTATCTTTCTACATTAGATGGACTAGTTCACCTAGCAGTCGAGTTGGAAATCCAACTCAAGTCATTGGAAGTTGCATGTGACAACTGAGATGCAACTCTAAAAATAATCATGGAAGTCCATAAAACCTTTTTGGACAAATACACAATCAATGTATAACCCATTTCACATAAGTGTCAAAAAGCGGGAGATAAAGGAAAGGGGGAGATAAAGATATATAGAGCAAAGAGGGATTTGAAGAGACAAAGAAGATTCATTTAGGGGAAACAATATTGAAAGTGGGAGAAAACAAAGAAAGAATAAATGAAGGAGGAGATAGCTACAAACATTAAATAGAGCAAAAACAAAGCATATTGGATGAAAGAGTATAAGCACATTGAAGTTAAATAAAATCAGCAAAGGCAAACCTACTCAAAATGGAGAACATATTTTGGATACATGATAGACACATTAACTCAGGGGGAGTTGTAAATTTTGAGGTATATAGGTTATTACAAAATTTTGGAAATTTTGAAGTTTTGTATGTAAGCTAAGTTGTGAATATGTTATACTCAAGAAGATTAGGATGATTATGTATAGTTAAGTGTTTTTGACACTCATGTCAAAGGGGGAGATTATTGATCTCAGATTGGTTTTGACAATCAAGTGTCAACACACTTAATAATTTAATTAGTTCATGCCAAATCAATAATACATGCAAAGTAAAACATGTAAATATAGACTATGCCAAGTTGCAATGTCAGGTCACTCATGTGCCAAGTCACTCAAGTGCCGAGTAGATAAACCATGTCGAGTGATTCAAGTGCTAAGTAAGATAGTTGATACCAAACAGTTTAGGTGCCAAGCTAGAAGCAGAGTTATAGTATGTACCAAGCATCAGTAACTTCAAGTTCTGAGTAACACAAAATGGACATATTTGTTTGTGATGGAACAAAAAACTATGTAAACAATTTTTATATCGACTTATGGATAGATCTCGATCTTTTAAAGATAGGGACGAATCTATTTGAATTCCCTATGCAATTATATGTAGCCAATCAAAAAATAGGAAGAATTAAGTGGAAAAATGGATGAATCTTAGCTATAGATTCATACCTAACCCTAAGCCACCAAAGTATTTATAAGGAAGATGAAGCCCCAAAATTTTTGCATAAATAGAGAGCAAAAAAAGAATGAAGATATCAAGGGGTGAATGACCAAATTGTTCAAAGATCATTCAAGGTGACTTAGTATTGTGAAAGAATTGTAGAATCAGTTAAGTACATAATAGAGGATAGAAGACACAACATTGTTATATCCAATTAGAGAGGATAAAGAAGGACAATATATGGATTTGATCTTTAATCAGAAAATCTAGTGCCATTCATAAGATCTATACTAAGACATTTTAATGAGTGATTTTAGCAAAATCTCTTAGGCAGAGTAGTCCTAATAGATTCAGCCAAATCCTTTAATAGGGTAACATTCCAAGTGAATGATAAAAATTAATTTAACCACACACACTTCTAATAGGGTGTTAAAATCCTCTAACAAGGTGTGACTTAACAGTATTTGTAAGTCTTTAACAAGGTAGCCCTTTCATAGGGTAGATCATGTTTCATGGTCCACCTATCATAACCTTAATTGGCTACACTTTATTGCTGTAGGAGTAAAGATTTGTGGATATCAACCCCACCCCAATTTTACCTTCTTATTTGGAGGATTTCTAGGTAATCATATATGGTGTCAAGTGTGTATGTGTGATTACATGTTTTAGATGCATTTTATTTATATGTTATTTTAGTTTATTTATTGAATGTATCTAATGAATGATGAAAGTTTTAATTGCTAAAGTTTGAACTTCTAATTCACACTCCCCCCCCCACCTCAAAAGGATATGTTTCCCATTTGTAATTCCAACATATCTCCCCCTTTTGGACACTTATATCAAATGGGTTATACACCTATGGTGTGTTTGTCCAAAAAAGATTTATGGACATCCATTATTATCCTTAGAGCTGCATTCCAATTATCACATTCAACATATAGTGATTTAATTTGGATTGCAAGCTTGGAAGAAAGGTGTACTAGACCATCTAAAGTAGAAAGATTGGGGTCTTTCTTCAATAGAGTTTGAGCATAGCCTAACTTCTTGTGAATTATCTCCATATATGGGGTGAGGTGGCCTTAATACTTGTCAGTTTGGATCTAATATTAGCCTCATCTTATGTTAAGATAGCTAACTGAATTTGTGTCTAAAGTAATGTTCTAAGATGCTTCTAAATCTAAGCTAGATTTGATGGTAGGCTTGCACTTGATGCAGATATTTTGCTCTCTAGACTCAGAATGTGACTTCTAGTCTCTTGGGTGAAGAGTGTGGGACTATATAGTTTTGTGTATAGTGAGAATATATTTTGAAGTATCTTCTTCATATCCTCAACCTTTGTTGCCAATGCAACTTGTTGTAGTGCTATCTCACTAGATATTTTATCATTTACCTCACCTTGGAACTTCTTTTCAAACCATTCTAGGAGTTTTGCATTTTTATTAAGGTCTTCATTAGTGACCTTTTCCACTATATCAGTCAATTGTTCTATGAGTGGCATGGTCTCTTTAGGAGTTGGTAGGCTAAATGCATCTAAAAAGATGTCCTTGATATCTTGAAATGCTTTCTTTTTCCTTTATTCTCTCCTAAGCATTTATTGATTCTTTTTTTCCTTTATAAGGCTTGTTGTAAAATTCTTGTTGGCTCCAATTTCATAGTATCATAGTCATACTTTGGTATAAAAATTTCTTAATCAAGGTTTATGTCTCCATAATGGATTAAATTTTCTACCTTTGATGAGCTAGGGCTTGGCACTAAAATTTGCAAGGGAATGGATTCTGTGCTTGGCCTTTGAAGAGTTTGACTAGAAGGAGTGGCAGATGTTGGTAATGCTACCAGTGCTTGGATGGCCACTTGTTCCTTCACCTTTGGTTTTTTCTCACTCTCTTCAGCCTTGCTCTAGTCTATCACTATGACTTGGCTAGTACCTTGTTTGTGTGCTATATGTACAAATGATTCTATCTATCTCGTTTCCTTCTGTTGACCTATAGTAGTTTCTTTCTCTTCTGCCTTCTTCTTAATTGTATCAATTTTATTACTTGTATCAACCTTGGTGAATGTGTCTACTATTTTTTGAATTAAAGGTTTTACATTGGTGACTAAAGGGATGATTGAAGGTGGTTCTTGTGGATTCAACTTTTCCCTTGTGGCTTTAATCACTACCTTTTGCAATTACTCTACACTAACTGAAACTAGATTTTCACAAATTTTAGCTTGAAGTGTAGATTGATCCAATATGTTCTTTAGATCTTCTGCAGTAAGTATATTGATGTTTTGAGTTGATGCATTAGAAAAATCCTTAATAGTTATAGTTTCAATGGTTTTGTTTGTATCATGGGGAGGACTAATGCTTGACACTTGTGTACCCTACACACTCTGTTCATCTTGCTACTGCTCAACTATTGCCTTATCATCCTTTTGGTTCTTTATCTCTTCCCAAACTGTATTCTCTTTATCATCATCTTCTTTTTCATCATCATTATCATCATCCTTATCATAATGTTTACCCTCGAATAGGTTAGCTTCTCCTTGCTTCATAGTGTTCAACCCATATATAAGTTTCCATCGTTGAGTTGATTTCTTTACCACATCCTCAATGCTATTTTGAAGAATGTTGAAGGCTCTATATTTAGGCATGAACCTAACTACACATTTCTTGACAACCTTAGCAATCTATCCGTTTGTCAACTTTGGCATTATTTTTGATAATGTTGTTTCTCTAATTTGTCTTTCCACATTCAAACAATGATGCAATTTTTTCTCAACAATATCATATAGGCCTTTTGATATTGAGATGGAAAATTCTAGTGGAATGTTCTTAAACTTTGACATCATGGTATATAATCCATCTTCTGCTTGATTTCTCTCTTCTTTTCCTAACTTATCAAAGTCAATATGTCTAAAACCAGATAAATCAACACCGCTCTTGACATTTTAACACAAGTTCTCAAGATTAGAGAGTGGATTGTGATTTACCACCTTGAATTGACTTTATCATCTGATTCTGTCTTCTCTTCATCTGAATCTAGTTGTGCCACATATTTCCTTCTTTGTCTTTCCTATTTCTATCAAACTTGCTCTATATGCTTTGAATTTTCTTTGGCCTTTTGAGTATTTACACGTGTGTTGGCTCTAGTGGTAGGTGTAGTGGGCTTGGCTTGGCTAGGTTTGACAATATTCTTTGCCTTTGCCACAGGTTGTGCCTTATTCTTCCTTTTCTTTGACTCACTAGTAGTAGGTGCTTGCTCAACTTTTTTTTCCCTCGGCATCTTCAGTCTCCTTTTCTTCCTTATCTTCTCCCATGCCTTAAGTCAGTGCTAGAGGTTCTTGTGCTTGTGTTTGTGCTTCCTCTTCATCCTCTTCTTCTTCTTCCTCTTCATCCTCATCATCATCTACAAATTTGGCTTTCAATTTCTTTACCAATCTATCCATTTTCATGATTGTGCAGGTAGTCTTTAATTCCATGGAAATATTTGATTTCACCATCTCATAGTTTCCAAAAACTTTAGTAGTCTTATCTACTTCCTCTACTGGTAGAGCTGTGATGGCTACTGAGGCTTCATCAACATTTATCTCATATGCTAAGGGTGTAAACCATCTTACCCTTGGTGTGGAAACTTGTACAAATGTGAAGTCAGCATCAACAAGAAAATATACATCATTATAATGTTTCTCCCCTAAGGAAACTAGTATCCTCATCCTTTCCTTCATTGATTTCTTGAAATCTTCAAAGTAACTTGTCATTATAGATTCAAAATTTTCTCCTAGCTATTCAATGTACTCATTAATCTGTACTACAATTGATATATTTGTCTTCCATCCTACTATACCAAATGAGGGAAATGTCTTCTATACATAAAAGAATATACAAACCAACATGAAACCAAATTTTCACTATGCACTATTGGTTTTTTTGATTGCTTCAAGATTCTCCATAAGTTTTTACAATTGTAGTTGTGCTAGATCATATGTATGATCTTTCTTTACAATTTGTTAACCAACATCCATAGCTATATAGGGTACACTATTCAATCTACTAGATTTATATAATTTGTGTGAGATTACCCTTACAACAAAGTTTAACAATGGATCAAAAATTGTATCTATTGTCATGCCTCTCTTATTTCATTTTGCTCTAGTTTTCTTTTCAATGACTTCCTTGGAATCACTCCTGATTGTCTTTGGCTGATCTAGGGTTGGGTAGCTAGTAACCCTATGGATTATTCTCTTGGATATTTTGATAGGTCTTCCCTCTAGCCATATAGAACCATCATGAATTTGGCTCAACACAATTTGAATCTATTCTATTTTGACTACATTAGGAAAATCTAGGGCTCATGTTAAACCCTTTCTCTCTATAATTTTTTATTCTTCCTTCAAAATACCATTTTCAAACAACTAATTGTATGCATCCCTTCTTTCCATGTCTCCAATGCTACAATTTTTTAGTTATAGCATCTCCTCACATCTTGTACCATTATTACATTTGGTTGGATGATGGATAATGTTCCAGAAGGGTCTTATTTATAGGCTATGTCAGGAATGGCTTTAAACATGAGCTATTTAACTTCATTGCTAACAAGTTGAACATTTAAAACCTCCTTCCCTTTGACATTTTTTGAACTAGATGCCATCTTGTCAAACTAGGGTTTATGAAAATTGAGATTACGTAGCTCAACTTCTAATAAATACCTCATGAAATTTGATGAATTGGTGTAAAATCACTACTTGAATCTCTATAAACACTTTAAATAGGTTTCTAAATCACCTTTTTCTCTTCTCAGTCTCTCTTAAATTTGAAATGATGAATAATGTTAGCTCAACATCAACTAGCTAGACTATTAGCTCAAAATCTTCTTACATTCCACTCAGTATACATAAGAAATGTTTCATACTCAACAACAACATGAAAAACTTAAAGATTTATCTTGGATTTTTAACATCTTGCATATTTATTCATGCCAATTTAGTCTATTTATTACTATGTCCTTTTGGAATTGATGCATGATATAACCTTTAAATGCCAGTCCCACATACTTCTTGTTTGCCTAGATTGATGAGGTATGATCACCTGACCCATTGGGTGAAGTGATCCATCCTCCATTTGATGTGTTGCAATCATCTTTATTTTTCCATGTTTTTTTCATCTCATCTCTAATGTGCTCAATGTGTTCCTTGCCTTTACCCTTATCAAATTCACAACTTGGTGCCTTTGATAGAGTTGGACAGTATTTACTAATGTGACCAGTATTCAAATAGCTAAAGCATGTGCTTTGAACCACCTTTTTTAGTTACCACTGGAATGTGTCCTATAACAATTCTTAGGCACATGTCCATATTCTTAACAATAATGATAGCTATATCTTGTATTATAATCCCAATTGTAGGAGTTCCCATTATTTCTTACCTTTCTTGGCTTGTTTGATGACCACATGGATTTGAATCTACCTTCAAAAGTTCTATGTCCATACTTCTGATAGTTGTAGCAATAACCTTCAAATATTTGTGTATGCATGGTCCTAGTTCTACATTCATGTGCCTAATGACCTTGCTTGTTGCACTTATGACAATGAGTCATGTTCTTAAGCTTTACATTCTAATTTATACTTTTGCTCCTACACACATTAGCAATATTTCCTTTCTTACCATGATTATGACAAGTAGGTTTGGAGTTCTTACCTTTGATGTTCCTTTCTTCTAAAACTTTGGATGATTCTCCCTTTTTAGTGCTTATGTAGCCCAATCGTGATGTATCATTATTAGGTCTAGGGGATCTCAATAATTGCTCAAAGTATTTGATGGCTTCATTTGGCTTGTTGAAACTTTTAGCAAATTCCTTTTCTCTCTTTAGGTCACTCTGCAATTTTTCATTTTCAAACTTCAATGTAGTTATCTCAATGTCCTTGACATTCAATTTATAGTTGGCATTCATCATTTGACTTAGAGTATCCAATTTCATGTTGGAGATCTTGGTTAATTCTATTGACTTCTCTTCCAATTTGTTGGCTAGAATTCTTTTTCTTCTTCTTAAGTCATGGCTTTATCTTCCATTGTCTTCTTCTTTTGTTCAATCACCTCACATAGCAATATAGCTTGTGATTCTTGCTCTAGCTTGAGATTTCTAATTTCCTTAGCTTGGATTCTATTCTTTTCCATTATATCTACAACTGCTACACTAAGTTCAATGGAGTCACCATCTGTAAATAGCTTGGTAGTGTCTATCTCTTTATATAGTGTGTCATTCTCCACAATAGCAATCTCTTTCCTTCTCTTCAAGGATTTCTTTAGTTCCTCTCTTGCCTTATTTAGTTGATGTAGTATGAGATGTATTTCAATCTCCTAGTTATCAATAATTTTCCTTACTTGTAGACTTCCATTTTAAGATCTTTCCTCAAAGTTACAAATCTTCTCTTCTAGAGAACAAGGCTCTGATACCAATTATTGGAATTACAAGGGAAAAGAGTAAACTTTGTGGGGGGGGGGGGCGTGGGGTGGGGTCAGGGTGGGGGGGCTATGAATTAGTACTTTAACCTTGGACCCATAAAAATTTCACCATCCATTCATTATATGCATAAGTAAGCTAAAATAACATCTAAAGAATATGCATCTAAATCACATAACCATGTAAGCATTCATAGACATATCACCAAATATGATTACCCAAAAACCCTCCAAGTGAGAAGAAAAAAATTGTGACGAGAATGACACCCACAAATCTTCACTACTGTAGTAATAAAGTGTATCTAATGAAGGTTACAATATTTTGACCATGAAACATGATCTACCTTGTGAAAGGTTTACCTTGTTAAATGCTTACAAAGACTGTTAGGTCTCACTTTGTTAAAGGATTTCAACACCCCATTAGAAGTGTGCCTTTTCAGAGGACTTCAACTTACAACTAAGTAAGCACCTTGTTAAAGGATTTCATATAGCTTTTTAGTGTTGGAAATATTCTTAAAGGCTAAGTTACTAAGAGGGGAGGGGTGAATCACTAAATTCTTAAGCTTTTAAAACTTATAATTTTACAATTAATCCAATATGAAAATTCTGATCTAAGTGCATGCATGAGAAAATAAAAATATGAAAGCATACATTACAGTTTGACACATAGAATTGGTGTCCCAAAAACCTTGCAAATAGAAAGTAAAATTAGGATGGGGATGATACCCACAAAATTTAGTGTTGTAGTATAAAGTTAGCCTATTAAGGCTTATATTGATCACTTTTGATGATCTACCCAATTAGGAGCAATAAGGGTTGCTAGGTCCACCTTATTAAATGATTTACAAACATACAATGAAGTATGCGCTCGGTAAAGAGAGTTACATAAGAATATTAGGTATACCTTGTTAAAGGATTTGACTGATCTACCTGTTAGGATGAAGCAATAGCTAATCTTTGATTTGCAACTTGGTTTGCTGGACTAGATTCCTTTAAGTGTATAAATTAGCTTGCTATGGTAGATGACTCTTTGCTGCACCTTATACTACTATAGCCATTGTAATTCACACTTCCACTCTTTTATGATGATTGCATTACTTCCTTATCGATTCCATACATATATTGGATGTGATACAATAAATTACATATATACCAATCCAATTATACAATTACAAAGTTAGCCACAATACAAGTTTACACAAATATTACAAAGTCAACTCAACTATAGACACTCAAGTTCTAAAGATTGCCTCAATGAGGTTTTGATACTCAACATCCACTATCAATGCTTCACATTGTCATGCACTCAGTAGTTGTAGAAGCTTAGTCCATATTGATCACTTTGAGTAGTCTTGAACTTGGTCTGCATTGGTGACTCGATGAATACTGTAAAACTTGTCATATAAATTGAGTCACTTGCTTCACACTGCCTCGCTCGGTCAATGCTTCCACTATGAGATTAGTATAAACTAAATCACTTGGTTAATACTGAGTAGATTAATTAACACTAGACTTGCATTATATCAACTAAAAACTTGGTAAGCACTACACAAATCAGTTTGCACCGGTAAACTTGGCATATACTGAGATGCTTGGTTTATACTACTAATCTTCACAATAGCTATAATTGCTTGACATACACTGGAGTTTTTCCAAAGGACTTTGTAGCAACTGTAGAACTCGGTAACAACTGAAATGCTTGTTCAACGCTGTTAACTATACAATAAGCTTGATAGATACTTATAATCTGAATAAGTATATGTCACTAATAACAAACTTTACTGATATGTTAACAATCTCCCCCCTTAGCATTAGTGGAAAAAACACTTATCTACCAAAATTCAATTCAAAAAGTTTCCTGAATACTTTTATTCATTTCCTTCTGATTCTTAGCTCAATAGAGTATACTATTTTTGATATTTTTCAAAATTGGTTTTGTAAGATATATAACTGTACATGGTAGGGCTCCTATATGGTATACTATACAACTAAATTCCTTTTTCTATATAAAATATACACTTTTCTGTACATGTTGTACATTCTTATTTCAATCTCACATCTATCTCCCCCATTTTCTTTACAACTTATAATTATTACATTTATCTCCCCCATAACTCATCATTCTCATATCTACTCCCCCTTTTTGATATTAATGCCAAAGATTTATTCTATGTATTTACATATTAATGCCAAAATGAGATAAAAAATTGAATATACCTTGAGTACAATAGCCAAAGTTTTATCCCAACTATCCTACAAGACCTTACATCTGTGTAGTGCAATTTGCACTTCTATTGACAACTCAATCATGTGGTCTGCTATGGAGAAATTGTTGTCATGGATGAGAGTTTTGGAATGTGCAATATGCATCTATAGTGCATCCATGTTGGGAAGAATCATATTCTAGATATCTACCAATGTAGACCTTATCCTTGCTTCTTCTCTAAGAAATTTTGCCTACATATCTATCAAAAATCTAATCTTCTTGAAATGGACAGAGCTTGAACTTGGGTCAAGCTGTAATTGCTGTGAACTTGCTTTGAGATCTTCATTTATCTTGGACAATTTGTCCTTTATTTCCTTGGTAAAATTTGAAACATCACACAAGTTTTCAAAAAGTAATGATACATCTGTACAAGAAGTTTCCAAAGAACCATAAATAGTAGATAATTCTACTTGATAAATGACAATCTATTGGACAATATGCCCTACACCTTAATTTTAAATTTCTTTTCTACTTTCTTATTAACTTGTCCTATCCATCCTAATCTTCACTAAAATTCTAGACTGTCTCTTCTATTTGATACAGAATTGGTTGAGAATTGTCAACCTTATACCTATAGCCTCTACCAAAATGTTCTTGGCATTCTCAATGATTTTGAATTCTTTGTCCCTTTCCTCTCTTAGCCTCTAATGTTTTCCTTTCTTTTGGAGAAGTTCACCAAATATCTATATTAGATCTGGATTGAGCTTCAATGTGTTCCAATTTGTGATTACTATCTCCTCATCAAGGTCTATTTCCTCCTCCTTCTTTTTTCATTGGCCCAAAAAATTTGTGCTCGGTTGAGGCTTGGTCTCAACTGTCCTTGCACTTATTTCTTGTTTACTAGGAATAGAAACAATAGAGGACATAATAGGACTAGCTGCAAAAAATTGATACTACACTTACTATAGAAACGCTAGTACAAATACTTGTAGTATCCAAAATTGAAGCGCCTAAAACTATTGTTTCCAACATGGTAGAAGAGGGAAGTGTTTGCAACTTAGTAGATGAAGTGGAGGCCACTTCATTCAATGATGTGCTGAGTTGAACTGGTGCAGTGATTGACTGAATGTTAGTGTTGTCATTGGTGGTCATAATTAATCTTGTTGTGGTTGTCTCCATGCTTGATGTAGTCACTAGTTTTCTTGGAGAGTGAGGAAGTGAGGCGATAAATACTACAACAATCTTGATTAGATAAGTTTCCTCATCACCTTGTATTCCTTCCTTGATAGCCTCTTGCTCTTGTTCCTCTTCATAATTAACACTATCAAAATGTGATATTTCTTCATCATTTCCTTCTTTATCCTTATCATCACTTTCATCATCATTTACATTTACAGGAAAATAACTTGGTTTATAAATAATTTAAACATTTTTCCATGTATTTGTTGCATTTCTTACAACATGCTCAATTTCTTTCATGAGTACAAACAAGTGCTGAATCTCAAGGTTGATTTTTCTTTGTTCTTCTTTAGAGATTCATTCACTTCCTTGTCAGTCAAGCTTGGTACAAGTTTCCTTAGGGTTTGCGCATAGATGTCCTTTGTATTTTGCATGGAAAATTCTCATCTTGGCTTAATCTTGTCCATCAAAATATTAGGAATCTAAGAGATAAGTTGGTTAGGTGAGTATTTCCACTTACCCATTTTATCTATTACTAGATCTTCAATCTACTTCTATTCTTCTTCAGTCCTTATCTCATACTTTAGTGCCTTAAATTTTTTTATGCCAATCCCTGCCTCCAATTCTTTCAGTTTATCTTGGAAGGTGGGTGGAGGTTTTCTGAATATAATGTCTCCTCCTTACTTATTAACTTTATTTCTAGAGGATCTCTTGGCAAATACTATAGTGGATGACTTAGCTGGATTTGGTAATGATTACCTTTCCATTTTTCTTCAGTGGTTCTTCTTCCTCTAATTCTTCCTGATCCTCTGTTTCTTCATCTTCACTTTTCCCTTGGTCAACAAAAGAGTAGAAAGTTAGTTTTCAATTTGGCAATCTTCTTGCCTTTATTTACTTCCTATGGGAGTTTGATCTCTAGTTCTATCCTTGCCTTGGCTTCATCATAAGTATCAAAATATGAAACATTGGGGTCAAATGGATCATTTATAAGTTTCTCAACTATATCCTTAGTTTCACCTATATTTACCTCATATCCAAGAGGTTTTACCCATGCAACTCTAGGCCTAGCTGCATGAATGTATACTTTATCATTGTCTACCATAAAGCATATATTATCCTTGTAATCTTCAACTAATTTCCTTGGAATCCTAAATCTATTATTCATTTTATCTTCAAATACATCAAAATAATTATCCATGATACTATTGTATTTTTCACCCATCTCAGCAATGTATTCATTAATTTGATATAGCACTAGCACATTTTTTCTCCATACAATAGTGCATTTTGAAGGGAAGAATTTTTGAACATAAAAGAATATAAATTTTTATAGGGAGCCAAACTTACATGGATTATTCTTCAATGTCCTGATGCTCTCCATGTTTTTGTTGAACTATTTCAATTGTAGCTTGGCAAGATCAAGTGAAAGATTGGTCTTGACTACCTTGTAGCTAGGTCAACTGCCTCACATGACACACTATTCAATCTAATCAAACTATAGATCTTATGAGAAATGATATGAATACCAAACTTTAGCTCCATGTCAGTTACACTGCTAATCTTTATGCCTCTACCATCCCATTCGGCTAAGGTTTTATTTTCTAGTTCAACCCAACCTAGGGTTTTGGTCCTTTTAGCTTTAGCCAACATAGGGAGAGTGGTGATTAATATTGATTATTCCAACAATAACTATCTATTGTGCACTCGACTGAGGATAAACCTAATCCATTTTATTTGAAATTCATGAGGCATGTGAGGAACATGGTTAATCATTTAGCTTCAAGCTATTGATGCTCAGGTTTCAAAATGACATTCACACACAACTTTTCTAGGGCTTCATCCATTTTTAAAATGCCAATCTCTTGTATAACACATTTAAAATGAGAACCGATGTTGTTAATTAACAATACCTTTGGAGGGATTTGTGACTGTACTCCATTTGGATCTAGTGATTTTAGGTGTGAGCTTGAAATCTAGTGCCTTCCATTCTACTCCACAAACCAACATATCTAATCCTTGCTTTGCCTTGCTACTACTAGATGCCATCTTCAATCGATAGGGTTTGAGAGAATTTGAAATCTTTTGGTGATAATTCACTCATATTGCTTCGATGCTCTTGAAAATTGCTTTGCACAATAGCTCTTTAAATTTCATGATAAAAATGACTTAAATTTCATTCCTTTTATCAAATTTTACCATAAATGCCTGGTATAAATGGTAGATCAAGTTGACAAAGTGTTATCCACTTCTCTTGCATTGATTACTCAATAGCATCTTCCATTATTTGGTAATCACATAAAATTTAGTTACTCCTGACCTCACTCGGTAGAGTCTGTGACCCAACCTTACTTGGTAAGAAAAGTAACTCGGTAGTAACTGGTACCCTTTTACTCAATAATTCCTTTTTATCTTGAATACAAATATTGATCTTTTTTCCTTTCAACAAGAATTGATTTGGATGTCTACTTTAGTATCACAATTCCAATTGTCCTTTAGGAACTCAAGTAGAAATGGTAGAGTCACCCAATTCTTGAGTGACTTGTTCATCATTGTTTGGACTTGCATTCTTAGTAGACTTGGAACCCATTATTCTCTCATATATTTTTGAATGCTATCAGCTTTTTCCTTCTTTTCATCTTCTATTCTTCCAGTATTCATACAATTCTTGGAAAAATGACCAAGTTCTATACAAATGAAACATCTTTTAGTGGTATCTCTTTTTCTCATATGATGTTTTACACAATTCATTCCAATGTGTCCAAATTCTCCATAGTAATGACATCTACACCAAGTGTTGTTGTCCCAACCAAATATAGCTTTTACAATTTTTTTTGTTGGATTCAATATCTTGGTTTTGCATTGTGATGACTTGTGTCCATGCTTCTTACATTTGTGACATTTGCTTTTAAATCTTGGTTTCTCTTTGCATTCATTAGCCTTATGACCATGCTGATTGCAGTTGTAGTATTTTCTATTTAATTTTGGTTTACCATTGCTCCAACATTTGTTTGATGTATGACCTATCTTCCTATAGTGATTAAAAGTAGGTCTTTGATTCTTTTGAACTCCTTGTTTGGAAGATTCACCTTCTTCTATATATCCAATTCCTACTTTCCCTTTCTATCTTTGATGATTTTGTTCATTCAACTAATTCATGTCTACTTGGGATTTTATCATTCTTTCATTGATTTTCCTATAAGAGTTTAGATCATTCTAGAATATTTCATTTTCTAACCTTAGATGTATGATTTCTTCATTTGCATTGGTGAGCTAATTAATGAAATTAGCTTGTTGAAGGGATAGAAGTTGAATCTCATTGTCTTTTCCTTCCATATCTTCTTTTATCTTGTTTTTCTCTTCCATAACTTCACATAGTTTTACTAACTAAATTTCTTGCTCTCTTCTTATTTTTCTTACTTCTTCTTGTAGTGAACCATTCTTTTCTAGGAGTTCCTTGATTGCTTCATTGGCTTCATCTGGTCTACTTGAATGAAGGTCTTCAATTCTTTCTTCAATGTAGAGGGGTGATTATTTATTTGGATTGCAAGATCTTTTAATCTTTTCAAAGATTAAGAGAGTTGGTCCTTTTCTTTCTTGAGTTGGGCAATATCTAGCTTCTGATTGTCAATAGCCTTGTTAAGTCTGAATATCTCCACAACCTTTTATCTTTTCTCAAGTTGTTAGACTTTCTTTAAGAACCATAAATCTTTGATACCAATTATTGGAAATATTCTTAGAGGCTAAGTTACTAAGAGAGGAGGGATGGATCAATAACCTCTTAAGCTTCTAAGAATTTTAATTTAACAATTAATCCAATGTGAAAATTCTGATCTAACTGCATGCATGAGAAACTAAAAATGCGAAAGCATACATTACACTTTGACACATAGATTTGGTGACCCAAAAACCTTCCAAATAGAAAGTAAAACTAGGGTGGGGATGATACCCAAAAACTTTAGTACTGCAATATAAATTTGACCTATTAAGGCTTACATTGATCACTTCCGATGATTTTCTCTATTAGGAGCAATAAGGACAGCTATGTCCACCTTGTTAAAGGATTTACAAACATATAATGAAGTATGCACTTGATAAAGAGATTTACATAAGACTGTTAGGCCTACCTTGTTAAAGGATTTGATTGATCCACTTGTTAGGATGAAGTAGTAGCTAATCAATGATTTGCAACTTGGTTTGCTGAATAAGATTCTTTTAAGTGTATAAATCACCTTGTTGTGATAGATGAATCTTTGCTGCACCTTATACTATTGATAGATGAATCTTTGTTGTGCTTTATAATATTGTAGCCTTTGTAATTCACACTTCTACTCTTCTATGATGATTGTATTATTGCCTTATCAATTCCATACATATATTGGATGTGATATAATACATTACATATACACCAATCCAATTATAAAATTACAAAGTTGACTACAATACAAGTTTACACAAATAATACAAAGTCGGCTCAAATGTAGACACTCAGGGCCTGAAGACTGACTCGGTAAAGTTTTGATAATTGACATCCACTGTCAAAGCTTGAAATTTTCATGAATTTGGTAGATGTAGAAGCATGGTCCATACTAATCACTTCAAGTAGTCTTGAACTTGGCCTACACTGGTGACTCGGTGAATACTATGAAACTAGTCATATAAACTGAATAACTTGATTCAAACTTCCTCACTCAATCAATGCTTCTACTATGGGCTTGGTATAAAATGAATCATTTGGTTAATATTGAGTAGTTTGGTTAATAATGCACTCACATTATATCAACTATGAACTTGGTAAGCACTGCACAATTTGGTTTCCATTGGTAAACTCGACATACATTGAGATGCTCAATTTACACTGTTGAACTACAATACTTGTAACTACTCAACATACACTAGAGTTTGTCCAAAAGACTTGGTAGTGATTGTAGAACTTGATAAAAACTAAAATGCTTGGTTAACATAGTTACATTTACAATAAGCTTAGTAGATACTTACAATTTGAATAATTGTATGTCACTAGTAACAAATTTGACTGATATGTCAATAGTTAGGACTATTCTGTTAAGAGATTTAACTGAAATTACCTGTTAAAATGTCTCAGCATAGATCCTATAGCTGGCACTTTCTTGCCTAATAACATATCACCTCTACACAATATCTTATTAATCCTTCATGATTAGATGTCTCAATGCTATATCCTTTGTTCTTTTCTAACTGATTCTACAGTCCATTCTCACTTATAAGTCACCTTGAATGCTCTGCAAACTATCTTGTTTTCTCCTTCGATTTGTTCCACATTCAATCTCCTCTATCATCATCATTAAGAGTTTAGGGCTTTATCCTCCTTAAGAAGACTTAGGCAGCTTAGGGTTAGGTATGAACCTATGGCTGAGATTTATCCATTTTTCTACTTAAACATTTCCTTTTTCTAACTGGTTGCATGTAATTACATAGGGAATCTAGATATAGATTCATCCTTATCTCCATAATATCAAAATATAAACTTTAAGTTGGCTCAAAAATGGTTTACATAGTTGTTTTTTCCATTACAAACAAATATGTCAAAACTATGTCACTCAACATATGAAGTGTCTAATGCTTGGCATGCACTATTCTATATACTATGACTTGACACTTGCATTATTCAACATCCACTATTCATTCGGCTCCTAAATCACTCATCATGGTCTATCTACTCAACATCTGAGTGACTTGGCACATAAGTGACTCGATGCTCATTGCAATTCAACATGGTTTAATATTTACATGTTCTGCTCAACATGCATTACTAGTTTGACATGAACTAAGTAAATGGCTTAAGTGTGTTGACACTCATTTATCAAAACCAATCTGAGGTCAAGAAGCCATCTAACTTCTTCTCATAGAAATGTGGCTCATCATGATTAGGCTTATTAAAATAAGCACACTTTGATATTTTTAGCTTTGGTTTACTCCCCTTAGGATGAGGTAGCCTTGATGAACTGTGAGTGCTAGAATCAATCTGAGACTCTGTAGATTGAGATTTATGTGTCTTCTACTTCATCCTTGAAGATGACTAAGCTACTAATTCATAAGTCTATGTTCTTGTGAGATAATCCAACTAGAAGAGCTTAGCCTACTCTCAAGTCAAACAATCACAAAAAACCCCAAAGTATGGCATGGTAAATCTACTACTGAAATTATCTTTGGTAGAATAGAAGGTAGAACCAAAAATTTGAAATTTTTCATGAAGCTTAGAAAGAATAAGATAAATGCACTCAACACCAATCTTTGTCTTCCCACAATCTTGAAATAAAGATCTCTATTATTTTAACTTCATTAAGAAGTCCTTAATGGAAGGAAAATAATCTAGTATAAGAGAGGTATGCTTTTCCTGAATCATAAGTACCCCAAAATCATTCACTTTACCAAACAAGCCTTCAAGATTGGTCCACATAGCTAGAGGAGTATTGCACCCATCAAGATGTGTAAGAATTTTTATTTGAGAAAAATTCACCCAAGATCAAAGAACTCAAGCACAAGCATAACAATAGACCAAGAGAGTATGATCAATATGAGAATATATTATCTCAAGCATGTATATACACACTATGAGAGCCTGCATATAAATTTCTCTAAGATGCATCTAGAATGGTTCTAGAATGAACTAGGAGATAAGATAAGTATGAAAACTAAGCACACATCTTATACTTCATTGTATATGAGAGGATAAGTATGACAAGGTGTATCTCAAGTGGAGATGTTGTAGACACCATGTGCTTAATTAGAGTTTTGACTCTTGTGTTGTCAATATGACAACTCACAAGAGTACACATAATCCCATTTGACTAATAAATAAATAATGCATTTACCTAAGTAAACTTAAGTAAGTGTAAATAGTGAATAGTTATTTACATAAACACCCACCCTTAAGTACAACTTAGGGGAATGCACTTAGCTTACAAAAACTAGGATAAAATGCATAAATGCACTTAAGCCATGTAAGGTACCCATGTACAAAATGAAATGCAATCTCTCGAAAAGTGGAGAAAGAGGGAAAACCTCATGGGAAAAACCCTCCCCAAAAAGGAGAGATGAAAAGACAAGATGCATGGATGGATGGAGTAATCAAGACCCCCCCACCCCCCATTATGAAATACATCAAGTATATACAATAAGAAATGGGAGAAGGACAAAACCCCATAAGGGGAAAAAGTCCCCCCCCCCCCATAAAAGAGAAGAAGAATGAGACAAGGTAGATGCCACCCCCCCCCCCAAATGTAGTGTGCTAATTAGTAAGAAATGCTCCAATGTAGAAGCTAATCCATGACCGTTGTATAATGTTCTCCCCTTTGCTTGAAAGAATGGCTTAGGTAAAAATGAAAGGCTTCCCCTATGTGTGGAAAGAATCTTGATAATGAAAGATGTCTCTAAAACCTACTCAACTATCCCTGTGTTCATAGTGATGGTGGTTCCTTCCAATACTATTGAGAAGAAGTGCAAATCTAGCAAGGATTGATGTAGAACCTATTTCAAAGAACAATTTGTCTCCTCCAATGATAAAGAGACCTCCTGCAACTACTATACATAAGGATCCACAATCACATTAGTCTATAAAGACTGATCATGTAGAGAATGGACATGAGGGTCAAAGTGAACCCTAAAGAAGTCTCCCAAATCTGCTATGTGTGACTCCATAAACAAACCTTTAATGTCTATCAAGAAGTCATCCATTGATGCTAGAACTGGAAGACAAGGTATACCTTGCTATGCTGAAGTACATGAATCTATCACTATGGAAATGGATAAAGTATTTTCCTCAATCGAGAGAAGATGAGTATCATCTAAGATGTCTCCCACATCTTCAATGTGAGACTCCACAAATAGCTGTGCAATGTTTGGAAGGAAGTCATTGCATGAAGGTAGGAAGACATAAAGGGTCTTGCTGCATTGAATTTGAAGTACTTGTGGCTTGAAAGGATCAATAAGAGAAAAATGAGAATATGGAGGTGCGATCTCATTTGGAGAGGATGCAACTATAATTGGAGGTAAAAGATCTGTTGGGAATGACAGAGTTTGTGGATCTCTATACATTTCCCAAAGATGAATCCAAAAACATATGGATTAGATGACTTAATGTCAATAAGTGAATCCAAAACCTCCATATCCACATATCAAAAGAGAGTACTACTAATGATGGAAAAAAGTGTCATCATTTTAAGTCCTCTCGTATATGGTAGTACATTGTGCATTGTGTTGACTAAGATATTTGATAACCAATTGACTCCATTGCTGATAGTTGTCTAGCATCAAGATGGTTAAATCTTCCTCTTCCATAATGTACTAATCAATGTAACCCCCAAAGATGCAAAATAAATCAAAGAACCCCCCTAATGTATGATTTGACACTTTATTCTTAGTGCAATTACAACAGCCAATTTAGAGCCTATTTCTAAAAGTAGTATTTCTATCCATAGAACCTATAATCTGATTGTAGATCTAGAAAGTAGAAAAAAAAAATTCACTTTCAAAAAAATAGAACCTAATTTGGAGTCCAGATGAGCCTGTACCATGCATTTAAAGTGGAAAAAATAGGGATTTGTGAGTTGTAGAAAAATTTAGGAACAAAGATCTCAAATTGCCTGCACAAATGTGTAGATCACAAAATTCTACCCCAAAACAAAAAAATTGCTCAAAAATATGAGTCTATACGAGGGAGATATTGTTGTTTGAAAACCATTGCTATTGTTATTTGTCCTAAATCGCCATTAGATCTCCAAAAACCAAATGGCTCTAGATTTTTCCTCAGATGTTTGATTTGGATAAAACAAAATCCAATTTGGGGTTTTTTTGACTTTTTGAATGTGATGCAAATATCTAATTTGCACCAGTAAGCATCAATCTTCACCTGCAAAAAATCTCTTGTATGGCCCGATGGCCAAAAAATTTCCAAAAAATAATGCAGATCTAAAAAAATTTAGAGAGAAAATGAAAAAAATGTAGATCTAAAAATTAAATGTACAAATATGAAATGATCATACCAAATTTGCAAATCGGGCCCTTGGGTGCCGATTTGCAAAAAAATTTCCTTAATTTTGACTATAGCCTAGGGTAGGAAAAATGATAGTAAAAATTCACCTAATTGACATGCCGAATGCAATGGTGAGGTTTGCTTTGGCTCTAAATGCTCTCAATGAATGTGATACTCTAGATCTAAGTTAAGGTGTTGAAGTAATAAAATGATCTCGAATGGCTATGTGAAGAGAGATTCTCCAAGAGCTCTAATACCACGTAAGAATTTTCCTTAGAGAAAAATTCACCCAAGATCAAGAACCTCAAGCACAAGCACAATAATAGACTAAGAGAGTATGATCAATATGAAAATATATTATCTCAAGCATGTATATACACTAGGAGAGCCTGTATATAAATGCCTTTAAGATGCATCTAGATTGGTTCTAGAATGAACTAGGAGATACGATAAGGATGAAAACCAAGCACACATCTTATCCTTCATTATAGATGAGAGGATAAATATGACAAGGTGTATCTCAAGTAGAGATGTTGTAGACACCATGTGCTTAATAAGAGTGTTGACTCCTGTGTTGTAGACACCATGTGCATAAAAGAGGTGCAAATTGTTGTGTTGTCAACATGACAACTCACAAGGGTATGCATACTCCTAGGTGACTAATAAATAAATAATGCATTTACCTAAGTAAACTTAAGTGTAAATAGTGAATACTTATTTACACGAACAAGATGAAATTGTAACTATTAAATACCTGCAAAGAAATCAACTCTATTGCCTCATCCATCTTGTTCCTATGCTACATGACCTCAAAAGGCCTTTGTAAAATTGGTTGCACTACATCTAAACAAGACCACAACCCTTTTGACTAGAGAAGCCATGTCATCAAGGTCTTCCATGTTTGATAGTTGCGAGGGGTCAAAAGTTCTAGACAATAAGAAATATTGGCCATTATTTTAGAAGGTGTTGGATTTTTTTTGAAAAATTTATGGTTTATTGCTGTAAATAACAAAAATAATAATACAAAACACCCCCCACAATACAAAAAAAAAACCCCAGCTGCTAGAAGGAATGCATAAACAAGAAGAGAGAAAACATAATTCAGTTTAGAATCACATGTAACTTTGAGGAATAATGATGAAAAATAGAAGAGAATATTAATAGGTCTTGAGAAGATCCTTTTGATGCTTTTTCTAGATCAAAAAATGGAACTATAACAAACAAGTTATGCCCTTGAAAGATGGCAAACATCAATGAAATTCAAGTGCAATGATTAGTACTGAATTGGAAAACAATTTTAAAAATACTTGAACCATTATCTTTGTCTCTGAACTAGATTTTTGACACTTTTTTTGGATTAAAAAAAGACCCCCGTATGCTCAGGATATCATGAAAAACCAACAAGGTCCCTAAAAATTAATAAAAATGATTTAAAAAAATAATAAAAAATATCACTGCTTGGGCAATGTGCTAGAGGAGCCACTAGAGGAGCTGATCGATGGAGTGGTAGGCAAGTGGAGCTACTAGCAGCAGTGGCTATCAGAGTGGTTGGTAGGTGTCAGAAGCCACAATAGTATAGGAGACTGCTAGCAGTTACAAGGACCGCTAGCCGATTTTGTTAACTGCATTGGCTGAAAAGGAGATTTTTTTGTGATTTTTTTCAATTTTCAGTGTCTTGGATTACACATAGAGGCCATATGACCGTATTATGAGAATATTTTTTCCTCCCAAATTAATGTTGCTCAAAATTGACAAACTTAATATGAAAATAAGGTTTTTGATGCCTTATAAATCCAACCGTGAGGTTTGTTTGGCCTCAAATTGCTCCAAAAATTAGAGACCCCCTATTTTCATAAGGAATACCCAAAAACTTCTAGATCTGTTCTATCAAACCCTCATTCTTCTTTTTCTTCAAACAAGAACAAGCATCTGCAAGAAAGACTCTAATGCCATGTAAGATTTGATGATGAACAAAGCCACAAACCCTGGATATCTTGCATGTAAATAACCTATTACAAGGAAGAAAAAAAGCACAAAGAGAGAGATGGGTTTTCTCAAAAAACAAAAAAATTATATTTTCTTGTGCAAAATAGAATGAATTAAATTACAACCAGTCAATCCTTATGAAGGAGATCAAAACCCTAAAAGGGAATCCCTAAGAGGTAAATGACATTTAATAATTACTACTTATTTATTAAATGGAAATGCAAGGTGCATAAAGTGAAATCTTAAGAAGGGAGAAAAGGTAATTTAATAAATGAAATGAAATTAACCTTTTTCTCTAACAATATTCACCATCTTCCTTTGTGAAGTGAGTGTTCCTTCCATGAAATTAGCATCATGATGTATCAATGACACATGTCATTATAGGTATTTATACTTCTTTTGCACTCTTGATGCTCCTAGTTCATCTTTATGTAGAAGATATCATTTAGTTCCAATGTTCATGTCTTACCTCTTAGCATTATAAGGGGGTTATGTTGGTTCTATTGCTTTCTTGGTTTGCTGGAGTAAGCTATGTATATAGTATTTGATCCTATGTACTAGGTGATTGAAGTGGCTAGATACCTATGCTTTTCGGTGAGATGAATCATTCACTATTTATACATTTATTCATTAGGCCATAAAGATACCTTCCATCTTTGATTGATCAGATCTTTAGACTTAGTCTTCTCTACTTGGTCATGTTCTAGGTTCTTCAAATCAGTAGTTTGGTAGTGTTTGTAACTTCATGCTTCAGTGGTGTTCTTCATGATCATCCATTTGTTCCTATCTTCTAGAACATTCTTTCCATATCTTTTTGGTGTAAGGTTTTCCCATGTGTTTTTCTCTATTTATCCTCTTTTTAGAGACTTGGTTTTTCTTAGATACCTCATCAAGCCTTGTTATCAAGACCTAATTATTCTTTTAGTAGTAGTTTCTAGGTTTTTAGCTACTCCCTAAGTTTATTTTAAGGGGGAGTGTTAGAGTAATAAGATAATTCCTTATTAATTAAATTATTTTGATTTAATTATTAAGTCATTATTATCTCTAGTTTACTTAAGCTAAACTTTGGGTATATAATAATAATTTTTTTTATTAATTATTATGATGCAACCTAAGGTTTACCTTTAAGGGTTTTGGTTTATAAGGATGATCTCTCTTTGTAAAATTATTAATTCACTTTTGATAATAGACATCTCTCTTTTTTCTTATCAAGAATGTCTCATCTATGGATTTGGGAATTCCATCCTCCATAGCTTTTGTTTTACTCTTTTTGTGAAAGGTCCTTGCATGTAGGTGATTCTTAGGAGCTATGGGGTTGATATTTCATCAACATCAATAGATCAGACAATCTCAATCTTTCTTTGAATTTTGTTAACACTCCACATTTCTCTCTAGGCCTAGTTTCCAATTAGTAAGAATGAAGACATCATCCATGGTAGAAAATGTTGAAATTTTTTCAAAGTTGAGATGAGCGGGACATTTTTCAACATCTCACTCTATAACTGAGCAATTTCTCTTTCATTGAGATAATATGTGTGCTGTTGATCTCTTAATTATTTGATGAGATTATGGATGATAGTGATTTTTATAGATTAAATCTTGGCCATAAAAAATCCCTCGTATATAAATCATCACTTAAAAACTCTAACATTGAGTTTGACATGTTGTGCAATCATGTTGTGTCTCAAAGTGAAGCCTATAGGCTTGCAACATAATGTGACCCATTAATTGATTATGCATAAGTTATACATTATTACTCCTAATGTATGGGTCCCTCTAACAATTAGTGGACATGGCCCAATTATCACTCAAGTTCCACTGATTCATTAGGTTCCATTTTTTAGTTTTCCCTTCAAGGAGTAACACACGTCATCATCTCAAGTAATCTCAGACTTCATGTGTTAGTGAAGTGAAGCAATGCAGGCCATTGATCCTTCTCTTTTAATTTAGGCAAAGCCAATGGCTCAGATGAATCACAAGTTGAAATCATGACCATCGACATTATTTCATGCTTAACTGATGATTTTAGAAAATGCAAGGAACCATCATCAAATACGAGATGTGTGGCTTCATCTTGTTTATTCATTATAAGATCAAGATCCTTTGTGAGAGAATGTGAGTTATACAATCACCCTTAGTATCCACAATACAAGCAAGGAACATCATCAAATATTTTTTAGCATCCACATGACCCAATCATATCTTAGGTCCCTGCTGACAACACTAGGTCCCACTAAAGACTGGGCTCCATTGGGATCTATGTGTCATCATCGCATGTAGTTGCCATGAGATATGTCAGATATATGACTAAACAAACATTATTGATTTCTTTTGTTACTTGAGAGAAGATATGGGGTCCTTTGTAACATGCATCATAATCTCACTTCTTTGCCATGAGCATGGGTCTGAACAATGAACAAACACAAACCATAGATCTTGTCTTCTTTATTTTCTACATTGGTCCTACCTACCTCCACATGTTTACATCTCACATGTTCACCATTGTAACTATCAAAGTTGAGATGCAATGTGGGCCATCTAATCTTTAGTCTCTCAAAGCATAAAAAGGGGGCCTAGTGAAGGCACTTAGACTTAAGATAACACATGAATGTACATTAGAGAAAATAAAGGAAAAGATGTGAGGTCACAACTTAAAGTGATCAAACTAACAAAAAGGGTGCAACTTAAAGGGGAAAAGGGACCCTTATGGCTTAGGAAAAGGTAATGAAGATATAGAATGACCTAGGGTAAAAATCATATAACAAGGTTTTTTCCTTCCCTAGGTTTTACAATTAGGGTTTTTTCTAATAAGAAAGATGATCTTAAGGCCAAAACTAAGGAAAAAATTCAGAATTGAAAGATGTAAAAAATGAAGACTCACCAATAGATACATTCCTTAGTTTTCTATGTTGATATGTCATTGAGACTTTACAATTTTTCTATTTTGTAACAAGTGACCTTTTTCTTATAGATTTCCTTTTTCTTCCTTTCTTTTTCCCCATTTTTATCCTTCAAGAAATGCCTTTAATAAAATCACTATAGTTAAAAATTGTGAGTTTTCTTGCATATGTTTCTAAAAAAAAATGTATATATTTAATTTTAATACAAACATGAACAATCATGACTGAATAATATAAATTGTCAACCTAGTTTGGACAAACATGGTTGGCTATTAAATCTAGCAATGTCCCTTTGTTCATATTTTATCTAGGGGGTTAATGTGGAGAGGCCTTGTTACAAAGGCAATGAAACCCATAGTTCAAAGGGGTGTTTGAGAAAAGGCACCAAATTTGGGTTTTCTTCCCCACCACAACAAAATTCTACAAATTTATATCATTTCGAGGGCATAATCAAGGACCAAATAAGACATTTTTCTAAAAAAATAATTAGATAATGCTAGTTGGAACAAGTTTTACAATGACTGCATTTTAATATTCATTAAGTTCATTATGAGTTACTATTTTTAGTTTAATTAAATAGAGGTTGTGTAACTATTTAGTGACTTCACTCTTTAACACTTGTAGAAAAATATATAGGAAAAAGCTATTTATGTTACCTTCCTTTTAAAAATAAAAAGGGAAAATTAAATTTGATATGTATAGATCAAATGAGAGAAATCAAAAGGATCTTGTGTGTAAGTTATAGTAAATTTCAGTTCATAACTCAATAAATGAAAAATTGAACTAATTGATTAAATGAGAAGTATAAGATAGATCTAGGTGCTAAATATACACAATAACCCCAATTAAGATGTGGAAATAGGTATAAACTAAAAATTAAATGAATAATAAAGTAATCAACATAATATGTGTAAGGAAATATGCCTTTTCATTATGAAAATCACAAATCTAAACCTTTGACACAACTTTTGAGTACAAATTCATGATCACAACAAAAAATCAAGAAAATATTGTTATTCTCAAGCCCTCCAAGAAGACATCAATTTGTTGGTAAAGTATTCAAAACTTTACGAGATGATGTATGTATTCCAGGGACAAAATAGAAAAGTCAACCCAAATTTTTCATAAGTGTTTTTGTACCATCTTAAAATGGATGCACTTGTCTCTTAAGACCTTTTAGCTCCCTCTTCATAATAACCTCTTTGGTACATGGATTTTCCTGTGCTTGATTTCCTTTTTCCTCCTCTTCTTCCATCTTCCCACCTTTTCTCTTTGTTACCTACCCCTTGTCTCTATGGCTTCCCAAACTTGACCTCCAAGATCAGGTCAACTCAAGTTGACCTATTTTGGACTAGGTCGACCTAGGTTGACCTAATCCTTGGAGGTTTTGGGGCTTAGGGAAAAAAAGGGATTAGGGTCTAAATAGTTTTTTACTATTATCTAGTTGGCCTATATTGTTTTCCTTCCCAAAAAATCATATATAAGGAGACATGGAGGCTTTATTTTCATATCTCATTAATCTTAAGCATCGCATTCTTTCATACACTTAAGCTCTTTCTCTCAAGTCCATATTTTTTGTATTCAAGGAGTGCAAGTATTCAATATTTTCAAACACTTAAGCAAGGAGATTTCTATCTTGCAATATTGAAGGATCCTTTGTAATAATTTCCTCTCCAAGATCTATCCTATTGTTGGCCATTAAGGGAGGGTATCTACATTTAAGCATTCATCATATTCTTCATTGACACACTTTAATATCCATTGAACCATTATGGGATTATGGTAGATCTATTGAGAAAGAGTGGAGATACTCTACATTCCTAATTCAAGATCGATAATACATTTACATACAAAATTCTTACATATAGTTTCAAGAAAGGTGAATCCTAACATTTATCTTATTTTTCAATCATGGTTAATTACTTAACCTAGGTCTTGACTAAGGAAATCCCTCATCAAACTCAACCCCAAAACCCTTCTTTTTTTTGTTGATTTGTAGGTTGTCAGCAAAATGATCATGGATTTGGAACCTAACTTTTAGTATCTTTCTAGAGAATTTAGTTTCAAGTCACCGAACTATGTCAACCTAGTTATAGGATGTCTTCCCAAGTCAACCTAGTCCTTTAGTCTCCATTGTGGGGAGATTTTTGGGTTTTATTCCTTTTGTCATTTCATTTTGGTATTTGTGGATGGATATTTAGATACAATTTAGATCTACTAGTTATGGAGTGGAAATATATTTTCCTCTATGCATTTCAGTGTGATTTATTTATATTTTATTTCCTTTATATTTTTACCCTAGGTTTGTATCTTAATTGGGCTAATTATGTTTATATATCATCTATATTTACATTATCTAAGCAATTTGTTCAATTTCACATTGACATTACCCTATCAAGGGCTAAAGAGTACATTTCCCTCTATTGTACTCTTCTTTATAATTCAAATTTAGTATTATCTTCCTTCTTCCTTTAGGTACTAGCTAATTTAATATAAATCATAAGTGGAATCATACTTGGAAGTCACCCCCTTTCCTTCACACATATTTGAATGAATTAGTGATTGCATAAAGTGGAAGTCTAAATTGGATTAAAGTGCTTCTATTTTACCGCTAAACATTTTGGTGAACCTAATCTTCTTACCCTCTTTCTTGGAGTTGTATATTCCTCTTTTTTGAAATCTCTTTTCTTTAGCCTTGATTTCACCTAAACATCTTGGTGAACCCAACTTGTGCCCCTTTCTTTTGGAGTTAGATTTTTTATTTTGGGGTGTTTACCTTATTTTGGTGAACCCACCCTTCTTACCCTGCTTAATAGAGTTAGATTTTTCTATCTTGTGTGTGGTTATATCTCTCTTTTATACTCTTTATTATATTTTCATGGTTATATCTCATTAGGGTTTCACTTTTTGATCTCCTCTTTTATGATCTTAACTACATAAAGTCCAACCTATAGCATTCTTGTTTGACTCATGGGCTCCTTTGATCATGATTCCTCTTTTCTTCCTAGAGCTTATGATGATACTAACATATTTACTCATGACCTTAATCCTTTAATGGAGTATAACTCTTCTCACTCATCCCATGATGACAATTGTGCTTTAAGAGTTCCTCCTTTGCCAGTTGATATACTTTCTAGTGAATTTGATAAATTAGAAACTTGGCTTGCTCAATAAAATCAGAATCCCAATAGAATTTTTTTTGTTGAAGCTCTTAAGAAGCTTGTAATAATGATGATGATAATATATATTTTTTGTTTTTTTTATATCTCACCTTATTAATAATCATGTAAATTGTTTGACATAATATGCTCAAGAGTTAGGACATACTCCCCCTTCCACAATCATTGAACCTTATATCTTGATTTTTACCACTCTTTCTAGCATACCTATATATTCTCCATATCTTATGACTACTTCTACCCAAGTGTCCACTCCTTTAAGTGTTGGTATTCCTAGCCTTTCACTTCCCGTGAATGTTCCTCCTACTTCCATTCCTTCTTCATTACCTTTGTATAATGCAGTTCCTTTTAATTATTCAAACCCTTTACCTATTCCTTCTCATCCCCCACCAATATATTTACATATTCCTTCCACTTCTTATAACTTTCCTAATCCATCTAGAATACCAATTCCTACTATCATTTCTTTAGATCTTGCCATTAGTAAATTTGTTCAAACTATTATTTCTCTACAATAATTACTTGCTCAATTGATTCAATACAAGTACAATATTCCTATCTGTGATGTTGCTAATCCCATTTTCTTGGATATCCTTCATGTTTTTATTCTATAAAATGTTGAGGTACCTCACCTCGAGACTTAAAATGGAAAAGCAAATCCCTTATTCTATGTTAAAATTTTCTAGACTAGATGTAGTGGTTTTGCTCATGATTATAGTCTTATGGCTTAGTTATTCTCATGTCTTTTTAGGGATAGAGCCTTACAATGATATTTATCTCTACCTCCTTATTCTATTGATTCTTTTCAACCTCTTACTAATTCTTTCATTCAATAGATTTAGAATAATATTGGTCCTCAAATTTCTATAACTGATTTAATACATTGTAAGTAGAATGTTAAAGATAAAGTTACTAAATTTAAAGGTAGATTTAAACATTATGCTTAGATTTCTTATCCTATGCTTGATCATGGTATTTAATGCATCTTTATTTCTAAGTTACAAAAATAATCTAGAGATATGATTCTCTTAACTAAGTATACCTCCTTTCCACATCTATGTGTAATGCTTCATTGTTATCAGTCACAAGTGAGTACACTCAAGAGCTCTACTCTAATGGCTCATGTTTCTAGTGATAAGAGTGATGCTGCCAAAAATTCAAAGAATTTATCTAAATTTAATAATTTTATCAAAATAAAATCTACAAATACACTTGATGATCAATTAGTTACTACATCTCAAGGTATGACTACTTTTTCCTCTATATTTTGTCCCAATATTCAATATACTCCTTTATTTAAGCCTTTTTCCAAGGTGATGACTAAGTTGACTCATGCTTGTGCCCTTAACCTTCCTCCTATTCATCCCATTGATATTAGTAAATTATTATCTAAGTCTTTTCATTAAAATGCTTTCTTTCCATATTATTGTCAACCAGGTCATGATACTCAAAAGTGTTATGGTTTGAAGAATTCTATTCAAGACCTTATTGATTCCAATATCTATTTGTTGATTCTAAAGTTAATAACATGAATAAATTTGTTACACCACCTAACCAAAATTTGAAAATTTACACTAATCCTCTGCCTTCTCACTCAATGAATATTATTAATCAATCTTGCTCTTTGAATCACCATATTGATTATGATGAGAAGATACAAGAAACAAATCATGTGGTTAATCATGGTGATTTAGCACCTCAAATTTCAATTTCTTCTCTACCCAAACATGGACAAACACCTATTATTACCTTTAGCCAGTCTGATATGTTTAAGGCACCTAATGGTCTTCTTTACATCACTACTAGAATTTAACATATTCCTTCTCATGGTACTTTGGTTGATCCTTTGTCTACTGTGAATGATATCACTAAAGAAAACCTTTTTAACAAAGGTCTACATAGAGATACTTAGTATACTACTCCTATGTGGATTTAAACTTGTGATGGTTTTCTCTATCATCCCAAAGGTTCTATCACTTTGACTATTACTTTGTCAAGGAAAACAATTTTTTTTTTTTCATTGATGTCAAAATCTATTGATGAGACATATTTTTATTTGATATAAATTTCATATTTATTTGATTGATGAAGAGGATTTGAGTTGCTCATAACAAAAATAGGCAGAGAAATGGTTGTGTTATGAAAAGGAATCTAAAATGGATATTTGGTTAGTTAGACTTTGACAAACCAAAGTTATTGTTTAAATCATATGTATGGAAACTTGGCAACAAAGAATATAACCGTTTCCACATAAGATCACAGAATTAAAATCTACATGCAAGAGAATAGACAACATACCCACAAAATTGTGACA
Source organism: Cupressus sempervirens (assembly GCA_028749045.1). Taxonomy (NCBI): domain Eukaryota; kingdom Viridiplantae; phylum Streptophyta; class Pinopsida; order Cupressales; family Cupressaceae; genus Cupressus; species Cupressus sempervirens. Next base: position 237,757,982 of record CM053789.1, on the reverse strand, counting down.
CAAGATATACCCTAGGAAACCCTCATTGAGGGAAAAACCCAGTCTCCAAAAGCATCCATCACCATGTATTATTTAGCAAAAATACCATTGCGATACAACCATGGAAACCTTAATGGCCATAGCCACAACCGAGAAAACTATGTGAACAAGCATGAATCCACACATCCCATGCCATGCTTTCAACCTTCACAAATATTCCCTTGGCTAACCTGTCAAGCCTTGTCCCGCTCGACTCTTGCCTTTCTCACTCTTACTCTCTACAACAACTACCCTTGTGGCTGCTTATATAGTAGCAAGTCCCACAAAACCACTAAGTGGTATTACGTAAACCATGTGCTAAAACCATGTGCTACCTAACCCATTGACCCCACATTTAATATTAAGCATTTAATTCTTTTCCCCAATATTAAATAATTACATGAAATATTTTCACAATGTCATAATACAACTCATCAAGTATTCCCCATGGGAATCTTTACATGTTGCACGCCCATCTAGGCAAAACATTACATGATAAAATAAAATAATAAAATATAACAATATTATGCAATGTGTGCAACACCCATTATCTCAACAATCTCCCACTTGTTGTATACATTGCATAGGGTCAATCTATAGCCACATAAATGAATAAGGGAACAATCCCTCCTAGCACATCCACCATCATGGATCAAAATAAACATCAAGTGCTCCATCCTGGTACCCACAAAAAAATTAATGTATCCAGCATTTCAAACATGAATGATCTCACCTCCTATTATGCCACTGCCACTAGACATACATAGAAGCCATCCAAAGAGAAAGCCACCCAACCAATTGATTTAAAAGATCATAAAATCCTATACCAACTGAAATTTCAAGCACAAAAAACCTGATCCAAAGGTAATCACATGTATCCATAGTTGTCAAAATATTCATAGCTGAAATAACACCCACAACAAGTGCTAAACCCATCCAACTATCCATACCTCAAAGGTATAACAAGTGAATCTCATATCACTGACATATCCAATCTAAAACCTACAATCAAAAGCCTCAAGAGAAATACCTACCACATATATACCAAGAAGCTCCCACTACAAAAGATAATGTCAAATATATAACCAATCCACTCACAACATCTCAAAGAAGTAAATCCATGTAGTATCAAGGACATCCACAATACATAAACTGATATCCTGTAAGAATAACTCTCGTAACAAGTCTCCAATGCTCTCCCAAGTTCTCTACAACCAACAGAGGAAATAGATAAAGTAATAACCATGTCATCTCTCACATGACATACATGAACACAAATCAGTGATCACAATCTCTAACCAATCTCAAATCCAATGTAAGCAAAACTGAACATCTAGAAAGATAACCAAGATTGGAGAAATCTTGCAAATCATAACCTGTATCATGTCCTTCTACACACACCTCTAGATGTAAACTGTGCAAGTATGATCTCCTCCACAAGACCCCAACAAGAAGCCTCAACAACACCCAAACCATACCATATAACTAATCATGGATGTAAGCCTCTCACAAGAAGATCAAACTCATAAACCATTCCTAAACCAAGGAATAACCATTCCTAATCCAAAGAAAATGCCCAATATAAAACCATCTCTCAAATGAACCCTCTAGAACTAACTCATGTACCATAGCTCAAGATCCATATCCATGAAAAACAAGCATAAATATAATGCAACTGAGAGAAAAAAAGGGCTATACCTCTCAAGTAGCAAACCGCCAAGTAGACCAAGAGTGGGGAATGAGAATGCTTATCAAGATACCCAAGTCTCCAACCAAGACTCATCTAAGAATAATCTCCTCTCAAGTCCATATCAGGTGACTGCCCCTCGGACTTCCTGTTGAAACCATCAACCGTCCCAACAAATACTTCTCTAATCTAAGAGAAATTAGCATCACCACCATCTCTAAGTATCCATGTGCACCTATAACCAATCAATCCATGCCAACTCCAAATGCAACATAGCAATATCATGAAGTATCCAGCTTATGATCAGTGTACTCAATACCAAGAAACTAAACCAAGATCAATGTCAAAGTTCCAACCATGGCCTCAGGAACATAAACATGACAACATGATCTAACCATCTCAACCAAAAGAGATAACATGCTCCATATGAACCCACCATAACATGTCACAACTCTAAACTTGTATCAAGAGTATACCATGACATAATAATAAAACCATCCTCATACCAAGGATAACATGCCAAATAAAAGCATAAACTGTACCTTTACCAAGAACCCTGTGAGTCCTCAAGATGCAACCATCTCCACACAACATGAAGAAAACCATCCCCACATACCATGAAGAACCATCTCCACACACCATGAAGATAACCAAGAACTCCATGAGCCCTCAAGATCTAACCATCTTCACACACCATGAAGATAACCAAGTGCACCATGCAAATGTCAAAGATGCTTCTGTAGCAATAGGATCTAAGACAAACCTCCAACATTTGCAAACATTCAATAAATATATCAATGCCAACAACTCCCACTCAACTATGGTACCAAGTCATTAATGACAACATAAAATCCATCTCCTACATGAAGATCCAAACCAAACCAAGAACTAATTCTGCACTGTCACCCCATCATTGTCAGAAGCTCCCACTAAATCATGTATCCAAGCTATCCATGACATCATGATGAAAAAATCCATCCTCTAACCATGAGAATCAACCAAGGCATCAAACCATCAAAGAACTCAAAGTGCACATCATGAGCTCCTCAAAAGAAACCAAATAACCATGATCCTCAACCAAAAAGATATAACACCATAACTGAATCAAAAATCCAAGCTAATGAACATCAAGGATGTACCTGTATAACCAATCATGTCATGCCAAAATCTATGGCACCATGATTACATCCATGAACCAAGCATCTATCTCTCAAAGTGTCCAACCCATCAGCATTAAATAGTCAACCACAATCCTCCACCATGACTATACCTGGTAACAACATCTCATCCCTTCTACATGAAGAAAATAGTAAATCATGTGACTTAGGGCATAGACAACCCAAATCTAAGCCACCAATCTGAATATACATCAATAATGAAAGATCAATGGGCAAAGACAATCCAAAACCAAGCCATAAATGCAACCTGTAAGTATAGACTGCTTACAACATTGCACAACTTGTAGATCCAACAAGTCATCATACATATCCAAACCAAACACTGATAACCATATCATCATGAGACCAATCTAAAATATGAATTGAGTATACAATGACATCAAATCTTAAATCTCCAATGCGATAAACTCACAATGTTACCATAGTGAAAATATACCTATAAACTATTTTAGATCAATATATCACCAAATAAATCATGTCAAATCTGCATCAAATCTAAACCAATGTGTAGAGCACTCTAAGAGCTTTCTGTTGACTACTTAAAGTCTAAAATCCAACTCCGTATGCCCAAGTTATGCACTAATCCATGCTTAAAATAAATAATATATGACTTTAGGGCTCTTAAAACCTAAAAAAATGTCAAAATCATAGAACCAAACCTATACTATATTGTAGTGCTCTGAATTAGCTTTCCAACGCCTATAAGAACTCTAAAATTTGATATTTTGAGAGAAAGTTATGGCCATTTTACTAAGACAGTCTTTTTACCATTTTCACTGTGATTTTTCATTATTATTATTATTATTATTATTTTTGTGACGAAAAATTCCAATGGGATTAAATTTGACAGCCATCATGGGCTAAAACCAAAAAACTTTTTCATTTCCTCTGAACATGGCCAAACTAGGGCATATTATATATATCAAAATTTATGGAAACGTCTACTCGAATCCAATGGCGAGGTCTATTTTTACCTAGGAGGTCATTTCTACAAGCTCCCCCCAAAACCCTCATTTAAATGAAACATTCAAAAAATCTTTTTGCCCAAAAAATTTCACATGCCCAAATCTTTTAATATCCCATCATAACAGCAAACTCAAAAACCCTTAGATCTACAATAAAACTCATATATCTTGCCCTTTCTTTTATCCTCTCATGCATTCTCATTGATTCAATCTAGGGTTACAATAATAAAACCATAGCTCTGATACCACTTGTAAAGAAACTTGGCAACAAAGAATATAACCATTTTCACATAACTCATAATAGATCTAAAATAAACATGAAATTAAAATCCACATGCAAGAGAATAGACAACATACTCACAAAATTTTGACACAAGATATACCCTGGGAAACCCTCATTGAGAGAAAAACCTAGCCTCCAAAAGCATCCATCACCATGTATTATTCAACAAAAATACCATTGCCATACAACCATGGAAACCTTCATGGCCATAGCCACAACTAAGAAAACTATGTGAACAAGCATGAATCCACACATCCCATGCCATGCTTTCGACCTTCACAAATGCTCCCTTGGCTAACTTGTCAAGCCTTGTCTCACTCAACTCTTGCCTTTCTCACTCTTACTCTCTACAACAACTCCCCTTGTGGCTGCTTATATAGTAGCAAGTCCCACAAAACCACTAAGTGGTATTACATAAACCATGTGCTAAAACCATGTGCTACCTAACCCACTGACCCCACATTTAATATTAAACATTTAATTCTTTTCTCCAATATTAAATAATTACATGAAATATTTTCACAATGTCACAATACAACTCATCAAGTATTCCCCATGGGAATCTTTACATGTTGCACTTCCATCTAGGCAAAACATTACATGATAAAATAAAATAATAAAATATAACAATATTATGCAATGTATGCAACACCCATTATCTCAACATCATATTGATGTTCAAGTTTTTGTAGTACAAGTTAAGATATATCATTTATGTAAAGCCTAGCTGAGCAATAGAGTAAAAGATTAAGGATTTACCAGTGATGCTGGTATCAACTGAGCCACAATAAGTGCCTAAGAAATCTAGTATTAACCGAGCATCAATATCAATTGAGGAAACAAGTTGATGATGAGATTTAAAATGAATGAGAAAATTTAGTAATGGAAAAGTGCCAGAACTTAGTGATGGCTGGTAACAATATTTTGAATGTGTGTGAGGAATCATGATTTACAGTTGACTTAGTTGAATTCTTGGGATATGAAAACTATGTTGAAGATAAGATTAATGAGTTGGATCATTTAATTAAATGTGAGGGTTAGTTATAATACCTAATGAATCAATTCAAAGAGAAGTTTCTAGAAATGAAGAAGATGGATAGATACAATGAACTTGATGAATCAAATAGTAAACCCTAAAATCTATGGTGATCATGCAAAATGGAAAAGCCAAAATTACCTATTTAAGGAGGTGCTGAGTCAAAATTTAATATATAAAAAAAGAGAGATGAAGTGCACAAGGGTGAATGCATAAGAAAAGAGGGTGGATGAGCACATGAAGAAGGTGTTATAAGCATGCAATGTGAAGACACAAATTTGTATGTTTCTAGAGAGATGAAAAAAATGCAACTAAGATTCATAAGAGAATCTAAGTAGGGGGTTTAAGTTTGATGTGAAGAGAAGGGTGATTTCTTGAAGGGTTGCAAAGTGAATCAGAGATAGAGTTGATAAGGAAGGCTTATCAAAGGAATCAACACATGAATCAAACATAGATATGAAACTACAATGTGAGTTGTAATCATACATATTAGATCCTACTATTTTATTTCTAATCATTGTAAATAGTTTGTATTAAAATTATTTTAATAAAAGGTTGACCTAACACTTATTGAAGTACTTAATAGCCTGTGTAAATCCTTTAGCAAGGTGATATTCTATTGGAATGATCAAAGTCCTTTGATAAGGCCACTCCTAATAGGGTGATTAAATCCTCTAACTAGGTCACATTTGACAATGTATATTATAACTTTTAATAGAGTTGGCTCCAAACATAACTCACTTTGAAAGAGTAAAAAGGTGGTGTCATGTTGCTGATGGTTTTTCTCAAATTGGAATTCCATATTAAATCCTAGTGTCAAACTTGTGTTGGATGTTTTAAGGTGTTTTACATTTAGATGTTTACATTCAACAAAATTTGTTATAATAGGACATTGAACTAATAGTAATTTTTATTATCAGTATATAGTAGAGATCAAGCTATAATGGGATAAGTAGAGCACATAATGTTTAATGTTTTAATTGTTCAAATGGCACTTATAAACCTTGAGTAACTAATTCACCCCCCAGTTATTTTAAACATTCTAATAATTAGTATAAAGCATAGTTCTTACAAAGATAAGTTTGAAGTTACTTGAAGCTAAAGATCATGACTCACAAAAGGGAGGTAACAAAGCTGAACACGGCAAACTTTCCTGCTAGGCAAACATTAATAAGGCCACATATATCCAATGTCAGTGATGCTACTATAAATTTTATGGATAATGAATATGTGAAGATAACAAATATTCCTTTGACTACTTAACAACTGAAAGAAAGGCAGGAACATAATTAGGTGATGCTGGAGATAACCTCAACCCTAAGAAATGGCAAGTTTGATGATATGAAAGAATGTGATAGTGCAAAATAGATGTGGGACAAACTGAAGACCATATATGGAGGAGATGGAAATTTCTTGAGAGCTCAATTAGAAAGCCTAAGAGGAAAATTTGATGAAATGAGAATGATGGAAGGTGAGAACATAGTACAATACTACACAATAATAAAAGATGTTGTCAATTCTATTCAAGATGCAAATGGAGAAATCAAAGATGAAATAGGGATAAGAAAGGTATTGAGGAATCTACTCCCTATATATGCCATTAGAGTTTTTTCAATACAAGAGTTGAGATGTACTCTAGCTAATAATTTGACTTTGGAAGATGTAATTGGTAAACTTACTACTTTTGAGATGTCTAACTTTGGTAACTACACACTTTCTACTATTGAATCTACTTTCAAGTTACAATTGGTCTTTAGCAAAAGAAAGTGAAAATATGTGAAGAGTGACAATGACAATTCTGATGATGATCTTGATGAACTTGAATCACTTATTACAAAGAGATTTGGAAGAGGAAAATGTAAATACAATGGTGAATCACCTATAATTTTTCTTCATGCAACAAGGTTGGTCACATTGCTAGTAAGTGTCCCAACATGGAAGATAAGGATGCAAGGAAGGAAGAAAAGCACAAGGGAAGAAGAGATGACCATGATTAGAAGAAGAAAAAGGATGAAAAAGGCAAGAAGTCTTGTTATATTTTTGAAGAAGAAATTGACACTAAATCTAAAAGTAATGATGATGAAGTTGTCTATGTTGCTATGAAAGATGATTCTGATAAAGATGAGAAAAATGCTTTAATCTCTTATGTGAACAAAAGTGATAGGTGGATAATTGATAGTGGTTTCTCTAACCATATGACTGGTGATAAGAATTTTTTTTAAGATGTTGGACCATACAAGGGTGGTTGTGTTAAGTTTGGTAATGATATTCCATGTGTTGTGAAAGGCACATATACTATTCAATTCATTGACAAAATCAAGCGTGGCAGTGTTTAATGGGTTGAAGGACTTAACTATAATATGTTAAGTGTTTCATAGCTAAAAAAATCAGGATATAAAGTTGAATTCCATCACATGAAGGCCAAGATATATGATGCTGATGAAAGGCTAATTGGAAGTGGTGATTAAACAAAAGGTAACTTGTTCTATCTAGATTTTCTAATGAGATATGTTTGTTTCCACAACATGAAGATGTTTGGTTATGGAAAAAAAGGTTATGTCATGTGAAGTTTGACAATTTGGAAAATATTAGTATAATGAAGAAAGTAAGAGGATTACCAAAACATAAAGAGGCCTAACAATGCTATGTGTAAACATTGTCCATTGGGAAAAATGACAAAGTCTAGTTTCAAGAGAAAAACATATACATATAGTGATATTTTGGAGCTGGTTCATATTGACCTATGTGGACCTATTGATGTTCATAGATATTGTGGAGATAAATATTTCATTCTATTTTTTAATGAATACTCTAGGTTGACGTCAATGATGTTTCTCAAAGCTAAATATGATGCCTTTCAACTATTTAAGTGATATTTAGTTAGAGTTGAAAAAGGAGCATGGAAGAGTCTCAAGTGTTTGAGATCTAATAGAGGTAGTGAATTAATTTCCAATGAGTTCAATACATTCTGCAATAGAAAAGGAAATAAAAGATAGATGTCGGCACTAAAAATCCCTCCTTAGAATGAGATAGATGAAAGAAGAAATAGATCAATAATGAATGATACAAGAACATTGATGATGGAGAATAATGTATCATAAAAAATATTGGAGATAAGCTATCAATACTATTGTCTATACACTAAATAGAGTAAAAGTCAAGAAAGGTAAAAATGCTACAACTTTTGAACTATGGTATGGATATACACCTACTATGAGGTATTTCAAAATATTCGGAAGAAAATGCTACATATTTAAAAATTATTAATGGAAAACTTGATGCAAAGAGTGATGAAGGTATATTCCTAAGATATTCCACTAAGAATAAAGATTATAAGTGTTTGAACTCTAACACTAACAAAGTCATGGAAATTGCAAATGTGAAAGTTGATGAGTTTGCAAAAAGAAATGATATTGTATGTAAGGAAGAAAATGAAGATTAAAGTACATTCATCTATGTGGACGATGATGCTCCAAGAAATCCTTCTAAATAAGAAAATAAAGTTGTAGTTCCCCAATAGATAGAAAATACAGAGGTGCAACAATAGGTTTCTACGCAATAGATAGTAGGTTCCAATCAATAGATAAAAATGTTGATTCATAGACAAACACTACCAAACATTAGATAGACAATGTGGAGCATGCATAATTAGAACTAGAACCTAAACAAGAAAGAGTTAATGGGCCTAAAATTGTTCTTCAAGATGAACCTATTGAAGAACAAAGAAGGAGATCACCTATGATAGCCAAGTATGTTAGAAGATATCATAAACTTGAACAAAACATTGGTGATGCTGAATAAAGTGTCATGAGAAGAAAAAGACACCAAGATGATACACGCTTACTATGTGAATTTGAGCCCAAATCAATAAAAAATGCCCTAGAAAATGAAGATAGGATCTAGGAAATGAATGAAGAAATTAAACAAATTAAAAAGAATAATACTTGGACCCTAGTATCTAGACCAAAGGATAGAAATGTAATTAGAAAAAAATGAGCTTTTAGGAATAAGCTAAATGAAAATGATGGAGTAACAAGGAATTGAGTAGTATGCAAAGGATACACTCAAGAAGGAGTTGACTATGGGGAAAAATTTTCTTCGATTGCGAGACTAGAAGGAGTCAAAACTCTTCTTGCATATTCAGCCTACAAGAATTAAAAGGTATATCAAAAGGATGTCAAATCTACATTTTTTAAGTGATCGAACAACCTGAAGGATTTTTGGATCCAGAAAAGAAGGATATGGTATGTAAAATACACGAAGCTCTATATGGATTGAAACAAGCCCAAAGAGCATGGTATGGGATACTTCACTATTACTTAGTGAAGATTGATTTTGAAAGGACAAATGATAACAATAATCTATACTTGAAGAATGGTAACAACAATGAAGTATTTTTATCTAGAATCTTTGTTGACGATAGTATATTTGGAGGAAAGGAAGAATTATGTAAATCATTCACTAATGAAATGAAGAAGGAATTTGAGATGTCAATCTTTGATGAAATAAAATTCTTTGTTGGTTTGCAAGTATATCAAATGAAGTTTGGTAATTTTATTATTCTGTCCAAATATATCAAGGAGATACTATTTTTTCTTGGTATGGAAGAGTCAAGACCAGTGAGTACACTTATGTCTATAGGAAATAACTTATCTAAGAATGATGAATTTGACAATGTGAACTAAACACTATATAGATCAATGATTAAAAATTTGCAATATATTACTCATATTAGACCTTATATTGCATTAGCAGTTGGGATAGTTGCTAGATTTTTATAAAATCCTAAGGAGAACCACATGATGGAAGTGAAAAGGATGTTGAGATCTCTAAAAGAAATATAAGATTATGGATCATATTAAAAATGGAGTGATAGATTTGAATTGAAGGTATTCATTGACTCTGATTGGTCATGGAATATTGATGATAGAAAAAATAGTAGTAAAGTTGCATTGTTTCTAGGAAAGAGATTGGTCTCATGGAAAAGAAAGAAACAATTGTATTTCCCAATAAAAAAATTGAATATGAATATATGGCTGTTGTAGTGAATTGTTCAAATATTATGTGGATCAAGAAATTGTTGAAATTAATGAAAGAAGAAATTATAGATCCAATTATTATCTATTGTGATAACACAAGTGTTATGAACATATTAAAGAATACAATGATGCACACTAAGACCAACTACATTTCTATCAAGTATCACTACTTGAGAGAACTAGTTCAAGACAAAGAAGTAAAGTTAGAATATGTGCACACCAAAGAAGAAATTTCTGACATATTCACTAAATCCTTACCGAAAGATGCTCATGAATATCTTAGAGGTAAATTAAGGGTGATTCCCATATAAAAGAAACTTAAGGAGATATGGTGTATTGTATCAAATATGCTAATTAGAATATCATACACATTAATGTGGATAGTTCTACTTTAGGAGATGTCTAACATAGTGAAGTTTAGTAAGAATAATATCAACATAATAGATCAATCATAATTTGATGACATAAATCATCCAAACATGCAAATATCTACATGATCAAGATGTATGAAGTAAATGAAGCCAAAAAAGCTATTGTCTATGACATTGTTGTCAAAGAGGAAGAGAATTACCAAATAGGAATAGATAAACCTCAGAGGGAGAGAATTATGAAAGAGGGAGAGATAAACCACTGAGGGAGAGAATATAATGCAAGAGGAAGAGATTTATGAACTTAAAATGAATTTATGAAATTGTAGAGATGAGATTCATAATGAAACTAAGGATATTTTTCACTCATGATAGTAAAATATTTTGGATTGCATGGTAATAGTGAGGAAGATTGTCTTCCTATAAATACAACATGTTTCAAATGAGTTATTGAGGTGTTTCCATCAATGTCAAAGAGGGAGAATGTTAAAACTACAATTGAAATAATTGTTTTTTTCTCATTGATGTCAAAATCTATCGATGAGACATGTTTCTAATTGATCTATGTGTCATATCTATTTGATTGATGAAGAGGATTTGATTTTATCATAATAAAAACACGTAGAGGAAAGGTTGAGTTATGAAAAGGAAAATACAATGGACATTTGGTCAGTTAGAATTTGAAAAACCAACATGATTGTTTAAATCATATTGATGTTCAAGTCTTTATAGTACAAGTCAAGATATATCATTTATGTAAAGTATGATTGAAAAGTATAGTAAAAGATTAAGGATTATCGAGTGATGCTAGTGTCAACTGATCCATATTAAGTGCCAAGCAAATCTAGTGTTGAACAAGCATCAATATCAACCAGGAAAATAAGTTGGTGCCGAGTTGTACAGCAATTGAGGAAATTTAGTGACGACCAAGTGCCAAAACTTAGTGATGTTTGAGTAAGAGTATTTTTAATGCATGTGAGGAATCATGATTTCCATCTAACTTAGTTGATTTCTTGGGATATGGAAATTGTGTTGAAGATAAGATTGATGAGTTGGATAATTTAATCCAACGTGAGGATTAGGTATAATACCTAATGAAATAATTTGAAGAGAAGTTTCTGTAAATGTAGAATATGGATAAATACAATGAACCTAATGAATTATATCATAAACCCTAAGATCTTCAATGATCATGCAAAATGGAAAAGATAGAATTACCTATTTAAGGAGGTGCTAAGCTGAAATTTAAGTGTACAAGGGTGGATGTACAAGAAAATATTGTGGATGAGTGCATAAAGAAGGTGTTATAAGCATGAAGTGTGAATACACAAATATATATGTTTCTAGAGAGATGAAACATATGCTATTGAGATTGATAAGAGAATCTAAGTAGGAGGCTTGAGTTTGATGTGAAGAGAAGGATAATTCCTTGAAGGTTTTCCAAGTAAATTAGAGACAAAGTTGACAAGGAAGGATTATGAAGGAATCAACACATGAACCAAATAAAGATGTAAAACTGCAAAGTGAGTTGTAATCATATAGATCAACCCTATTATTTTTCTTTCTAATCATTGTAAAAAATTTGTATTTGAGTCCTTTTAATCAAAGGTTGACCTAAAAATCATTAAAGGACTTAATTGTCTATGTAAATCCTTTAGCAAGGTGACATTCTATTGGAGTGATCAAAGTCCTCTAACAAGGACACTCCTAACAAGGTGATTAAATCCTCTAACCAAGTCACATTTAATAGTGTATATTGTAACTTTTAACAAGGTTGGATCCTAACCAAGCTCACTTTGAAAAAGTGAATAAGTGTTGACATGTTGCTGATGGTTTCTCCCAAAGTGGGTTTCCACATTAAATCTTGGTGTCAAACTTGTGTTGGATTTTTTTATGACATTTTACATTTACATGTTTACATTCAACAAAGCCTATTATAATAGGATAGTAAACTACTAGCAGTTTATTTTATCAGTACACAATAGAGACCAAGCTACATTAGGACCAGATAGCATAAAAAGTTTAATATTTTGGTTGTTTAAATGGTACTTATGGACCTTGAGTAACTAATTGACCCCCCTCCCCTCTTAGTTATTCTAAACATTCTAACATATGTGGCTTTCTTCCATGCAAGCCATAGCTTCTCATATTCATCAATACCTTAAATTTCCTCTTGATGGAAACATTATTACTATTAATCATTCTCTTTATAAAAAAATGTGTCTTAGAGATTGTTCTCAAATTTATTTTTATTTCCCACCTCATCTTAAAAGACCATCTACTTATCTTGATCATCTCAATATAAACTATCAAAGACATAAAGTAGCCAAGATCATGCAATTGAGTATTCCTAAGGGTTGTTTGCCTGTACCTATCTTGCCTACTACTCCTTCTACTTATGAAACCATTCTTCCCTCTAGATCTACTAAAATCATTTATGTTCCTCCTTTAGAACCTATGGTAGTTGATCCTTATACTTCTACCATATCTCATTAGACTATTCATAGTCAACATGCTTGTTAGTGTCACAAGAACCACCAAGCTAAAAAGATAAGGCTACACCTCACTCTCTTGCTTCTTAACCTACATCTTCATTTCAACCTTTACTTTCCTTTAAACAAACCATGTGTGAGTCTTTGGAGGAAGCTAAAAAAGGTAAATTTTTTCATATGGATAAACATGATGATTCTATTCATATTTTAAATTCTGTTAATATAGATATGGAAGATATTTTAGATAGTGGTGATGAAGATTTAACTGATATGGATAATGATTTTCCTAACATGATTTCTAGGAAGCTTAGTATCACTCCTAGTAATGAGCACAATAGATCCCAAAGTCCTTTCTTAGAACTCATTGTAACTCCTACTATAATGGATATTGTTCCTCTCACGAGTCATCATCCTTCCCCTAAAATTTCTAACTAAGAAGGGGAGTGGGGGGTGGGGGTGCACACATAACATTTAATGTGGACTTTATTCACCATAGCAATCTTTGTGTTCTTGTCTCGTGCTTTCCCCCATCTTGTATTTTTGTTTTATGTTTTGTCTTTTGATTGCTTTTGACAAACCTTGTTGCTTTGTTGAGCTCAAGAGGATAAAGTAATCACCCTATCAGAAACATTCTTCTATTTTTATCTCTTTTCTATTGATCCTAAAGGTAATCTACTATTTTTAGTTAGTGAAAAACACTTAGTCATCTACAAGGTAGAGTTTTTCGGTTATCACCTTGACCAAGCCACTCTATACATGATTAGCTATGTAAAGGAATAGTATATATAATCAATTAATGTTAGGTAGTATTTACTATTGAGAAAACCAAGTGTCACTAAGTAATCTAATGGTTTCCAAGTTTTTTAGGGGGAAACACATGAGTCTAGTGATAAAGAGGCCAAGAAAAATAGTGGAAGCCAAGAAAAGAATTAGCCAAGGGACAACATGGAGAACTAGTATGCACCAAGCATCGGAAAGATATTAGTGCCAGGTAACATAGTTTTGAATAAATGTTTGAAATGGAAGAAACATTGATGTAAACCATTTTTTCTAATTAGAAGTGTGTTCTTAAGATGAAGGAGTTAATCAACAAGTCCATTACACATGAAATTGAGGATCATTTATCCCTATGTAAGGAGATCAACCAATCCAAAAATTAGAAGGACTAAGAAAAAGAAGAAGATAAATTTGTATTGTTGATCAAGATATATAAGCTTCATCAAAAAAATATTTAACAAGGATTTTAGACCTAATTCTTGTTGGTTTTGAGTTATAAGTTTGGATGTAAAACTAAAGGTAAATTTAGTGGAGTAAAATGTTAAGGAGTAGTATGGTGACCAAGCAATACAAAGAAGAGATAATGTATATCTATTATGGAGAGGTGATATTGGATTTTATAGATGTGATCTTTCATTAGCATTTGGAGTGCATACCAAAGGATCAAGGTACTGATACATTTTAATAGATGTTTTAGGGAAAATATCTTAACAAGATGGCCCTAATAGGCCTATGTAAATCTCCTAAGAGAGTGCTCACTTAATTGTGTAGGTAAAATCCTTTAATCAAGGTAGACTAGAAACATCTTGTAAGATATTAATATGGTAGACCCCTCACAGGGTAGATCATTAGAAGTGATCAAACTTTGTAGCTCTAACATACACACTTTATTATTGTGATAGTAAAGATTTTGTGGGCATCATCCCCATCATAGTTTTATCTTCACCTTGGAGGGATTTTGCGTTACCAAATCCTTTTTTCATGTGTTGATTTGTTTCTTAAATGTTTATTCATGTATTTAGATGTTAGATCTAATATTACATGTTGATATATGATGTTGCATGTTAAAGTACAAGGTTAAGGGAGAGATCCGTGTGGTAAATTAAGTGTGGTTGCAATTTATGTTTGGAGTGGTAAAAGTATTATAGATCTTGATTCATCCTCATCCCTAACATCTTACTTTCCCTATTATATTTTCAATAATTGGTATGAGAGTTGAGTTCTCTATGAAGAAGTCTAACCACTTGAGAGTCAAAGATCTTGGAGATGAAAGACTACAAGTTGGGAAAGGTTATTGAGAATCAAATGATTCATTTGAAATTTGTATTTGAACAAGTCAAGACTATAAAGGAGGTGTAAAAGAAATCCCTAAAGACAAGGAAGGAGACAAAAATTTAGAAAAAGATACCCAATATAACTTGAAGAAAACATTAAAGACCTATGCGATGAAGGCAAATCTAGTGAAAGTGATGTAGTGATAGAAGATCTATTAGAGAAGATCAAAATCTTGGATGAAGAAGTAATATCACTAAAAAGAGAGCATGGAATACAATTTTTAAGGCTATGTGACGTATCTGAACAAAATAAAAAGGCTTAATAAGACAAGGTAATGTCTAATCAAGGCAAAAGGTAGATAGCTAAAAGTTTTGATGAGAGAATCAATGAGGTATGAAGGATGATTTGCAATAAATTTGACATGGTCAATTAGTTGCTAAGTGTAAATCATAAGATTGATGAGAAGGTGGGAGAGATTGAAAATCTAAGATACAAGAACAATCAACTAAAAGATGAGTTAAGATCTAATAAAGAAATCATGGAGATAATGAATAGATCTAGAGAGGCTATGAGATGACTCGATGAATAGATAAGAGTAGAAAGAAGGCCTAATGAAACTATTGGGATAGTTAGACTAAGTTCATGTCATCCACTGAGAAAGAAGATTCATCAAAACATGGTGAAAAAAGGAGTGCAAAGCCAAAGAACACGAAGCCTACATGCTATCATTGCAGAAAACTAGGACATAGAGAAAACATTTCTAGGAGCAAAACTAGTAAGTCAAATCCTAAGCCTAAATTCAATGGGTAATTATTTCAATTATATCAAGAATGGACATCAAGAAAATGAAAAAATATCAAAGAATAATAAGACAAAAGATACATATAGATTTGAAGGTTATTATTATACATGTAAGATGTATGGTCATACAACACAATATTGCAAATCTAAAGAAAAGAACTGTTGGACACCTAAAGATAAAGGTAAAGTAACTAGGAAAGGCAATACTATAAGTTGGGAATACAATAATTGGGACAATTTTTAGTTATGAGGAAAGTAAGGAAATATTTTAGCAAATCACACAAGGATACATCATAGAGGAAGATCAGGAAACTAGAGGAATTTTGGAGTAGTATGCTTTAACTGTCAGAAGGTCAATCATCTAAGAAGAGACTGTATGAACCAATCACCATCACCTAATGTTGAAGAGAATAATGGAAAATAAAAGTTCAATAGCAAAAAAGTGAGGAACCAAATGAGTCATACCTAGAAAAAGAAAACTAAAGAAGGAAATAGTTAAAATGGTTAAGTTGTGATCACCCAATCCAATGGATTAGGTGATTCCCCCACCTCAAACTAAGTAAAGAGGTATGTATGGAACTATATTTCAAATTGTTAAATCACACATCAGTTCCTAAGATAATATACAAAAAATTAAAAATTAGCATATTATTAGATACAAAAGGACATATTTGAGATTTGAATTAGGTAATGTATTTTGGTTTCGAGTTGAAAATTTGGTGATGATGAAGTGTTAGTTTTGGAGTCCTGAAGGGACCAAACCAAAATTTAAGTTATGACTAAGCTGTGGCATTGACCAAATGAATTAATTAAAGGAAAGTAATAGTTTATAGTTACCTTGTAATCACCAAGAAATCTATAACTAACCCACTATATGTATGTAGCATTGATGAGGCCCTAAATTTGGGATTTTGAGTTATACAATGAATTTTTGAGGTATTTTGGTCACACAATATTCAATCTTTCTAGAGACAAAAATGAGTTCAAGAATTTGAGAAAGGATTGTGAAGATTTGGTGTGTTTTGTCAATTATTGAAGTGAATCATGAGTAGTTGCATCAAAGCTAAGTTGTGTAAAATTTGTGTGGCAAATGTTAAGTTAAAGAAATGACAACAGGTTCATCCATAATTGAGAAGAACATGGAGTTAAAGGTTAGTAACACTCAATTAGATAAAAATGGTGCCTTTTTAGATTACATAAGGAAAATGAAAGGATAGAACAAGTAGTGATGATGATGAAAATGAAGATTTAGAAGAAAAAAGGAAAGGAGATAAAGGATGCCAAGCCATGGGCTAAAAGAGGCAAGAAAATTGTTGTTGTTGAGCCTAATGTGAAGAAAAGCCTTGAGAAGGTTGTAATAAAATATACACCTATACCACTAAAGTTAACATGACAGAGAACAAAGGAAGCTACTAATACCATTGCCAAGTATCAAAAGAAAGGTGTTGTCAAGATAATAAAGCTTGATCATGTCAAGAGCTCATCAAAGAGAAAGATTGACACAAAGGAATCTATTCTAGTAAAACTTGAGAAGAAGGCTAATAATAAAGAAGGATGATGGGGAAGATGAAGTAGAGAGGATCAAATCATATGATTTAAGTTAATTCAAAGTGGTTAGACACAAAAGCCCCAAAACATTGATGAGGTATGTGAGAATATTAGGAGCATTATAGGATTATTTGGTTTTCAATAAATACAATATGATACATTGAGTAAGGAGGATAAGAAAAATGTATAAGAGGTAGTAATTTATATGATAGTGAATGATTAAGTATACACCTACTAAGTTAGGTAAATTGATTATTTTGGAATTGTACAAAAAGATTGATTGAAAGTGGGAATTTTCCTTAACTACTGAAAGACAAATAAGAGAAGCAACATTGGCTCAAGTTATGTTAGAATTAGATAAGGGTCATATTTTTTTTATCTTTAAGAAATTACACTAATAGGTTTGTACGTAAGAGGAGAACATTCTTGATTCTTAAAAATAAAATAGAAAATAGTGATGAAGAGGTCAAAATAACATTAAGAAAGATCTATGGTCTAATAATTGATGATGAACAAAAGATTGAAAAAGAAAAAGATGAGCAAGTAAATGTGAAACTAGATAAAACTAAATATATTGATGATGATCAAGTTAACCTTTTTGATACATTCAATAATTTGGTGCAGTTAAGTGAAGGATAGACAATGACTATGATTATTGATGATGGGCCTAAGACTAGTCCTATTAGTAATAAAAATGTCATGGCTGAGCCAAAGTAAAAAAATGTAATTATAGTTCATACTAAGTCATAGATGTCAGTTCATGAGAATTTGATGGACTCTAGTCCTATGTTAGTCCAAGTAAATGACTACCCAAATATTGCTATATAAGTAACTACTCAACTAGTTGACCCTTCATCTATTCCTATTAATACATCAAACCCAGTTGATAGACAAGGTGATTTACAAGTTGGTGATGTTAAAAAAAATAGTGTCCTTCAATATAGGAGATACCATGCAAGTGCCTATACATACAAATGAAGCCATCAAAGGAAAATATGGAAATGAGAAAGAAAACAAGAGTCTCAATGATCAAGTAGACATGTCTACTATAGGTCAAAGACCATCTACCTCAAGACCTTGTTGGAAGTATTAATTGGAAACCAAGATACTAAGTGGGGGGTGGTGGCAGCATTAAATCATGATCTTTAACACTTTTTATTTTCGCAACACTATAGTGTATTCACCTTACTTACCATCTCATATCTAATGCATGCATAACTTATAAAATCAAACTATTGTAACATATAGATCTAATATATTAAATACATGAAATGTAATCACAAAACACAAAGATTTGGTTACCTAGAAACCCTCCAGGGTGAAGGTAAAATTGGGGTGGGGATGACACCCAAAAATCTTCACTAATATAGTAATAAAGTTAACCTATAAGGGTTACAATGTTTGTCTATATTTGATGATCTACCCTATGAGGGGTCTACCGTATTAGAGAAATTTGAGACTTTTAGTTCTCACCTAGTGAAGGAATTTTACACTTAAAACAAAGTAAGGACTCAGTTAAGAGATTTACAAAGATATGTTAACAATACTCTATTAAGAGATTATCCCTAACTCAATCTATTAGAACTGATTTAGTACATGATCCTTAGTTTTCTTTGATAAGATAATTTTGGATCTCCTCACTTCAATCTAATTTTATCTCTTATCTAATATAGCTTTACTATCCTTCATTTCTTTGACAAGATCATTTCTTGTATAATAACAAAACTTAACTCTTTTTCCTTCTTTACAATGTTCACAAATTCACACTTGATTTTCTCTATGATCACATGAATAACATGTTTGGTCCTTCACATCACATCACTATTCTCTTCATCATACATTAAACTAGGATCTTCTCTATTTAAAGATTTCATAAAGAGTTTTCCAAATGCTTTCTTATTTTCCCTGTTCATTTGATTGGTTCATCACATAATATAGGGATCTATAATCCATTTCATAAAATGCATAATAACATTTGTAACAATTTCTATAAGTATTACATATCTTATCCATTTCAACATGAAATAGTTTACCTAAAAATTTGTATCAATCCTAACTTAAGTGTAAATTATGTGTTGCTCAATGCTTACTACCTCTGATACTCGACATTTGCTATACATGCCACTGATGCTTGGTCTTTACTATGCTCAACACCTTTTATGTAACTTGACATCAATATGCTTGACCTCCCTGGTAATCATTAGACTTGATTGACACTAAAAATACTTAGCAAACAAAGACTTTCTCAGCTCCTATGGACCTTGGTATTTGCATATTGTATACACAAGTCTTTAGATGACTCAACCTATATACAATAGCTTAGTCATAGTGATGACCTTCTAACTCTACCTAGTATATGACTAAGTATTTGAGACTAATAGACAACAATAGTTAGAGATATCGATGATCTCCCCCTTTAACATTACTGGCAAAAAAACTTTGTCATGATTACATCATTATACTATTATAACAATAATATGAGTACTCCCCCTTAGCCTATCATACAATTTTTTTGACTTATTTCAGATAAACAATTCACAATAAATAATATATACACATGACTCTAAGTATTCTAATTGATTCAATGTCATATCCTATTTTCCTTTTGAACTCTGAACTTTGATCTCTATATTCTTTGAATCTAACTCTTTTGATCTAACATCAATCATTATTCCCTTAAAAAATTTTAATCATCATTACAATCCCTCTTTCCATATTTCTTCCTTTGTTTTGTAACTTATGTCTTCTATTGTGGTTGAATGGGTGGAGTAAAACCATATTTTGTAATGAATGGTTTGTGAACTTGGTTGATCATAGAAAGTGCATGATCCCAAGTGGTTCTTATGGAATTCGAAATATGATTCTACAAATCCAATCTAGCTACCAAATTAATTAACCTATCATCAACCCAAAGAATATGATCTTCATGAATAAGATCATATATTGATTTTACTTTTGGTTGCATAACCTCCAAATGAGGTATCAACATGGATTGGATGGAGATCAATTTTTACCTCATGCTACTATTTAGCTTTTTGAATCTCAACCAAATTTCCTTGAGTGTTCAATAAATTTTAATAATGGCTTGAGTTGGATTCAACTGATTGCAAAATGATACTACTTGTTTTCTAAATATCAGCCTAAATTTGCTGGATATTTATGTAAAGATTGCTAGTGAATATCAACATATTACACAAAATATTGTACTTTTTGTATAACTTCCATGATATTTTGTATTTGTTCCTATAATTGAACCTTTTTCTTAACAATGGTTGTGGATACTTTCTTCACAACCTTATTCTTGAGTTTCTTGGCTAACCAAGCCATCAATTTCTCATTAGCTTCAATATCTCCAACATTTATTTGTTCAAAAATATATACATGCTAGGAAATTATTAGGGATTGCCCATCAAAATTTTGTATATCAAATGCTTCTATAAAAGTGTCCTTTACATCATGTATTACTTTCCTCTATTGATGTTCTCTTTTCAACTCTTCTTGTTTCTTCTTCTTCAACAAAATCTCTTTGCAACACAATAGTTTGTTCAAGAGTGAGATTTTCCAAATCCTATTTTGGCATCTAAATTACTCTTTCTAGACTAACTTGAATATCTAAGACAACAATATTTTATTGCTTTCACTTTATTAAGCGATGAAATGTTGTTTCTTGACATTTCTTTAGGGGATTGTGAAGGGGTATCATCACTCGGTCTTGCTTGAATATAAGTGATAGAAGTATGAATAGGGGTACTTGACATTTTTTTATTTGCATCCTTATTCTCCTCAATTTGAGGTCTTAAAAATTTGGTTCTTCTCGACCTCTAGTAGAAATGTCCATACTAGTGTCTTTATTTGTTTCATTTGTCTCTTGCTTCAGATTCACATCTGAGGGCTTCTCTTGTTCATTAACTAGAGTGTTAGGGGTGTTATCATGAATGGGTGATATACTACCTTGCAAACTTAACACACTTGAAATCATTTCATCACTTTGATCATCCTAGATGGTTACTATCGTAATGTCTTTTTCTTGTGTCACTTCTTTGATTATGAGAATAAAAAGGCTTTCCAAAGTAACTCATTCTACTAAATTGCAACTTCAATCTTATTTAACAAAATCATAAAAATTATGAACTTAGGAACAAATTGGTTCTTGCATTTCTCCAAAAAAAATTTCCTTCTATTCTTGTGATAGATTAGGTATAACTTTGGCTAATGTGCCATTTCTAATGTCTTTCTCTACTTCAACTTCTTGTTGCAATCTTTTGTCAAGTTTGCTATACATATCCATTGGAATTTTATTCTCCAATTGAGAAGAAACCAATTCTTCACTTTCCATCATGTCCACCATGGATTCTTTAGTTTTAGATTTTTTCTCATCATTTATTGTATTATATTTCACATATCCAAAGCCAAATAAACTTGTGGAGCCTTGTATGTCAATACATACCTCATCAATAGTTTTTGCTCTTCTTGTGGCTATCCCCTTACCAAATCTCCTCCTCTTTGGCTATCTAGTAGGAGCTTGAGATATTTCTCTCTTTTCTCTTGATCTTCTTGACTCAATAGTCTCCATTATTCATTGCTTTGTAGGTTTATTGATGCTAGCTACTTCTGCCATAGTTCTTAGTTTGGTTCATGATGGAGGAGAGAGGTGTGTCATCATAATGTTTGCAACTTCCTTTCTTCTAGATTTGAAAATTTTATCTTTCTTTCTTGGTGGTGTGACAAGAACTATAGATTTACCATTGAATCCTTCTTCTTCTTCCTCTTCCTCATTATGACTACCTTTTTCTTCATCTTCTCCAAGACCTTGTATAAGATGTAAAGGTTCTTTTCTTTTGTCTTGGATGCCTAGTTTTTCCTCTAGGTCTTCAATCATTTTCTTTCTTTTCTTCTCCTTGGAAGCTATTTTTATATATGTAGTGATTCTTTCCTTAGCTTCTTGATATTTTCTGAAAGATTCTACTTCAATATCAATCTCATCTTTTAATCATGCAAAAATATTTGCATTTACAATCTCACTACCAATTTCACAATTAAATCCTATTAGCCATGCCTTCCTTCATTTCACTGCCTACACAAATGTATTATCTATGTCCATTAAAAATCATGCATCATTGTAATGTTTCATTACCAACTCTTATGGTATTCTCATCCTCATCTTTATTTTGTATTTGAATTCCTAAAACTATGTGCCCATGACATATTCACATTTATTTTCTAATTGAGTTATGTACTCACTAATTTGTCTTGTTAGTGGTTTTCATTGTTCCCAAACAATATTGGCAATACTAGAAAATCAATTTTGAATATAAAAGAAAATACACATAACAAGTGATCCAAACTTACACATAGAGTTCTTCACCTTCCTGATGGATATCAAGCTTTCTACCAATTGAAGTTTCTACAACTTTTCTAGATCATATTTATGATCCTTCATGACAATCTTCCATGGCTAATCCACGATCATACATGACACACTGTTAAATCTAATTGATTAATAAAATTCATGAAAAATTACTCAATAAAAATTTAATCAATATATTAGAAATGTTTAATATGGAAAACCTTCATCCATTCCACCCATCTCTTGTACTAGCCTTAATTTCCTGATGACTCAAACATTGTATTGTCTTCTTTTTGTCTATAGTGGGATAACCTGTAACCTTGTGAATCATTTTCTTGGTTATACCAAATGGTTCATTATGTAGCCATAACTTCATACCATGGATCCTACTTAGTAAAACCTTAATCCATTTGATCTTGAAATTCTATAGAAAATCTAGGGCACAAGTTAACCCTTTCCCCTCAACAATTTTCAATTCCTCTTTTAGAACTCCTTCATCACATAATTTCTCATAAACCTCTTGAATCTCATAGTCACAAACTTCTCCAATCTTACACATGTAGAAAATTCACATATCATGTATCATGATCACCTTAAGTGGTATTGAGGATAACACACCCATTGAGTCACCCTTTATTGCAATCTCATAAATAGCATAAAATTTATGTGGAGGATAGGAATCACTCCTTACTAATTAAATGTTACTAACCTCTACTCCTTGGATCATTCCTATGGATGATGAAGCTACCATATTTCTATGTTAGGTTTTGAAACTTCTTCTTTCTTGATAACTCAACCCAACTAAAATCTTCACTCAGTCAAGCTTCTATTTCAATTTTCTTTTTAATCACACTAGGATCTATTTTCACTCAAATTTCTTTTGTGATCCCAAATACTCTATGCAAGGTTTGAAAAAATCTCTTCAAATTTATATATATACTTCTTTCTACTTGACTTAGAGTTTCCATTAACGATGTGTAGTTAGGTAGGTGGAAGCCATCTATCTTACTAGATATTAGGTCTTCACTATATAAATTAGTCCCTTTCATTTAACTTGGCCTATATATCAGTTTAGCATCTAAAGCACTTGGTCCATGTTGGAATGCTTCGTCAATATAGAAATTTTTATTGATGTTCAACATTAACTATGTAAGTTATTCTTTTTCATTGGTCCTTTCACAAATATGTTCTTATGCATCTTTACTTATGTAGATCTTTAGCTTCTTTTTATGTTTGGAGTTGATGCAAGATATATCATTAGATATATAGTTTCATACATATCGTTCTTGATTATTTTGAGATGATATGATCACCTTCTTCATTGGATTGGGTGATCCTAGCTCCATTTTTTCTACTATTTCTAGCTTCTATAATTTTCTTTCATGTTTGATTCATTTCCTTCTTTGTTTGATCAATGTCCACTTTTCCTTTACCCTTGGTGTTATTGTAATTTTTTGTTAGTATTTGGGTTTTTTAGTTTTTTCTTGAATGTTCAAACTTGTGACATTTGGAACATATATTGTTAAGTATATAATGCTATCTTTGGTTAATCCAACAAGACATTGTCTTTGATCTACATTCATATGCTCTAACTCCATACTTTTGACAACTATAAATCTAAAATCATGTATCTGATGTCCTTTATTCTTGCAATAGAAACAATAAGTACTAAATTTAGGTTTAGGGTTTTGCATACCTATTTTTCTTCTATAGATGTTTTTAGTATGAAAAAGTCTTCCACAATGATAACATGTTGGTTTTTCTTTTAACTTTGTATTTCTCAATTCTTCACTCTTGGATGATTCTCCTTTTTTAGTAGATGAGTGTCCTGAACCAATAGTGTTATTAGATGACCTCATTAATTCTTTAAAGTATTTCATTGCTTCATTAGGCTTGCTAAATCTTTTCGTACAAGTTCTTTCTTAGTTTTCAGTTTATTCTTCAATAAGTCCTCATGTGATCTTAGATCTACTATTTCCACATCCTTTCTGTTCAACTCTTTATTTGCAAGCATAAGTTGATTCATCATGTCTAGCTGAGTGTTTGTGATATTTTCTACACCAGATATCCTTCTTCAAGTCTAGTTGCCATTTTCCTTTTGTCTTCCTCAATGAAAATCTTGTCTTCATCAACTTTTTTTTTTCTTGGTCACTTCACATAACCTTATTGATTGAATCTCATGTTCCAATTTTAGACCTTTGAATTCTTCATTTTTTATTCTATTATTTTCTAGTAGATCTATAACTACTATACCACTCTCACTTGAAATTCCAACTCCAAATAATCCTTGAGTTTCAATTTCTTCATAATTAAACTCATTTTGTTGAATGACCAACTCCTTCCTCCTTTTCAGGGATTTATTCAATTCTTGTCTTTTTATTTCAAGTTTCTCCAGTATGACATGGATGTCAATCACCTTATTGTCAATAAATTTATCTAATTTATAAGCTTCCATCTCCAATATCTAAACTCAAAGATCTCTTTTTTAATGCCTACATAACTTATAAATTCAAACTATTGTAACATGTAAATCTAATCTATCACATACATGAAATTTAATCACATAACACAAAGATTTGGTTGCCCAGAAACCATCCAAGGTGTATGTATAATTGGGTTGAGGATAATACCCACAAATCTTCACTACTATAGTAATAAAGTTAACCTATGAGGGTTATAATGTTTGACCATATCTGATGATTTGTTGTGTGAGGGTGTTTCAGACTGTTAGGTCTCACCCTATGAAAGGATTTTATAGTTACAACATAGTAAGAAATTGGTTAAGAGATTTACAAAGATCTATTAAGACCACTCTAATAAGATATTTTCCTTGACTTGATCTATTAAAACTTATTTAGTACATGATCCTTAGTTTTCTCTAATAAGCTGATTTTGGATCTCCCTTCTTCAATCTGATTTGATCTCTTATTTGATATAGTTTTACTATCCTTTACTATGACAAGATCTCTTTGTCTATAATAAAAAAAGTTAAATCCTTTTTCTTTTTTGTAATGTTCAAACATACACACTTGATTTTCTCTATGATGACATGAATAATGTTTTCACTCCTTCACATCACATCACCATGGTCTTCATCATACATCAAACTAGGTAAAGGTCCTCTCTATTTAAAGATTTTGTAAAGAGTTTTCTAGATGCTTCCTTATGTTTCCTCTTCATTTGATTAGTTCATCACATAACATAGGGATCTATAATCTGATGTGACAAAAAAATAAAACCCTCATTTTGAGTACCATTCTAAAATTTGAGCCTAATTGAGCCCCTATAAGTGCTTTTCACACGTGTACCTAACCATCACTTTGAGGCCTATGAAGTGCTTTATGTTTCTAACACCTTTCATTTCATATATGAATGCATCCAATGATGATAAATTTCCATTTTGAATCATTCTTTGATGTTTTATTTTGAGCATTTCTTAAATTTGCATTTTTGCTTAGTCTCAAACAAAAACATGAAGCCTAGTATCCAATTGAATATCTTCCACCTGGTTAACTTCCATGACTCACCACCTTGGGAGTGTTTAGTATGCATATCAAAGAACATATGCTTTATATTTCAAGTAATTTTGATGTGTTTCAACTAGGTTTTGAATCCCTCAAAGTTGGTTGTTTGTTGTTGTCATACTGATGCTTATTTCTCAGAATTCTAGGAAGCCTTATTCAACTAGTTATTATTCTGACCTAGTTGACCAAAATGAGAAAATTAAATTTTAATTATATTCTAGGGGTTAGACACATGCTATGTTCCATATTTGAGCCTACGAAGAATCTATTTTACTAGTTTTCAAATGTGATTTTGAATGTATTTTATAAAGTTTTACTGGTGTCAAAAAGTGAAGATTGATCGGTAGCCCTGTTTGAGATGTCATAACTCTAAATATGTGATAGATGAGACCAAATGGATTATACTACTACATTCTACTCTAAAAATACTTTAAGTGTGGTAGTTTTTAATTCATGATGAATTTGTCTGCACACTTCCCCAGGTCCATTCTGTTTGTGAAAATTGCTATTATGCTAGTGTTCCCAGTTTTGCAAATCCAATTACCCCACTGTAAATCTATACCAAATGCACCTAGTTACTCATCATGAACCCAAATCAAAGATTCATATTTTACTTGTGATATAAAATTGATGTCCCAATTTTTGTGCCTCCAAGTGATAGTTTGACCTATTTTTAAAGCCAAAACCAAACACACTATTGTTTTCCGACATGTTTGTTTGAAGGTAGTTTCAAGTGAGCAACTTTGACAATCAAAATATTCTGACCTAGATTGTATCATGAGGAAAAATTTGATAGGGTACAAAAACATGGAATAGAGAATCAATATGCTTATTCTTAGGGTCAAATGTTTTTCTTTAGTTAGATTTTAAAGGTATCTTGCAGTCCTCTTGCAACAAAATTGACAATCCTAAAAAATGATTGAAAATGAATTATAACAGTTGAATTAGTGATACAAATTGAATTCAGTCAGCTCAAGGAGGTTAGTAAGTGGGTTCTATAAGGGCCACTTGTTTCAGTTTGAATTTTTTTTATAGCTAGATCCACTTTGGGGCTCGACTAATCTCACCAAAATCGGTAAGATAATGTGAGGTTCAAAGGTATTTGGAAATAATTCTAACCATCATTATTATAATTTAATATGCATGCATATCCATTCATAACTAAGTGAGTATGTGATATCAAACTCAGTAAATGTGAAGGAATTGAGAATTTTAGAGGCCCAATGCTTACCTTTGTTGAGATGCACTTCATTGTTGATCCCTCATTTGAAGAGATTATCTACAATCCTCCATATAAGATAATGTGGTAGGTGGGATTTTATAAAAAAGTTAGAGCCAAAAAATGTTGATTGGGGAAGTTTTAGTCTTTCATGAAAAATGTAAATTTTTTTTGTTTTACATCCAAGTGCACATATGTATGAAGGCATTTTTCTTATTCTTTTAAAAAGGGAGAAATAAGGATGGGAGTAAAATGAAAGACCCTCAAATCTCTTATACTTCTAATCTACTTGTGGAAAATGTAAAAGAAAATTGGCAGTGCAAATTTTCTAATGGAAAACTAACCTTGCCAAGCATGTCCATGTATGCAATTAAGAGTGCTTGTATGCATATGAACATGTAGAATATAAGAAATGTAATATAGTGATTGATGGTGCACTATCTACTAAAAATACCATCACACTTCCATTCTAGTCTCTACGAAATAGGATGTATGTAAGTGTATACGTTGAAATAGTTTACCTTTCATGTATGGGGCTTATCAACTAACAATAAATTTCCCTAATCTAATACACCTGTAGTGGAATGGAATTTGAGTGGAATGAACATGGAGCAGACAATAGTTTATCAACTAGTTTGGAACATAATTGATTGAAGTGGAGATTGATTGGTTAAGTAAATAGTCCTACCTTTGCCTACCTTTCAATATAGGGGACCACCCCCTATTTGGTTGGATAGGGATAGAGAAGCATGGGAAGGAAGGTCTAAAACCAACCATCCATTTTTGCTTGGAGGCTGGATTTTTGGAGGTGAAATCAATAGGTAGAACCTTCTATTGTCCTATCACATATTGGTGGGAAACCTTTGAACACAAAAGGATGCCACAAAGGATCAAGGAAGCAAGAAATGAAGGGATGAATGGATGAAAACTGGGAGGTAGGGAAAAATAACAAGATCCCTACAATTGGTGGTCACAAGGGGTAACACTACACACTTGAATTCACTTTGGAATCAATAGTTCCCCTCCCACCAATTTGCCTAAAAGTCCATGTTATGAAGAAGCTCACATGGAATCAGGCATTATGTGAGTTACCATACATTGCGTCAATTATAATCAAATGTAATTCATCTAATGTCCATCAAATTGGCAAAGAAATATGATGAGAGAAATGGAGGAAACTTTTTAGACTTTTAGTCCCACATTCATTGCATCTAAGGTCTTTTAATTATTTTTATACCCAAACACACAATAAGCAATTGTCTTAAAGATACCCCCATTTTGGGAGAAGGAGGCTCACATGGTGGGGCCAAGGGCCACATGGGTAGATGTAAGACTAAATTTTAACCAAGTACATGAAAGTTATGAGAAAATAATGTGTCATGGGTGAAGGAAAATCATATAGTCAAAGATCAAATAAAATGGAGTTATGACGCTATGCAAAATTCATAAGTTTAGAAACATAAACATTTAGAGTTACAAGTATAGTCAAAGGTTAGGTAAAATGGAGTTATGAAGCTATGCAAAATTTTTGAGTTTAGAAATGCAAAAGTTTAGAGTTATGAGAATACACTTGTAAGATCAAAAATGAGGTGAGTGTATGGTGAGGAAGCCAAAGAATTAGAGTTTCAAACTTACAAAATTTGTAAGTTTGGGAATCTTTCAAGGTAGAGTTTTGAAGTTACCCTTGGGTGTATGATCAAGAGGTCAATTCGAAGTTACCCCTAGGCATACGATCGGGAGGTCAAAAATTTAATGTTGAGAATTTACAAAGTTCATAAGTTTGGGAGTCTTTCAAGGTAGAATTTTGAAGTTACACCTAGGTGTATGATTGAAAGGTCAAAAATTCAAAGTTGAGAATTCATGCTTGAGGATATGCTAGTCCTGCTAAGTGCTAAGGTGGATACAAAGAGCCAATGAGGATTTGACATGTGGCACCTAGGGATTGTAGGAATAAGGTAAGGCAAGAAATCGTAAAATACCAAAATCAAATGTCACCTTTTAAGATTTGAAAATTTTAAATAAATTTGGCATAAAATATAAAGTTGAGACTATGTTAAATTTAAAAATTTTCAACATTTAAAGTGGTATGTTTATGGCCAAGGGCCAAAATTTTCAAACTCATAATAGGGTCCTTATTTTTATCTAAAATATAGAGTGTAATATACTGTTCGAAAGGGGAGAAGATTAAGTTTTCAAATCTATAGTTAGAAAATGTGTAGGTCATCAATGGTGCAAGATATGGTCAGATTTGAGAAACTTGAGGCATTCTTAGCAAAACATGTATTTGTCATCATGGAGCATTAGATTTAGTTAAAAGGAAAATAGAGAATTTTTTTGGATCTATATATGGGTAGAATGTTCCTAGGTGTATTGTTATGCCTCTATAACTATTTGGCATGAGTTTTATTGGCAGTTTTGTGTCTTCTTGCAAATTGTTTGTGATTCTTTCTTTTTGAAGACATTTTTGAGCATATGTTAGACATAAAATGAGGAGATGTAATTTTTAGTTGAAAGAAGAGAGAAGAGAGAGTTTCTACATCAGTAGGTGGAAGTTCTTCAATTGGACAAGTGGAAGCATCATAGAAGATCTTGGATTGCTTTCATTCTATTTAGTCTCTTCTCTTCTCATTCTTCAGTTCTTGATGGTTGGTTGTTGTTCCAAACTATTGAGAAAAGCT
This sequence comes from Cupressus sempervirens, assembly GCA_028749045.1. Taxonomy (NCBI): domain Eukaryota; kingdom Viridiplantae; phylum Streptophyta; class Pinopsida; order Cupressales; family Cupressaceae; genus Cupressus; species Cupressus sempervirens. Next base: position 237,727,747 of record CM053789.1, on the reverse strand, counting down.
ATAGCTACAATCTCGCCATTTATGCCCAATATTTCTCTCTTGTATGAACAACAATGATAAAATTATAGAGATAGTTCTAGTCTATTCAGTTGTTTCATGTGTTATTTTCATACATCCTCATGTATTTGTTTCAAAGAAATAAATAAAAAAGAAGAAATGAGTTTATATTTAGTCCGATTCTTGTCTCCTATTTATGTTGTTTGTAATCTTTTGTGGTTTGTGAAAAAAGAGCACAAATTCAGTTGTGACTTGTTTTAGGTTGTATACTTTGGTATATTTTGCTTGTGATTCAAGGAGTCATGTAAATGCTTGATTTATCATCATAGGGTTAAAGATTTCATGAAGGGATTGGTCAAGTATGAGATTTAGTATTGATGTAGATGTTTGATTCACAAAGTGATAGGATAGATCTGGGGTCTTGATATATGAGATATATCACTAATATCCAAGGATGTATGTTTTTGGTTTGTGGAATGTCCCAATAGATAAGGCACTAATTAGGTACAAGATCTATATTTTTTGTTGCTCATATCTTGGTTATTCTAAAATCAACATATTAATCAAAGTATTTTCCCTTTTATGTTGAAAAGCTGAAAAGATCCCCCCCCCACCCCCTATAGCTTATCAAGTTCATAGGCCATGTTATTAGCTATTTCATGTATTTTTTGTTTGCATAAGCATAGAATATTTAGGGGTTTTAATTTGCTAAGTATATATTTAGATTTATGGTTTTAGAAACTGGTCACATAATAGAATCTATAAGGTCTACCCACCTAGATCTTGTAGATCTTGGACAAGAAGAAGGAATATAGCCTTATAGTTGGCCCCAATGTCTGAATAGGTGTAGTGAACATAGGAATTAGCTACCCCTAGATGTATTTGTTCCTATCATTGGGTTATTCAAAAAATATAAATTTAGGAGCCAACATGATCTACATCATAAAACACATAATAAACTTTGTAACAACCTCTACAAGTACTAAATATCTTGTCCATGTCATCCTAAAATTGTTTACCTAAAAGTTTGTATCAATCATGCATTGCTCGATGCTTACTATCTCTAATACTCGACATTCACTATACATGCCACTAAACTCAATCTTTATTTTTCTTGACATCTTCTCTATAACTCGACATCAATATGCTTTAACTGCTCAATAATTAGTTACCAAAGAATTGCTTGGCTCCTATTGAGCTTGGCATTTATATATTTTATATACAAGTCTTTACATGACTCAACTTATATAGAGTAGCTTGGTTATAGTGATGACCTTTTGAGTATACCTAGTATATGACTAAGTATTTGACATTAATAGACAACAACATTTAGAGATACCAATGATCTCCCTCTTTGACACTAGTTAAAAAAATACTTTTTCATGATTACATCATTACATTATTATAATGATAATATGAATGTTACCCCTTATCCCATGACTTAATTCATATTGAATTAAAAAACTTTTGACTTATGAAAAATAAATAATGAGCAATAAATAATATATACATGACTCTAATTATTCTAATTGATTTAGTGTCATACCCTATTTTTCTTCTACACTTTGATCTTTGTATTCTTTGACCTTGATTCTTTTGATCTAACATCAATCATTATTCCCTTCAAAACTTGTAATCATCATTACATTCCCTCTTTCAATATTTCCTCCTTGTTTTGTTACTTATGTCTTCTACTAAGGTTGAATGAGTGGAATCAAACCATATTTTTTAATGAATGGTTTGTGAACTTGGTTGATCATAGAAAGTGCATGATCCCAAGTGGTTCTTGCAGATTCCAAAATATGATTATGCAACTCCAATATAGCTACCAAATCAATCAAACTATTAGAAACTCAAATATTATGATGTTCATGAATAATATCTTGTACTAACTTCACTTCTCACTGCATAACCTCCAAATGAGGTATCAACATGGATTGGACAGAGATCAATTTGGACCTCATGCTGCTATCAATTGTCTTAAGCTCAACCAATTTTCCTTCAGAATTAAATAAATTATTATAATGATTTGAGATGGATTCAATTCACTTAAAAATGATGCTACTTGTTCTCTACCTATTGGCTTGAATCTACAAGATGTTTTCCTAAATATCACTAGTGAATCTCAGCACATCACAAAAAATATTGTACAAATATTCTACTTTTTGCATAAGTTCCATACTATTTTGTACATGTTCCTATAATTGAACCTTTTTCTTAAAAATGGTTGTTGAGAATTTATCCACAAAATTATTTTCAAATTTATTGGGTGATGAGGCCATGAATTTCTCATTTGCTTTAATATCTCCAATATTTATTTGTTCAACAATATGTACAAGATGTGAAATTATGATAGGAAATTATTGAGGCTTGACCATCAAAATTTTGTATATCAAATACTTCTACAAAAATTTCCTTTACATCATGTAGTACTTGCCTCTATTGATGTTCTCTTCTCATCTCTTGTTGTTTCTTATTTTTCAACAAAAATCTCTTACAAGATGATAGTTTGTTCAAGAGGGAGATTTTCCAAATCCCATTTTGGGATCTCAATAACTTTTTCTAGAATAACTTGAATATCTAGAGAGAAGTATTTTATTTATTTCCCTTCACTAAGGGATGAAGTGTCATTTTTGAACACTTCTTTAGGGGATGGTAAAGGGGCATCACCAATCAGTCTTTCTTGAATATCAGTGCTAGAAGTATCAATAGGGGCACTGAACACTATTTTATTTTCATTCTTATTCTCCTCAATGTCAGGTCCTAACACATTTGGTCCTTCTTGAACTCTAGTATAAATGTCTACACTAGGGTCTTTATTTATTTCCTCCATCTCTTTCTCCTTATATGCATTTGAGGGATTCTCTAGTTCAGTAACTAGAGTGTTAGGGGTGTCAACATGAATAGGTGAGATGCTACCTTGCAGACTCAATACACCTAACCTCATTTTATCACTTTGATCATATTGGATGCTTGCTATCTCAATGTCTTTTTCTTGGGTCACTTCTTTAGTTATGAGACCAAAAATGCTTTTCCAAAGTAACTAATTCCATTGAATTACAACTTATATATTATTTTGGAAAATCATAAAAAACTTGAACTTAGGACCAAATTGGTTCTTGTATTTATCCATTTTTTTTTTCCTTATGTTATTTTGAAAAATTAGGCATAACGTTGGCTAATGCACCATTTCTAAAGTCTTTTTCTACTTGACCTACATGTTGCCATTTTCTGTCAAGTCTTCTATATAGATTGATTAGAATTTTATTCTCCAATTCAAAAGTGTTAGTGTAGTTTTTTATTTTTCCTTTTTTGCTAGGTTTTTCCTACACTTTTTAATAATCTCGCTTAGGTTAATAAAGCATGTCTTATTAGGTGAATGGTTGTGAGGTGTCACCTTCCTACATGTGAGCATCCATTAGCTATCTTGGGAAGATACTTTGCTATCTTTAGTCCGATAGATGGTTGCTCCTCATTGGTTGGTGTTGACACCTCCTCCCTCTTCCTAGCCTATATAAGCATGCTACCTGACTTGTATTTGCATCTCTTATTTTTGCATCCTCTTAATGCTATTTTGCTTCCAGCATTTGCATTACTCTCTTGGAGACTAACTCTATGATGCTATTTTGATTTTGTATCATTTGCATTCATAGTTTAGATATTTACTCTTTGCACTAGTTTTCTAGGTTATTAATCTTTTCAGATTCTAACATGGTATCAGAGCTTTTCTATGTGCAAGAGTAGATTTTAGTTTCCTTATTTGAGAGATTCGGGGGGGGGGGGAAATAAACTTTATTGTAATTTTTTGAAAAACGAAGTATGCTCTTCTCTTGCATCTTTGGATGATCCTGAGAATCAGAAAAGTTTTGAAAAAAAAAGTTTTTCTCTGGGGTTTCAATCTCAAATTTGACAACCAACTTGCATATTTGAAGTTTTCAATCAGTTTTGCAGGTTCCAGCATGCCATTGATGGACTTAAGAAGCTGATCCAGCATTTGCATGTCATATTTTGGTTGCTGGGGTCGTTTTCTGATTTTTGGAGCCGTTTTTTACTGTTAAAAGCGTCTGATTTACACTATAGCAACATCTTCTGTTCATCAGCAAGAAAAATGCTTTTTGGGTTTTGTTCGCAGCCCCGAAAAACCATCTGGGTATCTTTTAGATTTTGCATGCAAGTTGCATATTTTTCAGAATCGAGCATGTAAAGCTACAGCCATACCCCTCTTCGTTGGCAGCCGCAGATCTGAATATAGTTTTCAAATGTCTCGTTCTTGCTCATACGAACTTCGATTTTGATGATTCTTGTTATGAACTTGGCTATTTTTTTGTGCTCTATCCACTAATGGAGTTAGTTTTTGATTTTCATGCATGAATTCTTCAGAAATTGCAGATTCTCAGCCGTGACTGTGCACAGTTCTCGTTTTGGAAACTTCGGAGGATCATAACTTTCTCATACGACCTCGTATCGAGGCGATTCTTTTTTTGAAAGTGCATGATTTTTTGAGTAGATCGCAGTGGTGCTATTTGTTTCCTTGATTATTGTGCCCAAGTTTCACTTTTAGCATATGCTCTTCATGAGGTTTGTAATGCATTGAAATCAAGACCACTAAACATCTCTTTCTAGTGGTAATTGTAAATGCACTAAAATAAAGTGCCAAATCATATTTCTTTGGGGGGGTTCTTTGATTGAGTAAAAAGGGGGGGGCATTGTCGTGGCTGGATTCTCTTCCTTTTAGCATTTCTTTGCATTCCTTCATCATGGATCAAACAAATATGCCCATCCTAACTCCATACAATTACTTTGAGTGGAAATCACGCATGATAATTCACTTAAGGAAAGCTGGATTAAATAGGATAACTATGGGACTTGAAACTGAACCTGCTAAAGATGAAGACAAGCCTAAGTGGTTTAACAAATGTGATGAGGCATATGGAACATTGTGTTTGTCTGTTTCTCCTGACTTGCTATTTCACATTGAGTCTTTGGATACACCAAATGAAGTATGGACAAAGCTAGAAACATTATTTGGCACACAAGATTCAATGAGGGGTCATATGTTGGAAAATGAATTAATTAGTTTGAGTCCAGGCAATTTCAACACAATCCAAGATTTCTTCACCAAATTGAAATCACTAAGGCTGCAGTTAAAACAATGTGGAATTGAAAAGAAAGATGAACAACTGATTCTCAGTATTCTCTCTAAGCTAAGTTCAGAATATTCTGTGTTTGTCTCTACCTTCTATGCTACTAAGGGTGCACTTGGTACTCAATTCACCATGCCATCTCTAGATGATTTTGCTGTCAATCTTACTCGAGAACAGGACAAGCTAATCCAGATGGGCACTCTTAAGTCCTCTAAGTCACATGCCTTAGCAACCAACCAAGGCACAAAAGAACAAAAAGGACAAAGTAGTAACAACAATAGTAAGGATGAGAAACAAAATAATAGTGAGGAAAAGAAGGATCAGATACCAATTGCTTCAAAAGCAACTATTGATACCTCATCCTCCAAGGGCGATAAGCCTAAGAAAGAAAAGGTTAAATGCGCCTATTGTAAAAGACCCGGTCATGATGAACATAAATGTTTGAAGAAACAAATTGATCACTTGACATACATTCTTGAGAAGAATAATATTAGTGTTCCTGAGTCTATCAAACAAAGTTCTAATGAAGAGTCTAACAAGGCAAAAGAAAACAACAAGGGGAAAGGAAAGGGCAAAGCTCTTGTTGCAGTTGCTTCCTCACCATCCACTTGGGTTCTTGATTCGGGTGCTTCACACCACATGGCTTCATCTAAGGAAGAACTTGCATCCTTAGAGCCATGTACTATGCCTTCTATTTTGATGGGTGATGACACTTCTATTGAGGTGTGTGGGAGAGGGTCTGTTGATGTGGGGGATGGCACATTCCATGATGTTCTTTGTGTACCCTCATTATCAACTAATCTCCTATCAATATACCAAATCACTCACACAGGTTTAGGCAAGCGGGTTGAGTTCACTCCTGATTCAGTGGAGATACGTGAGTTGCATAGTGATTCTGTAGTTGCAGTTGGGAGAGCAGATCATCAGTCACGGCTCTATCTGTTTTCTCACTTTGTTCCTGATCCTCCTTCATCTATTTTGCTCACTCACTCTAATGATGTGAGTAAATTATGGCATAAGCGGTTTGGCCATCTTAACTTCCGCTATTTGCATCAGCTCAACCAGCAGAGCATGGTCACAGGGTTGCCTTCGGTTCAATTCTCAGGAGGTGTTTGCCAAGGTTGCATTCTTGGTAAGCATCCTAAGGAAAAGTTTGACAAAAGTAAGGCATGGAGAGCTTCACAGATACTAGAGTTAGTTCACAGTGATTTGGCTGGTCCATTTCAACATCCTTCTTTCAGCAGGGCCCGATATGTCCTCACATTCATTGATGACCTTTCTCGATATACATGGGTGTACTTTCTCAAACAGAAGTCAGAGGTATTTGACCATTTTCAAGACTTCAAAAATTTTGTAGAAAAGCAATCTGGGAAAGCCATCAAGATTTTGCGCACAGACAATGGTGGTGAGTATGTCAACCATCGGTTTGAAAGATTTTGCACTTCAGAGGGGATTGATTTACAGCATTCAGTTCCATACAATCCTCAGCAAAATGGTGTTGCAGAACGGAAGAATAGATCCTTGAAGGAAATGGCAAACTGTATGATTCACTCTAGAGCTCTTGCACCACAGTATTGGGCAGAAGCCATTAATTGTGCTTGTTATATCCAGAACCATGTTCCTCACCAAGCCTTGAAGGGAGTTACTCCTTTTGAAGCTTGGAGCGGTCGAAAACCATCAGTTAAGCACTTTCGAGTTTTTGGCTCCCCTGCATGGGCCCACATTCCTACAGAGAAATGTAAGGCCTTGGATCCGCAAAGCAGACCTTGCATATTTGTAGGTTATCCTGATGGTGTGAAGGGTTATCAGTTGCTCCACCCTACTACACATGAGTTATTCATTGAGAGGAGTGTTCAGTTTGAGGAGGGATCTTCAAGCTCACTTTCTATCACTTCTCCAACTTCTACCTTGACATTAGAGTCACTTGGAATACATGACAGATCTTCTGATGAGTCAGATTCACCTGAACAGTCTTCTACCTCTACTTCTGATGCAGAAAGTGATTCAGAGAACTCACCTCCTTCCTCTCCTAGTCATCATTCAGAGGTTAATGATTCCCCTCCAGATTCTCCATCTTCTTGCCCACTTTGGGCTAGATAGACCTTGCAGTCTGCAGGTGATTGGGTTGGGGATCCATCAGACACCAGGCGAACTCGTTCACAATTCCAGGATGCTCCACATGTCTTCATTGCTACTGCCTCAGATCCACAGTCCTTTCATGAGGCTTCTGGTATTTCTGAGTGGGATACAACTATGCAGGAAGAGTATAGTTCCTTGATGAGGAACCACACTTGGGATCTTGTCCCTCTTCCTAAAGGAAGAAAACTTGTTCGATGTAAGTGGATCTATCGAACAAAATTTGCAGCAGATGGGTCAGTTGACAAACACAAGGCTCGCTTGGTTGCCAAAGGATTCTCCCAGGTTCCGGGGATTGACTACTCTGAGACTTTTGCGCCAGTTGCCCGAATGAATTCCATTCGAATTGTTCTTGCCATTGCTGCAGCTAATCGTTGGGAAGTACATCAGATGGATGTGAAGAGTGCTTTTCTTCATGGTGACCTTCATGAGGAGATCTACATGGAGCAGCCACATGGCTTCCTTCAGGATTCTTCACTTGTGTGTTGTCTTCGAAAGTCTCTCTATGGCCTCAAACAGGCTCCTCGGGCCTGGTATGCCAAGATGGACTCTTTCCTTCTATCAGTTGGGTTCACTCGGTGCCATTCTGATCCTAATGTGTACATTTTGCAACAGGGTGATTCACTTCTATTTTTGGTTTTGTATGTTGATGACTTGCTGATCACAGGAAGTTCTTCACCCACCATTAAGGCTGTCAAAGTGGCCCTTCAGGACAGTTTTTTGATGACTGACTTGGGCTTGTTGCATTACTTTCTCGGGATTGAGATCCTTCAGTCTCCTTCTGGGATCACCATCACACAATCCAAGTATGCTCTAGATTTACTCTCAAGGTTTCATATGGCTGACTATAAGCCTGCTCCGACTCCCTTCCTTTCTGGAGTCAAACTTGAGGCTCAATGTTCTTCTCCACTTGTTGATGGCACTTTGTACCGCCAACTTGTTGGGAGTCTCATTTATCTGACTCATACGAGACCTAACATCTCCTATGCTGTAGGCATGGTCTCTCGATTCATGCAGGAGCACCATGAGTTACACTGGAAAGCAGCCAAGCGGATCCTTCACTACATTCAGGGTTCTCATAGTTGTGGGATTTACTATGCAGCAGGTATTGAGCTTGATTTGGTGGGCTACACAGATTCAGATTGGGCAGGTGATTCTGAGGATCGCAAGTCTACTTCAGGGTATAGCTTCTCACTTGGGTCAGGTCCTGTTTGTTGGTCGAGTAAAAAGCAGTCTGCTATTGCTTTGTCTTCTACTGAGGCTGAGTATCGGGGGGCTGTAAATGCTGCCACTGAGGCCATTTGGATTCAACATCTTCTCACTGAGTTTGGTATCCAAATCAGACGGCCATCAGTCATATTTTGTGACAACCAGAGTGCCATTCAGATCTCACGAAATCCAGTTCATCATCAACGGACCAAACACATAGAGGTCCACATGCACTACATCCGGGAGCCCATCCATGGTCATGTCATTGACCTTCGCTATTGTCCGACTTCCGAGCAAGTTGCTGATATCTTCACCAAACCCTTCACTGAGAGCAAGTTCCTTCATTTGCGAGCTTTACTGGGGGTGCGGGATGCTTCATCTTTTGGGGGGGCTTCTTCCTCTCACTCGGAGTCCTAACTTTTTTGTGGGGGGGTTTCTTTTCTCTCTCTCTTTTGAGAAATCTTATGTACATGGGTACCTCATCAGGCTTGACTTGCTGGGACCCATTTCTACATCCACCTAAGCTTCGCTTATGGGGGGGTGTTAGTGTAGTTTTTTATTTTTCCTTTTTTGCTAGGTTTTTCCTACACTTTTTAATAATCTCGCTTAGGTTAATAAAGCATGTCTTATTAGGTGAATGGTTGTGAGGTGTCACCTTCCTACATGTGAGCATCCATTAGCTATCTTGGGAAGATACTTTTCTATCTTTAGTCCGATAGATGGTTGCTCCTCATTGGTTGGTGTTGACACCTCCTCCCTCTTCCTAGCCTATATAAGCATGCTACCTGGCTTGTATTTGCATCTCTTATTTTTGCATCCTCTTAATGCTATTTTGCTTCCAGCATTTGCATTACTCTCTTGGAGACTAACTCTATGATGCTATTTTGATTTTGTATCATTTGCATTCATAGTTTAGATATTTACTCTTTGCACTAGTTTTCTGGGTTATTAATCTTTTCAGATTCTAACAAAAAGAAACCAATTTTTGACTTTCATCATGTCCACCATTGCTTCTTCAATTTTAGATTTCTCCTCATTTTTTAGTGTATCATATTTCACATATCCAAAACTAAATAAACTTGCAGAACCTCATATGTCAATATATTCCTCATTAATAGTTTTTGTTCCTCTTATGGCTGGCCTCTTAACCAATTTTCTCCTCTTTGCTTGTCTAGTAGGAGATTGAGATATTTACCTCTTTTTTCTTGATCTTCTTAACTTAATAGTGTCCACTATTCCTTTCTTTTTAGGTTGCCTGACACTAGCTAGTACTACTCTAGTCCTTGGTTTTGTTCATGGTGGAGGAGAGAGGGGTCTCACCATAATCTCTACAAACTTCCTTTTCTCTATTTTTTACAATAAATCCTTCTTGCCGGGTGGTGTGACAACAGCTAGGGCTTTACCCTTGAATATTTCTTCTTCTTCTTCTTCCTTATCACCACTACCTTTCTTTTCATCTTCTCCAAGACCTTGTGTATGCTACAAAGGTTCTTTGCTTTTTTCTTGAGTGCCTAGTTTTTCCTCTAGGGCTTCAATCATTTTATTTCTTTTCTTCTCCTTAGAAGCTCTTTTGATATCTATAGTGATTATTTCCTCTTCTTCATATTTTCCAAAAGATTCTATTTCAATATTAATTTCTTCTTTGAATAATGCAACAAATATTTGCATTTACAATCTCACAGTCAATTTCATAATCAAACTCTATTAGCCATGCCTTCATTGACTTTAATGCCTACACAAATGTGTTATGTGTGTCCACTAAAAATCATGCATCATTGTAATGTTTCTTTATCAACTCTTCTGGTATTCTCATCCTCATCTTAATTTATATTTGAATTCCTAAAAATATGTGTCCATGATAGTTTCAAAGTTATCTCCTATTTGAGTTATCTACTCACTAATTTGTCTTTTCACTAGTTTTCCTTGTTCCCAAAAAATATTTCCAATACCAAGAAATTAGTTCTGAATATAAAATAAAATGTAACATGTGATCCAAAATCACACATAGAGTTCTTCACTATCCTTATGGATATTGGGTTTTCTACCATTTAAAGTTTCTACAACTTTGCTAGATCATATCAATAATCTTTCATGACAATCTTCCATGCTTGATCTGTTAACATACATGAAAAAATGTTCAATATGTTTGATTAATATAATTTTTGAGAAATTACTCTCACTACAAATTCAATCAATGGATTGGAGATGTTTGAGATGGATAACTTTTGTCCATTCCACTTAGCTCTTGTATTAGCCTAAATTTCCTCATGACTCAGACATTGCATAGTCTTCTTTTTGTCTAGAGTGGGATAACTTGTAACCTTGTGAATTATTTTCTTGATTATCTTAACTTTTCCATTATGTAGCCATAACTTCATATCATGGATCCTAATTGATACAACCTTGATCCATTCAATCTTGAAATTCTATGGAAAATTTAGGGCACGAGTTAACCCTTTCCTCTCAATAACTTTGAATTCCTCTTTCAAAACTCTATTACATGATTTATGATAAGCCTCTTGAATCTAATAGTCAACAACCTCTCCAATCTTATAAATGTAGAAACTTTTCACATCATGTATCATGATCACTTTAGGTGGTATCAAGGATAACACACCCACTGAGATACCTTTCATCATGATCTTAGGAATAACACAAAATTTAGGTGGAGGATAGATGTCACTCTTTACCAATTAAACAATAGTAACTTCTATTCCTTGCCTGTTTCTTATGGATGATGAATCTACCATGTTTCTACATCAGGGTTTGAAACTTTTTCTTTCTAGGTAACTCAACACCACTCAATCAAGATTCTATTTCAAATTTCCTCTTTAATCACACTAGGATCTCTTTTCACTCGAATTATTCTTGTGCTCCCAAATTTTGTATGCAAGGTATGAAACAATGTCTTCCAATTTTGATATATATTTCTTTCTAGTCAATATAGGGTCTCTATTAGTGCTACGTAGTTAGGTAGGTGGAAGTGAACTGTCTTGGTCAATATTAGGTCTTCACTATACAACTCAGTCTCTTCCATCTAACTTAGCCTATATATAATTTTAGCTTTTGAAGTACTCAATCCATATTACAATGCTTAGTCAATATAGACAATCTTAATGATGTTCAACACTAACTATGTAAATGATTCTTTTGCACTCTTGCTTTTAGAAATATATTCTTGTGCATCTTTACTTAGGCAAATATGATCTTTAGCTCCCTTTTATGTTTGGAACTGATATAAGATATATCATTAGATATATAGTTCCATACATACCTTACTTGATTAGTTTGAGATGAAATGATCTCCTTCTCCATTGAATTGGTTGATATTAACTCCATTTGTTCTAGTGTTTCCATCTTCTATCTTTTTATTCCATGTTTTATTCATCTCCTTGTTTGTTTAATCAATCTCTACTTTTCCTTTACCCTTGGTGTTATTGTAATTTTCTATTTGTATTTTTGTTTTACAGTTTTTGCTTGAATGTCCAAACTTGTGATATTTGGAACATACATTGTTAGATGCACAATGCTACCTTTAGTTAGTCCAATAGGACATTGTCTTTGATCTGTATTCATATGCTCTATGTCTATACTTTTGATTCTATAACAATAGACTTCAAATCTAGGTGTAGTTAATGCATTCCCCATTTATGATCTACACTCATGTATTTGATGTCCTTTCTTCTTGCAATAAAAACAATAACCTTTAAATTTGGGTTTAGGGTTTTTCATACCAATTTTTCTTCTACAGATGTTTGTAGTATGACCTAGTCTTCAACAATGATAACATTTTGGTTTTTCTTTTGACTTTTCTTTTCTCAATTCTCCACTCTTGAATGATTCTCCTTTTTCAGTAGATGAGTATCTTGAACTTAGAGTGCTACTAGATGACATCATTAGTTATTCAAAGTATTTCTTTGCTTCATTAGGCTTGCTAAATGTTTCTACAAGTGATTTCTTAGTTTTCAGATCATTCTTCAATAAGTCCTCATGTGATCTTGGATCTACTATTTCCACATACTTTCTATTCAGCTCTTGATTTGCAAAAGAAATTTGGTTCATCATGTCTAGTTGAGTGTTTGTGAGCTTTTGTACACTAGATATCTTTTCTTCAAGTCTAGTTACTATTTTCCTTTTGTCTTCCTGAACAACAATCTTGTCTTCCTCAACTTTGTTATTTTTCTTTGTCACTTCACGTAGCCTTATTGATTGAATCTCATGTTTTTTTTTTTATTCCTCTACCTTCTTCATTAAGGATTCTATTCTTTTCTAGTAGACCTATAACTATTGTATCACTCTCACTTGAACTTCTAGTTCCAAATAGTCCTCGAGTATCAACTTCTTCATAATTAAACTCATTTTGTTGAATGGCCAACTCCTTCCTCCTTTATAGGGATTTCTTTAGTTCTTGTCTTGTTGTTTCAAGTTGCTACAATATGAGCTGAATTCCGATCACCTTATTTTCAATAACTTTATCCAATTTATAAGCCTCCATCTCCAAGATCTAAAGTCCAAAATTTTAAAGAATTTTCATTTTCACAATATTATAGTATATTAACTATACTTACAATCTCATATCTAATGCATACATAACTTATAAAATCAACTATTGTAACATTAAGATCTACTTGCATGAAATGTAATCACATAACAAAAATATCGAATTACTTAGAAACCCTTTATGGTGAAGGTAAAATTAGGGCAGGGATGACAACCTTGAGTCTTTACTACTGCGGTAATAAAGTTAACCTATTAGGATTACAATGTTTGACCATATATGATGATCTACCATGTAAGAGGTCTACTATAGTAAAGGTATTTGAGACTATTATATCTTACCCTGTGAAAATATTTTACACATAACAAAGTAAGGACCCACTTAAGAGATTTACAAAGATCTGTTAAGACCACTCTATTAAGAGATTATCCCCATCTCAGTCTATTAAGACTAATTCAGTACATGATCCTCAATTTTTTCTGATAAAATGATTTTAGATCTCCTCTCTTCAATCTGATTTTATCTCTTATCTAGTGTAGCTTTAATTTCCTTTACTGCTCTGACAAGATAACTTCCTCTATAAGAAAAAAACTTAACTCTTTTGATTTCTTTGTAATGTTCATACATTCACACTTGATTTTCTCTGTGATAACACTGATAACTTTTTCCCTCCTTTTCATCAAATCACCGAGCTCTTCATCATACATTAAACTAGGTTATGATCTACTCTAATTAAATATTTTGTAAAGAGTTTTGTAGATGCTTCTTTGTTTTCCTTGTTCATTTGATTGGCTTATCATAAAACATAGGCATTTGTGATACATGTCATAAAATGTGTAATGACCATTATAAAAACCTCTAGAAGTATTAAATATCTTGTTCATGTTGGCATGAAATGGTTTAGCTCAAATCTTACATCATTCTTGACTTGAATGTCAATTTTGCATTGCTAGGCACTTATTGTCTTTGATACTCAACACCTTTACTATGCTCATCATATTTTGTATAACTTAGCATCAATATTCTCAAACTACTTGATATTCATTAGACTTAACTTATATTGAAAATACTCAAAAATCAAAGACATTCTTGACTCCTATGGGGCTTGGCATTTACATGATTTATACACAAATCTTTACATGACTTGGCCTATACAGAGTAGGTTTATTGTAGTGATGACCTTTTAACTATGCCTAGTATATGACTAAGTATTTGACACTAATAGAGAAAAACAATTAGAGATACCAACAGACCTTAGATTAAGAGAATCAAGGAGGCAAGATATTCAAGCTCCACTAGTGAGCTTCAAACTAGTAAAGGAGAGAATAGACAAGATGAGTCTATATTGTGTATAGATGTGAGTATAGAAGAGAAGAAGTTAGAAGATGAGTCAAAGAAAGAAGAGGTGAATATTGAGTCACAAAAGATGAATCTAGGAGTTGAAACTCAAGATTTTCAAATGATTGTGCTAAGCTCTAGTACACCAGATTCTAAGAGATAGAAAATAAAGAAGGTGAAACATTCATCTCAAATGGCCACAAGTGGTAAATTAGTCACTCTTAATGAATAATTTTTAATTCTTGATTGGGATATATCTAGCTTGAGTGAGGAACAAAAGATAATATTTATTGAACTATTTGTAAGGAAGGCTAAGAGAACTGAGTTGAGAAGAGAAAATCAAAAGAGGCAAGTGCTATATGATATCAAAGAACATTTTCTTAATAGGGTTATAATTGATGATCTAGATGAAAATGTTGCTATTATTGAGAAATTGATTAAAATTATGGAGACATTTAATCATCTTGATGTAGACATTCAAGAGAAGTTAATGCAAAGAGATGAAAGGAAACATGACAATAGAGAGATGGAGAAAGTATCTAGTGCGATAGAAATCAAGAAAGTTAAGTTTTCCTCTCTTGTCACCAAGCTAGAATTGTTAGCCACCTATGCAAATACATTGTTTGAAAAGTTGTATGCTGATATTCCCTCTTACTATAAAACTATAAGGGAGAAAATGGATAAAATAATTGCAGATTTACATACTGGAAAAAAAGCATTGAGCATGGATCCTAGCACTAGCTCATTTTATTTTTCTAAGATTCATTTTTCACAATAGAAGTAGTCAAAACTTTTACAAGAAGAGTGTCATATCAGAAATGAGGTGAATTCAATTCAAGAAATGTTTCTACCTCATATGGAAGTAATGCAAAGGCACATACAAACTGCAAAGGATCTTGTGAAGGACCACCACTTATCCATTGCAAAGAATATGGTGAATCTAGAAGCCAAGATACAAATAAACAAACAAGTAATTCATACTTTCAAGCTCAATTAGGACAGCACAATATAAATCATTACTAGATTACGCCATCCATTTTTAAAGGAATTCAAGATACTTCTAAAACCTCAATTGAAAATCTATTTGCATCATAAGTGAAAAAATCAAGGGTGAATGAGAATGATATATTTATCTATCTAAGAATAATATATTTTTCTTTTGGATTAATAAGGAAGCAGTTAGTCTAATGCTCAAGACATGTGAAATCAATTTTTTTTTTTTGGAAAGGATTTTGAAAAATGCAAGTATAATAGTATATATGTATAACCAAAGCTACAGGTATAGATTACATCCTAAGGGGGAGTACATATCTTGAAGTTTTGGAATGTCAATATTTGATCATGACAAACTACTTTTACACTAATGAAAAAGGGGGAGATTGCTGACCCTAAAGGAAATCTAATATTGGAAGTTAGTGCAAAATACTTATCATTTACAAGACATAGTTGGTTGGTCATCACAGTGACCAAGCTATTGGCATTAAGTTATTGTTGTCATTAGTGACAAAACTTACTCATATTAGTGAAGCTATCGAGCTTAGCACTTAGTTTGCTACACTCATTGAGCACTCTAGAGTTAACCAAGCTACAATAATTTACACCAAGTAGAACAATGACTACTAAGTGGATATAGGCAATGTGAAGACTAGTAGTGTCTACCAAGCTTTTTAGTGTCTATCGAGTAGTCAGGCTATTTAATGGAAATTCAGTGTATACCGAGTGTTGGAAGAAGTGTTTACCGAGTGAAGCAAGGTAAACTCAGAATGCAGTATCTACTGAGCAACACTACACCTATCGAGTCACCAGTGGTCCTCGAGTTTAGAACTATGTCAAGTGACTAGTATGGACTGTGCCTTCACTTCTACCAAGTGCATGACAATGCCATGTAATAAAATGAATGCCAAGTATCAGAAGGTCACCAAGTCAGTTCAGTGAACCTGAGTTATTTACTATTGGGTTGACTTTGTAATGTGTTTTTCACTTGTGTATTGGCTGACCTTGCAGTTTTGTTAATTGGAGAAGTATATATATGAGATGTATTGAAAGATATCATTTGTATGAGTATGAATGAAGCATTGTAAGAAGTGTATGTGAAGGAATTTCAGTAGTAGTTTAAGGTATTCAACTAGGTCATGAAAGGAGAAAAAAAGTCTTATCTATCACAAAAGGTGATCAAGTGCTTAAGGATCTTATGAGAAATTAGTTGTAAGTAGATCCACTACTTTATCCTAATAGGTGAATCAATCCTAAATCCTTTAACAAGGTAGACTTAATAGTCTTTGTGAAAATCTCTTAACTGAGTGCATACTTCATTGAATGTTTGTAAATCCTCTAAGAAGGTGGACGTAGTAGTCCTTTGTGCTCCTAATAGGGTAGATCACTAGAAGTGATCAATGTAAGCCTTAACAGGCCAACTTTATGTTGCAGTAGTGAAGTTTTGTTGGTACTATCCCCACCCTAGTTTTACTTTCTATTTGGAAGGTTTCTAGGTCACCAAAACTTTGTGTTATTGAGTGGTGAATGTTTATTTTTCAATACTTATGCATGCAGTAGTGTAGATGGATTTGTGGTGAATAATTTAAATGGTTATATGATGAATCTAATGAAAGGTTTTAAAGATACTGATTCACCCCTCCCCTCTCAGTAACTTATCAAGTCTTGAATACTTTCAACAATTGGTATTAGAGCATTGTGGTTCTTAGGATAAAGTTTAATAGCTTGAGCAAAGATCTAAGGACAAATGGAGATATTCAGACTTGACAAGGCAATTGAAAATGAAAAGATAGATCTAGAGATGGCCATAGTTCAACTCAAGGAAGCAAAGGAACATCTTTCCCAATTCCTAAAAAGAAGAAAGGAACTTGCAAATCAGATGAATGATCTTAAGTATGTTGAAGAAAAGATTGAAGACTTTTTCCCCTCAAGCAGTTCAGCTGAAGCAAACCATGCAATCAAAGAACTCATAGAAAATAATTGATCTCTACAAGAAGAAGTAAGGGAACTCAAAAGAGAACAAGAAATTCAATCAATCAAGCTATGTGAGATTTTGGAACAAAGGAATAGGACAAAAGAAGATTTGGAGGCTAGGAACAATGAAGAACAAAATCAATCCATTCAGCATGACGACCTTATTGATCAAATCTCTAAAGTAAATCAAGAAATTAGGATTCTCAAAGCTTAGAATGAAAGAATAAGAAATTATCTAAATTATGAAAGAGAAATCAGTGAAAGAACAATGAGAGAACTGATATCTAAAAAGAAAATCAATGAAAAATTGAAGAATGACATAAATACTAAAAAAAAAAGTCAATGAGAGAATGATGAAATCTCAAGTAGACATGAATCGATTGAATCAACAAAATGAGTAGAATCTTCATAGGAAAAAAGGTAAAGAAAGACTTGGATACAATAAAGAAGAAGGTGAATCTTCCAAAAAAAGGTGCAAAAAGGAATAAAAAACCTACATACAATCATTGTGGGAAGATTGGTCTTACATCAAACAAATATTGGAGTAATGGAAAAGAAATATTCAATGGAAAGTGCTACAACTACAATCAACATGGTCACAAAACTAATGAATGCAAGGAGAAACCAAAATTTGAAGGCAAATGTCACAAATTCAAAAAGCATGGTCACAAGGCATCCTAATGCAGATCAAAATCATTCAATCTAGTTGAACAACTTGTAAAGGTAGTATTTGGATGGGATTATAATTCTTGGTGCAGATGTCATTATTGTGGAAAATATGGATAGACTAGCATAAATTGTGCAAGACATCACCTAAGAAAGAAGGATGCTACCATAAGGTGTTACACATGCACTAAACTTTATCATATAGCTAAAAACTATATGAATATAGGTAGAGTTGAGGATGAAAAGAAAGAAAGGGATGACAATATAAGGAAACAAATGAAGCAATAATGGATTCCTAAATCTACTAAGGAAACAATCTCAAATCATGGGAGTGAAGTCACTCAAGAAGTGGGTGACTCCATCCTTTTAAACTAAGCTTCTAAGGATGAATTGGAGCTGTATTTATAGAGAAGATCATAAGAAGTTCCAACAAATGTGAAGAATGAAAATGATCCAATTAGTATTCTAGATACACAAGGATCATAGAAAGTTCATCTTTCATCAAGTTGCATCAGACTCCACCAAGCAAGGTTAGTTGAAGACTTTATCGAGCAAGTTAGGAAAAGTAGAAACTTTGTTGTTTACCTAGTTGATACTCTTGCCAAGTTAGGTTAGTGGATGATAGTCTATCATGCACTGTGTCATTATGGTGCTAAGCATTTATGAAAAATTTTCAACAAAAATGGGTGAAATCGACTTCATTTTTCATCGCATTCATAGCATTTGAAGAGTAGAGAGATTTGGAAGAGCATTATAGTGTCTTCACTCGATTTAGCATCAAAATATTTATAGAATTCTTTCAACTATTGAGAAACAATGGTATCTACCAATGGAAGCAACAAAAAACAAAAGAAGGGTTCCGAGATGCTGGTTAAGGGGGTCCAATGGAAAGTGCCGAACTTCAAAATTGTTCCCATCGTTGCTAATCACTTGATCCTTATGGTGCTCAGACACAAATCCTACCAAAGGTACTCCTAATCAATGACATTAGAACTCATTTTAAATGTACTATTCAAGAATTAGGGACATTAGAAATGGATAATGCCCTAGCTAAAATGTGTGTTGATGGAGTATTGAAACCCGAGCATAAGCATTTGGAAATGAAAGGATTAACCCATATCCCTCACTTGCCATGAAATTTCAAAGTGAAATGGATAAGGTACATATTGAGTTAGTTTCACAATGGAAAATTATGGTTGGAACAACCTATTTTGATTACAAAAAAGATGATACACAAGGTTATAGGTCTCCCTATGCTAGGCAAAGCTAAGACTACCAAAACTCTAGGTTGGGAGGAACTGCAAAAGAAAACCCTAGCTGAATGGGATGGTAGAGGTTTGAAAATAAACAATGTCACTGACATAGAGCTTAGATTTGGGATCCACATTATTGCACATAAGATCTATAGCTTGATTTAGTTAAATAGTGTTCCTTGTGAGGTAGTAGACCTAGCATACAAAGTTGTAAAGAAGAACCTTGAATATGACCTGTCAGATGTATTATTGAACTAGTTGAACAAAAACATTGATAGTGTGAAGACTTCAAAGAAAAATCCCTTCAAATTCAGTTCATTGCTTACTTGTTTATTCTTTTATGTTCAAAAATTATTTCCATCTAAGGGCACTATGGTGTGGAGGAAAGACACCCCTATTTTATATCAAATCAATGAATTCATTGCAGAAATGGATCAAATTTTTTAAAGGGTGATGGAAAACTATTTTGAGGTTTTTAAGGAAAAGATGAATAATGGATTCCAAATCCCATCCAATCTTGTAAAAGACTACAAGGATGATATATGTTTCATGGTTGACTATGACAGAGTGTATATACAAGCAGTCATACCAAGAGTGGCATGTGTAAAGCCATTACCTTATGAAATTAACATTGATGAAGCTAGAGACATCATTGAGGCATTAGTCAATGAGCCAACTAATACTAATCTTCCTGCATTTGGCACGTATGAAGAAGCCAAGAAGAGGATAGAGCTTGGCATTAAGCTTCCTCAAGCTCTCAACAGAGGAAAAAAGAGAGTTGCTAAATTAAAGAAAACTAAAGGTCCTCTAATGCTTACTGAGGGCAAGGGTGAGGATGAAGAGGAGCAACTTGAAGATGATGAGGAAGAATCAAAGAAAGAGGAACTAGCAAGGAAGAAAGGTAAGGTGTTTATCATCAAACCTCAAAAGCTACCAACTACAGTATTCACTAGAAGGAGAAGGAAAGGAAAGAAGGAAAGTGAACTTGTGTTTATTCGCTCTGCACCCAGATTTGAGGAAAGGATGAAATAGCTAAGAGTTGGAGTGGGCTTTAATAATTTCAAGGTTCTCAAATATGAGGCTCAGACTCCAACTGAGCAAAAATAAATTGAGGACTTGGTTATGGAAAAGATGGGTATTTGGAAATACTCCCTTGCACCAATGCAACCTCAAATTCATGTAGATATTTTTGCTAAAATCAAAGTCAAATGAGAGAGCATGGTGCAAACTATCAAGGACATCTTTGAACAACAACTAAGACCGTTGGTACCAAATCTAACTGATGTAGAAGTGAAGAAGGAAATGCTAGAACATGAAGATAGAATGATTCTAAAGCTTAACACATGCAACATGTTAAATAAGAATACAGAATTAGTGGTTAAGTATGCCTCAGACATTTGGAGAGATGTATATCATCTCAACAAGCCATCAAGATGATGACAAAAGTGATGATGATGATAATGACAATATTCCATCAGTCATAGTTACAACAGGAGAATTGCATGTTCTAATGGAAGAAAGGGAAGAAGAAGAAAAGGAGGAAAAAGTAGAAGAGGAAGAAAAGGATGAAGATGATCCAGTCAAAATAGTAGCTGAAGAAATTGCATCCCTTCTTCACACTCCACCAAATACTATTACATATATGGAGATAGCTTCTACTAGTGAGATTGTGAGCACAATAGTAACATCAATTGCTCAATCTTCACCAGCCACCTCCCAACTCTAGGTATCTACAATGGAAGTGTCAAGCACTTCATTTATTGAGCTGACAGTTACTTCTTCAACTACCAAGTTAGCTCCCTCTACCCTTGCATCATTATCATGTACAATAAGTGCAACAATTAGTTCTATAATTTTGTCTACTTCACCAATTCGAATTAGTTCTTTAGTTTTGATTACATCAACATTATTTGCATCCACTTTGATTCCATTTAGTTTAGTTATAGATATTTCTATACTCTACCAAGTGTTGCACCATTTTTGGGAAGTGTTTCAGTTTTGGACTCAGTTAGCACTCCTATTGGTATTCAATCATTAAGTCCTATCCCATTTTTCACTGCTAGCCTCTCTATCTCCATAGTTATGTCTATTCCAAAGGTCAAACTAGTAATCATAGAAGTAGAACAAAGGAAACCATTGAAACTTCAGATCACTAGGAAGGAAATTGAAAAAGACATTGACTTGATCATAGAGATAGAGATACCTAAGATTGAATTTGACATTGCTACTATTAAAGAGATGAGATTAGAAAGTCAACTCTTATTGAAGAAAGCTAGGTAGAAGCAACTAAGGTATGAAAGGGATAAGGAGTATAGAATAATTAAGGGTGCCAAGAATATAATTATAGAGGCTAAAGGTATTGCAGTGGATTCCACTCAACACGTTTTGATTCAGTAAGAAGAGGTTGTACAGAAATATAATGAGGATTCCTCTAGACAAGAGAAACTAATTGAGAAAGCTAAAAGAAAGTTTGATGACAAGGTGCTAGAGCACATTGCTCAGCAGATTGCAATCAAACAATTTGAGATGTCCACATTTTTGGGTAACTTTGAAAATTATTTTACTAGTATAGCATCACTTTTTCCTAAACTTTGTGACATCTCTAGTTTTACTAAAGAAATAAAGGAGAAGTTAAATAATATTGATATTGATTTGTAATTAAGTGCATCAAAATTGCAAATGAACCCCTCCTCCAACTCCTCTAATCGCACCAAGGTCAAATATCTAGCAGACATGCATGCAAAACTCTTGAGAGAAGAAGCAAGAATTAGAGAAAACTTGATTGATATTTAGAACATGGTCTTTCCAATAATTGACACAATGTAGAAACATATTGTACATTGCAAAACATTGGTCCATGATAAAAAAATTCTCAGTTGCTGATCACATGTTTCAATTATCAGTAGAAGTTCAGATTGCTCTCTCCACTTGCAAAATTTTGCAAGAGAATTGGAACAAGACATTTGCCCTCATTCTCAAGGTACATCAAGATTTTCTATCTAATTTTGGTGTAACTATATAGATAGTATATATAGCCCTTTGGCATTATTGTGATATAGTAGCACTGAGTTTTTTAGTCTCTATGTTATTGGCCCAAAAAGACACTTCTATGTCATTTCCTCCATTGTGTCATAATTCTATTTCCTTTGGGGAGTGATGATATTTTAATACTTGATATAACATTACATATTATCATTTGATCTTATTAACTCCAAATTTAGTAGATCCCCTTTGTGCTCTTTCTTTTTGCTATGTGCTAATTTCCTTTGATATGATTATCTTCTTGGGGGCATGTAATAGTAAATAATTTATTTAGTGGATTTATTTAGGCTCCTATTAAATCCATTTATCCTATGAAGGTGTTTGCAATCTCTTTAACATAGAGGTCTACATTGCACTCACCTTTTGTTGATGGATTACAAATATAGATTTTGCGAATAACTTGGAGTACTTCTTCCTCTAGTGTTTGGTATGATGTATAAGGTATACCCAAGTTTATGCATTTTTATTTCATGTTTATCCCCTCTCTTACTTTTTCTTCTAGTTTCTAGGATCTATTCTTGTCTTCTTGGTCTCTTTTATCTTTGCAACTCTCAAAACTATTGATAGTTTGGGGGGCCCAATCCTTGTTCTAACCCTTCTTTTGACTACTAACAGTGTAAACAGCCCAATCTTCTTTTGATCACTTAAGGACACACACATCCTTATGCTTGGGTCACTTTTTTATTCTTCTTTTTGGGACATCAATTTCTCTTGAACTTGAATCCCTTGATGGAATGAATAACATGCCACACACAATTGCTAGACTATTTGGTTCATCTTTTAATGAGTTGACTAGCATTCCATACACACTTGATAGACCATTCAATTCCATCCCCTTTTTCTTTTGTGAAGACCTTCCCCCTTTTTCTTTTTCCCATGTACTTTACAATAAGAAACACAAAGATTATTGGGAAAGTAAGTACAAGCCTTTTTTGGCTATATGGCTAAGTAAGTGGAGTTAAGGGTTGCCATTTATGGAAACATATATTTCTAAAATGATGAAAAAATGTACAACTAGGGACCTTATATTTAGAGACATGAAATTTTGAAAGTGTTAGATAGTTTTAAAATTAGTATAGAGGTAATTTTGATATTACAAAGTCTATAGTGATGATTGGCACATGTATAGTTAAGGATAGGTAGAACAGATAGTCTTGATGTAATTAATAATATCTAGTTGTGGGGAAAAGTTTGTAGAATATTGATTCACACCACACCCCACCCAACCCCCTCCCCCCCCACCATTAACTATTTCTAACAATTGGTATTAGAGCTCAGTTACTTAGAATAGTCTTAAGAACTTGAGTAAGATCCCTATGGATATGGAATAGTTGAAGATGAATCTTGAAGAAGCCCTTGAAAAAATTAATCTTCTTACAAAAGAAAGAGACAACCTAAAAGAAAGGTATGAAGGTGCAAAAAATTACGTTGGTAAACTGAAAGATAAGTTTGATCATCTCAAATTTAGAAAAGACTCTAAAGAGAAGATTAGTTATAGTGATGAACCCTTAAGAAAGAAAATTAGGCTTTGAAACATGAATTGAAGATTATTGAATTGAAGTTGAGTTTGAAGAAAGATGATAGCAAGATTTAAACAGATTTGAAGTTTAAAAATGTAGATTTATGATCTCATCTAAAAAAAGTGACTCTAAACTAGATTCTATCAAGATAGAGTGTGCATAATTAGAAAAGAAAAATATCATTATGAAAGCAATGTTAACCCAAGATAAGCATTAGTTAGAAAAGTTATATTTGAGTAGTGAGAAAATTGATGAACAACTATTCAATCTGAGATCTTCTTATGATAAGACAAGTCTAGGATATTTATTGGAGAAAAATCAACAAAGAAAATTAAAGTTAGGAAGAAACCAGATATAGTAGTTGAAACCTTTGAACCTAAAGAAAATGACTAGAATAGGATTGAACCAGAAAAGGTCTACAGAAGTACCTAAAGTAGTTGAGAAAGTAAACCAATTTGACAATTGTGATGAACCCAAACAAACAGAGCAAGTTGAACCACCTAAGGAAGTTAGACATGAATTTAGAGATAGATGTTTTAATATGCAATGAAATTAATCATACGAAGAGAGATTTCATAGGTAATTATTTTAGACCTATAACTAATTTCTATTGTTATAATTGTCATGGTTTTGAATATAACATAGTAGATTCTAGAAAACCTAAGTTTGATGGTAATAATGGAAATAGTAGAATGTTTAGGGGTACTAATGTTGGAAATATGGTCAGTTAGATTTCTTGATGGTTGTCATTTATGGCAACATACATTCAAAATTTATTTTATGCATTTAGAGATAGGAAATTGTCTAAGTATTAGACAATTTGTAGCAACACAAAGTACATATCTTAAGAGTATAGATGATGTGCAATGAGTTATCTTCTGTGCAATTGAGGAAAGGTTTTTAATATAATCATGATGACATGTACCAACACGCATGTGTGTAAAGACAATATAATTCATGTTATACTAAGATTAATAGTGTAGGCATTTAATAGTGTTGAACAAAGTGTGGTAGCAAATAGAATTGTAAGGCTTTAGGAATGATTTTGGTTACAAAATAATTAATATGTTTTGTTGAATCAACTATGAGGATATTAAATTCTATAAGTTATTTTATATTATGTCAAGCATGTGAAGACATGAAGGATAACAATGCAAAGTTTTATGATAGTGCAAGGTATCTATAAAGATCTTATCTTGCGCACATAATGGGGAAGTTGCATAATTAGATGTGACATGCAAACTATTGTGAAAACTATCTACGAGCCTTATGTGATGTGAAATTTGATGTAAGACCAAAAAATATGCAAGTTACAACAAAAAAGAAATTATTGTATGTATACCTATCTTATGAATGAACTAATTTGTATAATTACATGTTAGGGAAATGAGCTCTTCTTGCATACATTGTAATTGTTCTAGCAACTCCTAATAGGGTTGTACCACCTCCTAATAGGTTGATGCTTCTAACAAGGCCTAGTCTTCTAACAAGGAATCAAGACACTATATGTACTTCATAGAATACTAACATGGTCAATATCCTTAACAAGATCCTATTGTTTAGTGAATCATCTAGTGGGTATCATCCCCACCAGAGTTTTCCTAGTTAACAAATAATGGTGTTATGAGTTCTATGTGTGCATGGTTATATTTAATTTTTAACATTGTTGGTTTACTTTCATATGAAAGTTGTAAAGTAATTAACAAGATTCAGTTGTGGGAAAAAGTTTGTAAAATACTGATTCACCCCCCTCTCTTAGTGTATTCTATTTCTAATAATTGGTATCAAAGCATAGTTATTTTGAAAAGGCTTAACAACTTAAGTAAGGTCCCAGTGAATATGGAATGGTTAAAGAAGAATCTTGAAGAAGCCCTTGGGTAGATTGACCTTCTTACTGAAGAGAAAGATAACTTGAAACATAGATACAAAGATGCAAAAGTTTACATTGGAAAAATGAGATGAAATTGATGATCTTAATGTTGACATTATGATCAAGTTTGTTTATTCGTGATTCACACTTAGTCAAATGGTTAGCAACTACCAAGCTTATCTTGCAATTTAAAGTGTTAATCAAGTAATTTAGGTTCTACTAAGTTCTACTAAGTTAACACATGATATGAATATAATAAGAGTAGAAATATAAATTAAGATGGCTACAAGAAACATAAGAAGCAATAAAGATTTATCTATAATAACAAGGTGATCATTACACTCCAAAAGAATATCAACCAACAAATCAAAGATCAGCCACAGGTTCATCCTAATAGGTAGAATAGTTAAATCCTTTCACAAGGTAGACTTACTAGTCTTTTGCAAATGTCTCTATTGAATGCATATCTCATTATATGATTTGTAAATCCTTTAGCAAGGTGGGCTTAACAATCCTTATTTCTCCTAATAGGGAAGATCATCAAAAGTGATCAATTGTAACTCTTAACCAACCAACTTTACACTGTAGTACTAAAGCTTGCGAGTATCATCCCCACCCCAATTTTACTTTCTATTTGGAAGATTTTTGAGTCACCATATCTTGTGTCAAAGTTGTAAGAATTTTCCTTCAGGAAAAATAACACCAAGATCAAGAGGCTCAAACACTAGCACAAAAATGGACCAAAGTATGATCAACATAAGAATAATGAGGATGTTCTATGTATAATACACACTAGAAGTGCTTGCATATAAAGGCATCTAGAATGACTAGGAGTTAGCAAAGTGATAAGCCTCACAACTAAGTGCATATCCACTAGAGGTGGATTATCCTCCATTGAGCATAGAAGTTAGTGCGATGATGAGAGGGTAAGTATGAAAAGGTATATCTCATCTAGAGATGTTGTAGACACCGTGTGCTTAATTAGAGTGTGAAAAACTATGTTGTGTACATGACAACTCAATTGAATATGAAAATTTCTATGTTGTGATCAAGACAACTCATATAACTATGCATACTCCAAGGTGTCTATATGAAAATGCATTTAACCTAAGTAAACTAAAGTAAAGTTTAATAATAAATTATTATTTACACTAACACACCCCCCCTCAGTGCAACTTAGGGGAATGAAATTAAGCTTAGAAAATGCATGATGGGTCCAACTATGATGCCATGTTAGGTACCCATGTACAAAAGAAATTCTCTGCATATAATGTGACACAATGGAATCTCTCTAAAAATAGAGAAAGAGGGAAAATATCATGGGAAAACCCCTCCTCCAAAAAGAGAGATAAGTACAATAAAGAAGATGAGAGAGAAGAAGAACTCAGATGAGGAAAGGATCCCTCCAAGAAGAAAGAAGAGAGAAGTCAAGTGACTCCCCTTTCTGAAACATCTCACACCCCCAAGAGATCTCACAAATGGATATACTTGACCTCAATAAAGGGTTTGGTGAGGATATCTACAACCAACTCTGTTGTAGGGCAATATTGCAATGCAACGATCTGCTAATGTATTAGATCTTTGATGTAGTACACATAAACCTCAATGTGTTTGGTCCCTTGATGCTAAATTGGAGGTTTAGAGATCTCAATAGCACTCTAATTGTCATAGTGAATGATTTGGGTTTAGGTATGTCAAGTCCAAACTCCTTTAGGATATGTTGTAACCAAATAGCTTTTATAGTGATAGTGATAGCTCCTCAATAATTAGCCTTAGTTAAAGAAAGAGAAATATTATTTTTCTTCTTACTCTACCAAAAAATGGGGCCAAAACCAAGGTGAAACATGTAACTTGAAGTAGACTTGTGAGAATCAAGATCTCCTGCATAGTATGAGTCTGTATATCCAACCAAATAAATTCTAGTACCTACTACATAGCGTATCCCATGTGTATGTGTACCCCGTATATAGTGCAAGATGTAGTTGGCAGCCTCCAACAAAGCTCATGTCGCTCTTGCATAAAAAAAGAAACCATGCCAACTGCAAAAGCTACATCATGGCATATATGTGTCAAGTAGATGAGACTCCAACCAATTGTCTATACAATATAGCATCAACAAGTGGAGTGGAATACTTGGTCTCTAACTTAACACCTAAAAGAAAGTGAGTAGGAGTAGGCTTGCAATAACTCATGTGGAATCAAGAAAGAAAATCAAGAGCATACTTGGGTTGAGAAAGTGTGATCCCTACTAAAGACTGTATGATTTCAGTACCAATTAAATAATGTAGTAAACCCAAGTCTATCATAACAAATCTATCCTGCAAAGAAGTCTTGACACTGGCAATGATGGATGAAGTACTTCCTATAATGATCAAGTCATCTACATAAAGCACAAGTATCAAGTGTGAGTAACCCCTCTGAAGAATGTAGACATTTGAGTCTAAATGACACTTGGTGAATCCTTTTGAGAGTAGGAAGGAATCCATCTTGGCATGCCAAGCCTAAGGAGATTGCTTAAGACCATAGATAGACTTCTTCAATCTGCAAACCATAGTAGAATCCTATATGAACCCCTGTGGCTGCTCCATATAAATTTTTTCATGAAGATCACCATTCAAAAAAGCACTCTTCACATCTATCTAATGTAAAACCCAACCATGAGCTATAACAATAGCTAGTGCCAAATGAATGGAGTTCATTTTTGCAACTGGTGCAAAGTCTCAATGTAGTCAATACCAAGAAATTGTGAGAAACCTTTGGCAACTAGTCCAACCTTATGTTTATCCACACTTCCATCCACTACAAATTTGGTTCAATAGATCCACTTACACTAAACCAACTTTCTTCCCTTGGGAAGGGGAACTAAGTCCCAAGTGTTTTTTTTCATCAAAGAGTTATATTCAAGAATCCCTAATGCTTTCTTAAATGATTGTAGATTAGAAGCAAGAGCAACATAAGAATGTGGAATTGATTCATATTATGACCTTTTCCTCTGAGTATCTGAAGGATTCCCCACCAATGAACCTACCAAATTAAGTGTTTGATGTGCCCAACGAGGTTTAGTGGAAGAAGAAGAAGGACTATAATCAACTGGATGTGGATCCTCTGAAGGTGGTTGAAACATCCCTTTTCTGATTTTATATGATATTTCAAGCCTATAATTAGATATTTAAAATCAAACAACCAATATTTCAAAGATCCACCAATTTCTCAATAAACCCCAAATCTGGTATGTCGAAAATAGTGTCGAAAACTTCACAGCTTCACATATTATTAATAAATCTGAAAGTGGAATTTTTTATAGAAATTTTAGCAGCATAATAGCCTAAAAAATAACATTTCCAGATTTTTATAACATTTACACAACAACTCCCAAACGGAGGATAAAAACAATGCTCTTCGGGCTCCCGAAAACAACATAGAATAGCCCAAAAACACCACAAAAACACTAATAATCTATCAAAGAAGTATAATCACAACAAAATAAATATATTAAGCTCTATTTTAACATCTAAAAGTCTGAAATACAGCAGAAACCCAAACTGATATGAAATACTCAACCAAAAACACCAAACTCTTACAAAAAACACACCCGAAAACCCACAAATCTGCACTGTTCAGCACAAAGGAAAACTCTACATGAGCATGCACGTGGAATGGCTTCAAAATCCCATCCTTATCCTTCTTAGAAACCTACAAACTCCCATTCTTGGGTCTCCTTCTCCACAGGTTTGACAACCTCTGAAGAACAACAAAGAAATGAGCAAAAATCAAGTTCTGGAATGAGCCCAAAATGCCTCCAAACCCCTTAAAAGAGGGCATAACCCTAACTCACGTCCAAGAGGGGTTAATAAAATATAATTTAATAATAATTTTTATTTATTAGTCCATTGGTTTCCAAAGATTAGCCCCTTTTTCCGAAACTTCACCTTTTTGGAGCCTGCCTGCCTTAGCAAAGTTTATTATATTTAATTATTTGAAAAGGGGACATGAAAAGTCCTCCCCTACCAAATATTTCTTGTCCTAAAGCAATGAAGGTTGGAATTCTCAAGAATATGTGCTCCTTCCCAAGTTGCATCCTCTAGTGGTAATCCTTTCCATTTGACCAAATGCTCTATGACTATCCTGTTTCTCAATCTTTTCTCTCTTGTATCCAAAATCTCTTCTGGTATCAAAAATAATTTCCCTTCATCATCAAGAGGTGGTAATTCTATAGATACTATGGTTTTCTGGCCTAGAACTTTCTTCTGGAAAGATACATGGAAAATATTATGTATTTTTCTGTTTGGTGGGAGCTCCAATTCATAAGCTACCTCTCCTACCTTCTTGATGATCTTATAAGGCCCATAGAATCTTGGCTTGAGTTTCTCTGCCCCACTCCTCTTCAAGGTGCTTTGCTTATATGGCTGCAACCTAAAAAATACCAAATCTCCCACCTCAAAAGATCTTTCAATCTTTTTCCTATCAGCATATAACTTTTGTTGGTTCTATGCATGTTGTAGATTATCCTTGAGGGACCTTATTATGTCTTGGCTTTGCTTGACAAAATCACTTGTTGCAGGTACTCTACTATCACAAAGTATTAGATCAACAAAGGAAAGGGCATCATACCCATAAAGAGCATGAAAAGGAGGCATACCAATAGACATGTGATGAGATGTATTGTAACAATACTCCCATAGGTGTAACCATTTCACCCAAGCATGTTGTTGATTTGAAACATAGTTCCTCAAATATCCCTCTATCCATTTATTAACTATCTTTGTTTGTCCATCTGTTTGAGGGTGATAGCTAGTACTGGGAGTGAGTTCAGTTCTTGCCAAATGAAAGAGCTCTTTCCAAAAAGAGCTAAGGAATCTACTGTCCTGGTCACTAACAATGTTTCTAGGCAAGCCATGTAATCTAAAAATTTCCTTGAAGAACAATTCGACCACTTGTGATGCCTTGAAATCAAATGTGATAGGAAAGAAATGTGCATACTTAGTTAGTCTATCTACCACCACATATATGCAATCCTTACTTTGAACCTTGGGCAACCCAATGATGAAGTCCATGGAAATACTTTCCCATTTTTGTTCAGGAATAGGAAGTGGCTGCAACAACCCTGTAGGAAAATTTTGCTCACTCTTGCTCTGTTGGCATACCATACATTCCTTCATGTGTTTAAGGACATCCTCCTTCATACCCTTCCATGAAAACTGCTCTCGAATTTGCCTATATGTCTTGAAGTATCCTTGATGACAAACCAAAGGTGTGTCATGAAAGGCCCTCAATATCCTCTTCTTAGTTTTTGATCCTGGCACTAAGAAGATCCTGTTCTTGTAATAAATCAATTCATCAACAACCTTGTACCTGTTATCATCCACTAACTTATCCAAAATCTTGGTGGCAAAGGAATCTTTAGCATATTCTAAAATTATAGAGACTTTCCAATCAGCAGAGATAGATGTTAAGGAACGCAAAGTGGGCTTTCTTGAGAGAGGATCAACAACCACATTATTCTTTCCTTTCATGTATTCAATATCAAAATCATAAGCTTTCAATTTGATTATCCATTTTTGTTGACTATCATTCAAATCCCTTTGGTTCAAGAAGAACCTGAGGCTATTATGGTTTGTCTTTACAGTGAATCTCTCACATACCAAATATTGTCTAAACTTATGAAGTGCATGCATGATTGCCAACATTTCCTTATCATAGATGGAGTAACCTTTCTCTGATTGATTTAATTTTCTACTCTCAAATGCTATTGGATGTCCCCTTTGAGTTAGGACTGCCCCTATACCTTCTCCAGAAGCATCACATTCAACAACAAAAGGTAAAGAGAAATCTGGAATTGCAAGCACAGGGCATGAACTCATTACCTCCTTAAGTTTATCAAATGTTTTTTGTGCCTCTTTTGTCCAAAAAAAAGCTACTTTCTTTGTCAAATCAGTCAAGGGGGCAGCAAGCTGAGAAAATCCCTTGGAAAATCTCCTATAGTAGCTACACATCCCAAAGAAACCTCTCAACTGTGTAAGATTAGTGGGTGGAGGCCAATCCAAAATTGCTTGGAA
This sequence comes from Cupressus sempervirens, assembly GCA_028749045.1. Lineage (NCBI taxonomy): Eukaryota > Viridiplantae > Streptophyta > Pinopsida > Cupressales > Cupressaceae > Cupressus > Cupressus sempervirens. Next base: position 237,696,051 of record CM053789.1, on the reverse strand, counting down.
TTTTTGTTGATCAACCTGTACTCCTTTAGAACTTATAATATGTCCCAAATATAGGATCTCTGTCAAACCAAACTCATATTTAGATAGCTTAGCATAGAAAGATTGCTACTCCAAGATTTCCAAAATAGTGTCTATGTGCTTTAGATGCTCTTCCCATGTTTTACTATAAATCAAGATATCATCAAAAAATACCAAAACAAATTTTTGAAGATGCTGGCTGAATACCTTATCCATACAAGATTGGAATGTTGTAGGTGCATTAGTGAGGCCAAATGGCATAACAAGAAATTCAAAGTGCCCATAGTGACATTTGAAAGTAGTCTTTTCCACATCTTCACTCCTCATTCGGATTTGATGGTACCCTGATCTTAATTCAATTTTTGAGAAGTATATAGCACCATGTAACTCATCAATGAGTTCATCTGTGCATGGTATGGGACACCTATTTTTTATGGTATTCTTGTTTAGAGCCCTGTAGTCTATACACATTCTCATTGTACCATCCTTTTTCTTGACAAGTACCACAGATGATGCAAATGGACTAGAGCTAGGCCTTATAAATCCCATGTCTAGGAGTTCTTTAATAGTTTTTTCAATTTCTTCCTTATAACCTCTTGGATGGTGGTATGGGGTTGTTATAACTGGTTTGACACCCTGTTCTAACTCTATAACATGCTCAAAACCTCTATCTAGTGGTAATCCTGGAGGCAAGTCATTGAAAACTATACTATGCTTATCAAGAATATTTTGAATTTCAAAATGGAAATTACCTTGATTCTTTGGAGAGCTTGTTGGATGGATTATGACTCCTGCTGCCCATGCTACTTGTCCTCTTCGAAAAGTTCTCTCCATCCTCTTTATAGAGACTGCCTTAGGTGCTCCATTCGATAAGCCTCTCAATATGACTTCTTTCCCATTGGAATGAAATTTAAACTCCATAGTTTGATGGTTCATGAAATAGCCTCCAATAGAGTGCAACCATTGAACACCCAATACAAGATCTGTCTCCCCAATACCAACCACATAGAAGTCATCACATAACTCATAATCTCCTAAGGTCATCTTGAGTTGTTTCACCACCCGTGTGCAAGGCATAGTGAATCCATCAGCTACAATAACATTGAATCCCTCAAAATTGTCTACTTTAAGCCCTCTTTTCATGACAAATCCCTCATCGATAAAATTATGAGTTGCCCCACTATCCAGAAGAATTGTCAACCTTTGCCCTGCTAGTACCCCTCAAATTCAAAAGGGATATTATCTTGGGACTCCTGATAATGTTGCTAAAGTGCCATCCTTGCTGATTTCTTTTCCTTTCTCTTCTTCTACCTCCTCCTTAGTGTCATTAAATTCCTCATGCTCATTTGAATCAGATTTTGAAGCAACTTCAATATAGTGCACTTGACCTTTCCCCAAACATCTATGTCTTGGAACCCATGGTTCTCTACAAGTAAAACAAAGCTTTTTCCTTCATAATTCACTCCTAGTCTCTTCATCTACCTTCTTTTTTGCCACATTTATCACATCTTTTGGTGGTAGTGTTGGGAAGGTCTTTTTCTAAAAATTTCCTTTATGTTGCCAAAAATTTGGGGGTCTTTGATTAGTGACTGATTTCATAGGCACACAAGTTTTAAGTTGCAAGCTTGTTTTGATAGCTTCCTGTAAGGTTGAGGGTGAGAAAGCCTTAACCAAACCCTTAACAGAATCTTCTAAACCATCAAGAAAAAGATAAATAATCCTCTTTTCACTCATATTAGGTACCATAACAGCCACTTTTTGAAACTCTTCTATATACTCATTAACTGATTTGGTTTGCTTCAACTTTGACAATTCTTTAAAGTACTCTTCATCATCCTTGAGGTCAAATCTATCTATCACTCTTTGACTGAAATCATCAAATGTAGTTACCTGATCATGACCTTGAGTAGTCATTCCATGATACCACCAATCTTAGGCTGCATCTTCCAAGTGTAGACTTGCAAATTGAACAACATCACTCTCCTTCATGGGGTTAAGTGTGAAGAAAGTCTGTAATTTTTGTAGCCATGCTCTAGCTGAAATTTTATTTGTTCCATCAAAAGTAGGTGCTGTAAACTTGCTTATTTTATTTTGAACTCTCTTTCACTTATGTCATGCTCCCTCCTATTCTCTTTCTTGGACAATAAAGTATTCATCATATCCACATATTCTCTAAAAGGAATTGAACTACGAAAGTCATCATCTAAGCCATTACAAGTAGCTCTTAATGCAATCAAGTTACCTGTAACCTCTTCCATGAGATTAATGGTTGGATTTGGTACTAGTGGCTCATCTTTAAGCAAGAAAATAGTTTTGTTTGATTTAGATGGTGTGGATTTCAGATTTCTTGGCTCCTCTAAAGTGCTCCCTTTCTCATTAATAGATGCAACTCCTTGTAGTTTTTCTGTCAATATTCGCAAAGCCTCTCTAGTTTCTACCAAACGATCCACTGTTTGCTTCTGAGTATTTTGGATGTCTTGGAAGAATTTCTTTGCCATCTCATCTAGATTAGCCATCCTTTTCCCTTCTTTGTATTGTGTACTTTTACTTTCAACTGGAGGTTTGATAAAATTTCTTTATTCTTTTCTCGCTGCAAATATATTTTTTCTTTTTCACTTAGTTGCATGTGACCATAAATTTTGACATGCAACTAATTAGAAGCAACATGAAACCACCAAATTCACCAAGAACTAACATAAAAATGATTAGAAGTAGCATTCAACCATAAATTTTGACATGCAGCTGATTAGAAGCAACATGCAACCATAAATTATGACATGCAAGATCTGGATAGTTGTCAAAACTAACATGCAAAGTTCTACAAACCCTCAGGCTAGCAAGATCATTGCTCTGGTACCACTAAAATGTACCTTTTCTAATTTTATATGATATTTAAAGCCTCTAATTAGATCTTTAAAATCAAACAACCAATATTTCAAAAATCCACAGATTTCTCAATAAACCCCAAATCGGGTATGCCAGAAATAGTGCCAAAATTTTCACAGCTTCACATATTATTAATAAATCTGAAAGTGGAAATTTTTATAGAAATTTCAGCAGCATAACAGACTAAAAAATGAAATTTCTAGATCTGTATAACATTTACACAACAGCTCCCAAACGGAGGATAAAAACAATGCTCTTCGGGCTCCCGAAAACAACACAGAATAGCCTAAAAACACCACAAAAACAATAATGATCTATCATAGAAGTATAATCATGAAAAAATACATATATTAAGCTCTATTTTAACATCTAAAAGTCTAAAATATAGCAGCAACCCAAACTGATATGAAATACTCAACCGAAAACACCAAACTCTTACAAAAAACACACCCGAAAACCCACAAATCTGCACTGTTCAGCACAAAGGCAAACTCTGCATGAGCATGCACATGGAATGGCTTCAAAATCCCATCCTTAGCCTTACTAGAAACCTGAAAACTCCCATTCTTGGGTCTCCTTCTCCATAGGTTTGGCAGCCTCTGAAGAACAATAAAGAAATGAGCAAAAATCAAGTTCTGGAATGAGCCCAAATTGCCTCCAAACCCCTTAAAAGAGGGCATAACCCTAACTCACGTCCAAGAGGGGTTAATAAAATATAATTTAATAATAATTTTTATTTATTAGTCCATTGGTTTCCAAAGATTAGCCCCTTTTTCCAAAACTTCACCTTTTTGGAGCCTGCCTGCCTTAGCAAAGTTTATTATTTTTAATTATTTGAAAAGGGGACATGACAGTGGTGTCCTACGAGTAAAAGTTAAAGGAATTTCATCTTCTAAGTCACTATCATCACTATCATCACTATCATCACTTTCCATGATGGAGGAAGAAGGAGTTGAAGAAACCAAACTTGAACAAGTTTCTTCAAAGCAAACACTCCTCTCAAAGAAAATTTTGTGCATCTCTAGATCCGTGAGTTTGTATGCCTTAAGATGGTCAAGATATCCAACAAATATACAAGGTTTTCTTTGAGGTTCCAATGCCCTTCATTTTTATGGGGGTATCCTTACCCATTTTAGACAACCAAAAACTTTAAAGTACTTTACACTTGGTTTTATGCCACACCAAGCCTCAAAAGGTGTTATTCCATCTAAGGCCTTATGGGGACTTCTATTTTGGATGTAATTGGCATAGCACATGGCTTCTACCCAAAAAACTTGATCTAGAGACTTATTTTGAAGCATAGAAGTGGTCATGTCCTTAAGGGTTCTATTCTTCTATTCAATAAAATGATTCTTATGTGGAGTGTATGCAACTAAATATTGAAGAACAATACCCTCATGAGTGAAAAAGTCTATAAGCCTTGAGTTTATATATTCCTTTCCATTATCTGTTGAGTTTACATATTCCTTGCCATTATCTATTTGTAGAATCTTGATGGCTTTCCCTAATTGCTTCTCAACTTGAGCTTTGAAGGTGATAAAATTATCAAACACTTCACTCTTATGAGATAGAAAGAATACCCAAGTGTAGCATGAAAAATCATCAATAAAGGTGAAAACATAGCGAGCCTTTCCAAATGATGGTGCTAAAAATGGGTCAGCTACATCACTATGAACCAATTCAAGAACAATAGTAACTTTCCAAGACTTCCTCTTGACATATTTCTCTTCAAGATGCTTTCCTATTTCACAACCTCGACATACACCCTTTGAATACTTGACTTGAGGTAGAAAATGACCATATCCTTGTTCCTAAGTTGATGAAGCTAGTGGTAATTGAGGTTTCCAAACCACTCATGCCATAGTTTACATTGTTAATTTGAGTGAGTCAATGAGGAAAGGGATGTGGACTTAGGCACAAAATGAGAAAAAAGAATAAAGTCTTGTCTCATGATTAGCCTTTCCAATTGCCACTATAGAATCATCCTTGAGATCTTTCACCACAACTAAATTAGGAAGGAACTCCACTTTGTTGCTACATCAATAGTGAGTTATTTGATAGATTGAAAGAAGGTTGGTGCTAAGGTTGGGAACATGAAGAACATCCTCAAAGACTCCATTGTCCAACTCAACATTTCATTTTCCTTCAACTTCCACTTGAGTGTTATTTCCCACATAGATGTAAGTTACATTTGATGGTTTCAAAGAGAAAAAAATGCTCCCTCGAAGCACTTATATGATGTGTAGCTCCTGAATCAAGAACTCATTCCTCAATATTATTTGTACTTGCTACCAAAGCTTGTCCCTTACCTTTTGAAGTTGTTGAAGATCCCTTATCCTTAGAGGCATTTGGTACATCAATTTTATATTTTTTGATTATGTTTAGCAACTCATCAATCTGCTTATCCTTACACTCATGTTCATCATGACCATTCTTCTTACAATAGGCACAAATCCCTTTTCTTGGAGTTGTTCCCCTTCTGATTATTTTTGGAAAAAGACTTTCCTTCTTGGGAAGAAAATTGTTGTGTGGAGGAAGATTAATGCAAGAAGATTGTTGTTTAGAGGAGGATTATTGTGTGTCATCTTGTGGCTTAGCCTTCCACTACTTCTACTTCTTGTTGGAAATTTTATCACTTGAATTCCCTTCATTAGCTACCAAGGCTTTGGTCTTGGAAGAATGGAGAATTCCATACCCACTAACTTTTCATGTTCTAAGACCAACATTCCTAAAAATTTATTGAATGAAGGCTTTGTGAAGGAACTACTCATTGTTAAGTTGTGAGTATTATAGATGGAAATAAAAGCTACATATTTAGGTGGATGATGAGTCATCACATGTTTGATCAACTTTACATCTTTTATGGGTTCACCACAATCCTTAAGTTGTGCCCTATACATGTCTACTTGGGTAAGATAATCTTTGATGGTGTCAAAATTCCTAGGATCCAATTTGAGAAGATTTTCCTCAATGGTGTAGGCCATATCTTCATCTACTATCCCATACAATGCTTCAAGTTTATTCTAGACTTCAATTGGATTGTCAAGGTTCCTAATATGATATTTTATGGGATCTGAGATATTCTTTAACAGGGTTCCTATAGCGATTTCTCATTTGGATTCCCAGTCTTCTTTACAACACTCATTAACATCATCATTAAGTTTGTTTGTTGCACCAGTTACATAACACAGTAAACCTTTTTCAACCAATGGTTCCTTTAGGTTTTCTTTCCAAGTAGCATAATTATGTGGAGTTAACTTTGAAAAAGAACCCATAATGTGAAAGAAAGGGCACAATATCAAAGAGACACAAGAACATAATATACACCCCACTTTTCACTCAATCAGAAAACAACCCCCCCAAATAAAATATTTTGGCACTTTATATTTAGTGTGATTACAATAGCCACTTTCCAATAAGACCTTAATAGATTTTTGATTTTTTTGTTTACAACCTCCTCTTGGAGTTCAAATCTAGAAATTTACAATGTAGCTCAGAAATACAACAATTTTGAAGTATTATAATGCAAAATAGGACCTAAATGTGGTATTTTTATCCACACAAGCCTATAATCTAATTGTAGATATGGAAAGTAGACAAAAAATTATGCACTTTCAAAAATATGAAACCTGATTTTGAGTCTAGATTAGCCTGTACAAAGAGTTTGAAGTTGTAAAATGTAGGATTGGATGTGTACAGTCACCAAAAACCAAATTTTCTGACAAATTGATGCACCAAAACCAGAAAACAACAACACTACTACAAAGTTTAGGAAACTCTAGCCAAAATAAAAAAAATTGTACCTAATTTGGAGTCTGAGTGACTAAGATATGGCCTCCCAATGTTGGACTATCAAATCAAAACTTAATATGGAGAGGGTTTTGATCAGAAAATTACAATGTTAAATTTGACATCCAAATGGTCATTATGGCAATACAATCTGGTCTACTAATGACAGTAAGACAACCATCAATTTTAAGCTATTAAAAAGTTGATGTCAACAAAAAAGGCCGCCTTGATGATGTGGTAGGTATGGTTGTTGAAATGGATGTACGAAATAGTACAACCTACAATGCATTCTGTATGAATTGCTAAGATGGACTATCATACTTGTTGACATAGAATATAGAATGTGGTGGTAGGTGAGTTAGTGGTTAGCTAGGAGAGTGAGCATGGTATACAAGGTTGAGTTGGTGGTGCAAGTCATAGCCATGTGAAGGGCATTGAGATCGTTATGTAGTAGCTATTTGTATTGCCATGTAGCCTATTGTTAGTGGTGATAGTGGGCTACCTAAAAAACAACAATGATAACCAGAAGGAAATAAGGTAATGGCTAGTGCCAATGAAGTTTTAACATTTGTGGGAGATGAAAATGTGGCCGGTGTTGGGATTTGTTAATCCCACCCCACCAAAGGTTAATCAAAGTGAAGCAACTAGATTATATGTTGTCACCATTGGTTTGTGAAGTGGCTAGAATGTGTTTATTAGCTTGATGTGAAGGGATACTCCATCAGTGGTGGAATGTAAATGCAAAATTGATGAGGAATATTTCATGGACACTGGGGTTTGACCACCCAGTTAGCTTGCCAAAAAAAAAAAAACCTCTGCAGGATTTTTTTTCAAATGAAAATAGGAAAATTGTAGATCTCAAAATGAAAATCCAAAAAAATTGAAAATATTGTAGAGAAAATATAGATCTAAAAAATAAATTTTTTAGCTCTAATAGATCATACCAAATTCTGCAAATCGAGCCTTCAAGTGCTAGTTTACGAAAAAAAATTACCTCAAATTTGACTATAGACAAGGATAGGCATATCTATAGTCAAATTTCATTGAATTGATGCTTTGGATGCAATGGTGAGCTCTACTTTGGCTCTAGATGCTTCCAATGGCTGTAGATACTCTAGACCTAAATCAGGTCCCTTTAAGAGGTGAAGCAACAAGGTCTCTAATGGATATGTGAAGAGAATCTCCCTTAGTTCTGATACCATGTAAGATTTTTCCTACGAAAAAATAACACCAAGATCAAGAGGCTCAACCACTAGAACAAAAATGGACCAAAGTATAATCAACATAACAATGATGAGAATGTTACCTATACAATACACACTAGAAGTGCCTATATATAAAGGCATTTAGAATGACTAGGAGTTAGCAAAGTGATAAGCCTCACAACTAAGCACACATCCAACAGAGGTGGATTATCCACCATTAAGCATGGAAGCTAGTGCGATGATGAGAGGATAAGTATGACAAGGTGTATCTCATCTAGAGATGTTGTAGACACTATGTGCTTAATTAGAGTGCAAACAACTATGTTGTCTACATGACAACTTAGTTGAATATGCAAACTCCTATGTTGTCATCAAGAAAACTCATATAACTATGCATACTCCTAGGTTTCTATATGAAAATGCATTTAACCTAAGTAAACTTAAGAAAAGTGTAATAATAAATAATAATTTACACTAACAAAAGTTTTATGAATGTTTTAATGCTTTTAGTTTTTCATGCATGCAATTAGATAAGAATATATATGAAGGATCAATTGATAAAATAAGAATAAGTTTTATTGGTTCCTAATTCACCCCTTCCCTCTCAATAACCTATCCTATCCTATATTTCCAACAATTGGTCTTAGAGCTTTGTGGTTCTCAAAGAAGAAATTTTACAGCTTAAGTAAAGATCAAAGGCAATGGAGGTATTCAAGCTAGATAAAGCTATTGACAATGAAAAAATGGATTTGGAATTGGCTATTGGGAAACTTAAGAAAGCAAAGGAGAAAATCTCTCAATCTTTGAAAAGAAGAGAAGATCTTGTAGTACAAAAAAATGACAAATTCTAGACTAAAGAAATAATTGAAGATATTTATCCAAAAATAAATTTAGATGAAGTTAATGATGCAATCAAAGACCTATTAGAAAAAATGTAATTTTCAAGAAGTTAGAAAGCTGAAAAGAGAACAAGAAATTCAGCCAGTAAGATTTTGTGAAGTCATGGAAGAAAAAGACAAGGCCAAAGAAGAGATAGAAGGAATGAATAATGAAATTCAACATCTATCCCTTCAACAGGTAGAAATGATTGATCAAATTACTAATGCAAATGAAGAAATCATGAATCTAAGATCAGAGATGAAAGATTACAAAATTATCTAAATGCTAAAAATAAAACAAATGAGAGGATGATGAAACCTCAAGCATACATGAATCAATTGAATGAGAAAAGCCAATATAGATAGAAAGGTAAATCATGAATAGGATACATAGAAGAAGGTGAATCACCCAAGCAAGGAGCTCAAAAGAATAAAAGGCCTACTTGAAATCACTATGGTAAGTTAGATCATACATCAAACAAATGTTGGAGTAATGGTAAAGAAAAATTCAATAGAAAGTGTTACAATTGCAATAAGCATGGTCATAGAGCTAATGAATGCGAAGAGAAAATTTGAAGGCAAATGTAACAAATGTAAGAAGCATGGGCACATATCTTCTAAATGTAAAACCAAGATAATGAACCCAAAATAATAGATTGTGAAAGCTATATTTGGTTGGGACTACAACAAATGCTGTAGATGCTACTACTATGGGGAATTTGGGCACACTAAAGAAAATTGTGTGAAACATACATGAGGACAAGAGACACCAATATAAGATGTTTTATTTGTTAAAAACTTGGACATCTTGCCAAGAATTGTATGAACATTGGAATAATTGAAGATGAAAAGAAATCCAAAGACAACAACATTAAAAAGAAAACAAGGTAGCACTAGATTTCAAAATCTTCTGACAATACAAGTTCAAACTAGGTGACTCAAGAATTTTTACTTAATCTCCCATAGGGATGACTAGAACTAAGACTCTGAAGCATCCATCTTACATAAGTTACAACCAGCTAGAAATAAAAATCCATATCAACATTCAAGATGTACAGGGATCACCAAGTGTCTAAGGAAAATCTAGACCATATTGAGCTAGGTCAGATTGCAAGACCTTACCAAGCAAGGTCAGGATACACGAAAACACTATGTGGACACTAAGATATGAAGGACTCTACCAAGCACTAAGGTCAAACCAAGTGGAAGAGAATCTATCATCGAATAAGTGATCATACCAGGCATTTATGGTGATTGGAAAGTGAAAATTTGTTAAAAGGAAGGGAATCAAATTCATTTATCACTGTAAATTTTTGAAGAGCTATTTGAAAAGGGTGATTTTTGTGCTTCGAAGTGATCTGTACATTTTTTTTTGAATATTTTTGTATCTCCATAAACCCTACTAAGAATTTTGTCCCCCAACAATAAAAATAAGAAAGCATCCAAGATGTTGGTTAGAGGAGTCAATTGGAAGGCACTCAACTTGAAGTTGAGTCCGGTAATTGTAGAAGCACTTGATGCAACCATAGCTCAGTCATAGATTCCACCAAAGGTATTACTTGTTAACGATATTTGTTTAAATTTTCACTATTTGATACAAGATATTGGAATCCTAGAGATGGATGAGACACTATAAAAGTTAGGTGTGAATGATGCGTTGAAGCCTGAGTATCAACATTTGGAAACCAAGGGTTTAACACACATTCTGCATATGCCTTGAGAATTTTAAATAAAATGGATAAGGTTTATACTTAGCCATGTACACAATGCGTAGCTATGGTTGGAGCAACCTATTCAAATAACAAAGAAAATAATTCATCAAATCACAAGGCTCCCAATGTTGAACAAGGCAAAGACTAGCAAAACCCTAAGTTAGGTAGAATTGGATAGAAAAAATCTTGCCAAGTGGGATGGAAGAGGAATGAAGATCAATAGTGAGAATAACATGAACCTAAAATTTGGAATTCATTTGATAGCTCTAAAGATCTATAGCTCCAGTCATCTTAACAATGTGTTATGTAATGTAGTTGATCTGGTTCTCAAGGTGGTGAAGAACAACATGTCCTTCGACCTTGCTGAGCTAATGATGAATCAATTCAACCAGAACATGGAGAGCATTAGGACTTCAAAGAATAACTCATGTAAGTTTGGTTCATTCTTGACTTGTTTATTTGTGTTTGTGAAATTTTTTTTCCTTCAAAAGGTTTAGTCATATGGAGAAAAGATGTACCCATACTATATTAGATTAATGAATATATAGTAGAGATGGGTGAGAATTTTATCAGTATCGTAGAAAATTACTTTGATTCATCCAAGCAAAAGAGTAATAGAAGATTTTGAATCCCTAAGAAAATTATAGAAGATTACAAGGATGATGTTTTTGTCATGGTAGATTGTGACAAAGTGTACATTTAAGCACTCAAACCTAGAGTGGTGTGGATTAAGCCTCTAAGCTATGAGGCTAACATTGATGATACTAGGGATATCATTGAAGCACTGTTGAATGAACCAGTGGATCCCAAGGCCACATATTTTGGCACTTTTGATGAAGCTAAAGCTAGAATATAACTTAAAATTAAGCTTCCTCAAGTAGTCAACAAAGGAAAGAAGAGGATAGGAAAACCAAGGCAAGCAAGTTCTACTCTCCTGTTGATAGAAGGAAAAGGAGATGATGTGGAAGAACATGATGTAGAAGATGAGATAGAAGAAACAAAATTTGAAGAAGAAGAGCCAATCAAGAAAAAGGATAAGGTTAACCGTTATCACAACCGGACCTACCAAGTCATCTACTACAATATTCAAAAGAAGAGCATCTAGATCAATAAAGAAATAGAAATTAGGTGAAGAAAATGAAGATGATATTATTTTCAAAAGGCCTCCACTTGAATTTCAAGAAAAAATAAAAGAGATTGATAGAGGAGCTAGCATGGAAAACTTCAAATCTCTCAGATATGAAACTAGGAATGCGAATGAGAGGAAGCAAGTTGAAGACATGATTATGTCAAAAATGGGTAGATGGAAATACTCACTTGATCAACTTGCACAACAAGTTACCAATGACCTTATGGAAAGATTCAAGCCTAGATGGGAAAATGCTAGGAAAAATACAAAATATATATTTGAATAGACTCTAAGGTAGCTCATGCTGATTCTTACTAATAAAGAGGTGAAAGAATCTATGAAGAAAAATGAGGAAAAACTCACTCTAAAATTCCACACTTGCATGATATTGGTTAATGACATTGAACAGGTGGTGAAGACAACTACAACTACATGGAAGAATATCTACAAACTTCATCAACATACTAATTTGTTGTTGAATGTTAGTGATATAGATGATGAAGATGATGAGGAAGAAAATGAAAATAATGATGAAGAAGATATAGAAATAGTTGATGTAAATATGGATGATGAGGAGTAAGAATAGAAAGCTACCAAGGAGAATCACCCTAAGATTCAGAGTATTGAGGAGACCAACTTAGAGAAGATTGCCGCAATAGTTATGGCCTCATTTCCTCACTCTTCAAGAAAAGCTTCAATGCCATCAAGCTTAGAGAAAGCTTCTTCTTAGGGTGTTTTTTAGTGGTGAATATTCATTATTTTATGAATTTTAGAAATTTTTCGCTAGTAATTTGGCTAATAATTTAAGATTTAGTGCAACCTAAATTGCCACATTTTTATTAAATTTAGTTCTAAAATATTTAAAATCACTCAATAATTTATTTTATTAAAAAATTTAAACTCAAATATTTGCTAGAATATTCGATACATGATTAGATTTGATTCACCTAAATATTATATATTATCGAAGAAATTAAAATTAATTCACCAATAATTATCATAATTATTAGTTACTTTAGGGATATATTACCAATATTTAGCTCTCACTATTGATTTAAAATATAATGTAATTATCCTCGTAATTTTCATGAGATAAAACATGTTAAATTTTGATTTTCAATATTCCATGATGATTAGCAAACTTCCTATTATTATTGAGATTCACCAATATTTTCTACTAAAAAAATATGATTCCAAAATAGTCACCAATAAATAATATTTAAAATAAAAAAATTGAGAGCTTCAATGATAAAGATGATTTGATTTTTCAAAATAATGAAAGATTCACCAATAATTTATATTTTTTGAGGAGAGGGTTTCTTCAAGTTTACCCTGCTTCTACTAAGTTAGTTGTGGAAACCATTACAACACCATATACCCAACCAATCTTTACCCCTGTTTAGCTGAGTACCATATTGATTGAATTGATCAACACTTTATCTAACTATATATGCAAAATGTGGCCTATGCTTCACACACACACATTTCAACATGGTCATTACCTACAGAGTCATCCTAGGATAAACATGGAGTTGTTGATTGAAGACACCCAATAGTGTGACCTGTTGCCTTCTAACTAGAAGGATTTTGCCTCTTGTGCTCTTAGAATCGAGATGCAGGCAACCATACCTTTCTAGAATGAAGGGCTTAAATGAAAATTATGAGTATGTAGTTAATCTACATGAAAATGCAAGTACTAATCTAAGAAATAAATGATGTTAAGCTAAACGTATACATTCTTATTCTAAAATGATATTAAAGTATTTAAGAAAATATGAAAGCTAGAATGCTTGATTATTTCAACAACAATTCAATATATCAAATTCCAAACTTCATAACGAGGAATTAGGAGTCTTTTAAATAGAATTCTTGGAATCCATCAATGGTTGAGATCAAGTCAGATTGATGGTCAGGATTGGAGCTAAGATTCAGTCAAAGTGGAAGATTCCCAATATAGGTGTAGTTAATTGACTCAGATCCTGAGTGCAAAGAATAGTTAACTGAAATTCAGTTTAGTGTGAGTGGGAATGAATTAAGTCAATTCTAATTTGAGAATTACATAACTTAGAATTTCCAATTCTAAACTGAAGAATAGAATTTGGGAAAGTTATTTAATTTCATTGAATGAGATATGAGCTCATAAATGCCTTTTCCATTTAATTGAATAATTTTCATTTAATTAATTAAAATGAAAGCATTATTAAATTAAATACATTTAATTCCTTTGTACATTAACCTTAGGAGATAACCTAATTTAATTAAAGTACAAACACTTCAAATGAAATTAAATCTTAATCAATAGGTTTTTGGCTAATATGAGTCAATACTTTAGGTATTAAATAAGTAGCATGATTAATGAGGATTAGGGTTTTTTGCATTTGATAATTAAGTCAAGTAACATAAATCAAGATGAGAATTTCCTACTGAAATAGGACTTTAGAATTGATCAAAATAGACTAGAATTGGTTGTCATGGTAATGAGCCAATTTTGGGGTATTACATTTTGCCCCTCTTTGAACGAATGTGCAAGCAACACATTTGGTTCAAAGAAAATAAAAAATCATGGTGTGTAGATCAAGAAATAAAATTGGTTTCGACATTGATTCTATTAAGACAAATTGATAAGCTTTTAAAGACTATCTCCAGAATGAAACTTAATCTTAAGGAATCCAAGTAGAACATCTAGATACCTAAATTGATAAGACTATTAATTTTTTTCTTCAGAATGAAGCTTAACCTTTAAGGATCTACATAGAACACCTAGATACCCAAGATGAATAAGCTTTTAAAGATTATCTGCAGACCAGAGCTTAACCTTAACGGATCCAAGTAGAACACCTAGATAACTACATTGATAAGTATTTTAAAGCTTTTCTTCAAAATGAAGCTTAACCTTTAAGGATCCAGATAGAACACCTAGATACCCAATGCGAATAAGCTTTTAAAGATTATCTCCAAAATGGAGCTTAACCTTAAGGGATCTAAGTAGAACACCTAGATACCCAAGATGAATAAGCTTTTAAAGATTATCTGCAGAATGAAGCTTAACCTTAAGGAATCCAAGTAGAACAGCTAGATACCTAGATTGATAAAAAATTTAAAGGTTTTCTTTAGAATGATGCTTAACCTTTAAAGATCCAGATAGAACACCTAGATATGTAAGATAAATAAGCTTTTAAAGATTATCTTCAGAACATAGCTTAACTTTAAGGGAACCAAATAGAACACCTAGATACCTAAATTGATAAAAGATAACAAGATCCAATTATGAGTCATAGAATCATCCCTAGAATGAGGCTTGATCCTTATAAGTTGAGGTTTAGATTGTCCCAATACCTGTTCATCAAACTCTAACTAGAAATGTTATAAGATGTGATCAATTGATTGAAAGATGAGTCAGGTGACATAGATACCAGAAAGAGGGGAATAAGATGCCCCAAGTGATGTGATGCCCCGAGTAATGATGACATTAGATGAGAACAAGATGTCCCAAGCAATGAAGATTCATATTGATTTGAAATTCAAGTTCAATGATGCAATCATCTTGCTTCCTTGGGAGCGAAATCAAAAGATGACACACCAAAAATATGATATAGAGCAGTATGTTGAGAGATATAGAAAAAAATTGAGATTCAATAGAATAGAGAAGAGATCAAAATGATCAAAAGAAATTTTAGAGTCAATTAAGCATGATTTCGAGGTCTAGGAGACCAAGTTTGACCAAAAGGTGACCAAATTTGACCCTAGTTGACTTGAGTTGACTTTTTCAAAATTAAATTTTGGAAGCATGAAGAATTTTGAGTTGAAAAGATTCCAAAAATCCCAAAATATCAAAAAAAATTTATTGCACAAGCGTTCGATCGCATTGGTCCCAAAATTTTAAAATGTGATTTTGAGCTACTAAAGTGTGTTAGATTTTGAATTTGATCTCAAAAGTGGATTTAGAGCAGTCAAATTAGCTAGGGGGTGATTTTTGTGCAAATCAGAGCACTTTGAAAAATTAGGTCGAAATGTATATAAGGGCCCAAAAGGACCAATTTCAAATTATTTGTGATTTTGTCTTTAGTGAAGTGAGCTCTAAGAGGAAGATGGCAATTCTTATGCGGATGCATTGTTTTGAGTGCTCCTAATGACATAGTTGGCCGATGGGCTATGGACCTCCAGTGAGCAATCGATAACCTTGCTCCATATTTAATTTTTCATGCATTTCAAGATGTTTTTAAACATTTTTAGCATGTTTTAAAATTAGGTCTGTCAGTTCTCACACAGGGGTTTCTTTCCTTGCATGAACCCAATCTTTCTTTGTGCAAAGATCCACCAGCCTGGTGTTTCTTCATGCACTCTGGTGGAGAATCTTGTGTGGGAGATACCCACCTCTTACATGAGATGTGTACAATTTTGGGCACATTTCGCTCATAGTCTCACCATTTCTCATGCAAGGACTTTCTTTCTCACATGAAGATGTAAGATCTCACGTGAGAAAATGAATTTTTGTGAAAAATTCTAGCTTGGGGATCAAATTTGAAAATTGCATTTATGATGTTTCATCAAAAGTTTGCATTTTTTTTGTCATTTTTTTAACTTGTCAAGCGGGTACTAACTATTTCCATGTTGTTTCTGCTTGTGTGTGTAGGTTATCTTCAATGACATTGTGTTCAGGTCACATTTTCCACCTTACATAGCTCTATTATGAAGTCCTGATGATGGAGATATGGCACATATTGATAGATTAGGATTAGCATCTCTATGCTAGATCCCAATAGTGTTGGTGAATCATGGCCTATTGACTACCTTGGTGGAGAATTTCCATTTGGAGATGAACACCTTTCATCTTCCATAGGGGGAGATGACTATTACACCAGAGGATATCTACTCGATATTGTGGATTCCCTTCCATGGTTTGCAAGTAGTTTATGACATAGTGCCCAGAGTAGGCATAGAGGCATTAAGGACATTATTTCATAGAGATTTGGTGATAGGGTGAGCCATTATATGGGATGAGCTTATCCACACATATGGGACTACTCACAGGTTGGCCTTAGTTTTGGCCATTTTCATCAGTTTCTTCCTGGTACCTAACAAAGGGCAACACAAACTAGAGTGCAGGTGGGGTGTGATGTTGTAGAGGATTCTTGATGCCCCAGAGAAGTTTGGGTGGGGAAAATGCATGCTTGCCCATATGTACCATGAGATGCATGAGATAGTTTATCACAAGTAGAGGAGCATGGTCCTCGGTGTTTATGTTTTATAGATCTAGGCATGAGAGCACCTACCAGTGACATGACCTATTTTTAATGATGCACATGAGCTGATGAAGCCATTTATATTTAGGTACAGGAGTTAGCTTACCTAGATAGGTCTGGGTAAGACTGAGCACTGGAGGACACATCTCGATGACTTGGTATCCATTGTAGGGAAGCCCTAGAGAGAGTCTGAGGACTAGGATTATGCTCCTTGGGAGCTTAGCTAGATGTTTTCCTCACAGCCACTACTAGGCCAAGCCACCCACATTATATAAGGATTCCCCATCATGTAGGTATGGTGATAGTATGGGCGGCCCCAAGACATCTTGTAGGAGTATTGTTTCTATGCTCGAGTAGTGAGAGATTTGGATTAGGGGTGGTTAGCAAGGTTAGATCCCGAGAGATCTATGATACATGTGTGCAAACTAGTTGCATCATAGTGGGACTATCTCCCAGAGATATAAGATGTCGGGATGACACCTGACTACCAGGTGTATTTTATTAGCCAACCCTTCTCACGGTTCATAGATCCATTGGGGATGGCAGCACATGGACCTCAGCAAGAACCTATACAGGGTTTGGTTCAGTAGCTAGTGCAATAGCCAACATAGGGACCGCCTGAGTAGGTTAGGCACCAAGTCCAATAAGAAAAAATTCCACTAAAACATGGGGTTAGTTCTAGGTGCTAATCATAGTATAGCAGAGCATAGTCAAGGGAAGATAATGCGTATAGAGGAGTAGGTTCCAGCAGAATAGCAAGTAGAGATGTTGGATGAGGAGATGTAGGATCAACTTGCTCTTGGGCTCCATGATGTATTGAGGAGGGCTAGAGAGTGGATCTAATAGGCTTCCTAACATCTTGAGGAGCTATAGATATAGGTGGTCATGAGGGACAAATAGATAGCAGAGTGGGATTGCAAGATCTTAAGACTACGAGAGCAGGTGCAGGTGGCTAAGTAGAGGGTAGAGATGTTACAGGATGAGGTTTGACTACAAGTAGCTTGAGTGGCCTATTATTTTGCAGTTTACTCCATAGTGGTGCCCAATGAGGCTCAGTAGGTACTATTATTTTCCCAATATGCTTGAGAGTCAAGAGGTACACGACCACCAGCTAGGCTAGATATGCCACCACCACCTCCTCCTCCTCCAACAGGAGGTGAGGGTACTAGATAGAGTTAGATTTGATATTTTTCCTCTGAGTTTTGATTTTGGCTATGTATTGATTGGTATGATAGCACCATTTTGTACCATTTTTTATTAATAGTGCTCAAGTAGCACTCATTTTTGTATTGATGTATTCTTTTGATATATATATATATATATATATATATATATTGAGTCGAGTGTCATGTGCACATATCATTGTAAGTGTCTGTGTTTTACTTTGATGTACATGAGATGTTTATTTTGTGATTATGAGATGCAAAACATGATGTGATACATGGATGCATATTTTATTTGACTTGTACATGTAGTGTAGATGAAATGAATTATGGTCTTATGGATGAAATGTAAATGTGAATGGACTAACATCTCATGTAGTGTTTCAGGTTTTTGCTTGATAGTAATAGGTATCCTATCGAGGAGCGTGAGAGGACAAACCAAAGAACCAAATGGTTATGCAGCCATGAAGAATCATGATACTTGAAAGAGACCAATAATTCCCCATCAAAAAGGATGGAAGTAGATTTGAAATTGAATCATGTGTTT
Source organism: Cupressus sempervirens (assembly GCA_028749045.1). Taxonomy (NCBI): domain Eukaryota; kingdom Viridiplantae; phylum Streptophyta; class Pinopsida; order Cupressales; family Cupressaceae; genus Cupressus; species Cupressus sempervirens. Next base: position 237,677,481 of record CM053789.1, on the reverse strand, counting down.
ATGAAATGCAAACCTATGCTAGATGCAACCTTAAACTAGATGAAACCCTAGGTCTAGTTACCAAGCTTCAATAATTATCATCATTGAGCATAGAAAAAAATTCAATATGTCATACAATTCCCACTAACATTGCTATCATGGAAATATGAATAGGACATATGTTATATGAATGTTAGGATTAAATGTAAGCATTTGAGGCACAAGAAGCCAAAATGACCAAAACATATGTCCCTTTTAATGTAGCAAGTTAACATAAGCATCAAAGCATAAGCGCCAGGATGACCAGAATGTTGCTTGCATGTAAACACACCAGAGACACAAGAGATCCTTCTTATGCCAACTAATAAGAAAGTATGTTATTTGAAATGACCTTTGCATCAGTGACCTAGGACAAACATTCACCATACATACTCATAGTGACCTATATGTTCACTTAGTAGGAAAAGTATCAGAAATTACCATGGCATAAAGAGTTCAATCCAAAAAACAAGGAGAAGAACCAAATTTACTAATTTACTCATTTAAAAGGAGTTGAGGTACACATGGCCATCCAACAAGGGATGGAGGCTCTTATAGTGGAAACCCCTTTTGTATGGATGCCTCAGATTATTTGAAATAAGCCACAAACAAAAAATAAAGAAAAGATCGTGCCCCCAGTCCTTACTTTTCTAGTCGATAAGGACATCATTGAGTTGCTCGAGGGGACATGAGAAAGAAAAAAGAAAAGTAAGAAAAGAAGATCTCAATATATCCACATGATTTTTTTTTTTTTTGAGTTCAAGTCTTTGTTTTATAGGATTGATGTCAAGTATCAACATTCAGAACATATTTGAAAGAAGTCTCTTTAGTAAGGTGATGACAATAGACAGACACAGTTAGAATGACTGACTAAAGTCAAAAAGGAATCTTCAATGTGAAGAACCTAAGTAGACTGAGTGACAGTAGATAGACATAACCAAAATGACTAGTGACTGGCACAAAAGAGATCTTCCATGAAAGGAATCTCAAAAAGTGATACAAGCGACACTAGGTAGACATAGTTGAAACAATAGGTGACTATTGCGGTAGAGATTCTATGAAAAGAATCTTGAAAATGGGTGACACTAATGACAATAGGAAGATGCAGTTGAAACAACTGGTGACTATCACAAAAGAGATTCTATGAGGAGAATATCAAAAAGGAGTGACACTAATGATTTTAGGTAGATACAATTGAAACAACAGGTGGCTATCATGAAAGAGATTCTAAGACATTGTAGGGTGTTGCCCTTGAGTTATGGCAAGATTTAATCCGTGGATACATAAGCAAAAGGTAGCCAACTAAAGCAGGAAGTGAAAGCATGAAAGCAACTATACAGGAAGCCAGTAGATCTGCTGCAAGATGGAGCATTGGAAACAAGAGGCACCTGTTTACCAGGTTTTCACCTTGTTGGCAAAACTTTCTTTTTTTGCTACCATGATGCCTATTTCCAAGTTTTCATCAATGGCACTTTTCTTTTGTTTCTCAATTTTTTTTTTTGTATTTTTCTCGTTTTGGTTTTCTTTTTTTGTATTTTTGAGTTTTTTTCATTTGTTTGGAATTACCAAGGTGCCTATTGCTAGGTTTTCACCAAGATAATGATTTTTTTTAGGACTTTTTGTATTTTTATATATTTTAGGACATTTAGATATGTACATTGATCTTTTGAGATTAAATTAGATGTAGAACCACTTCAGGTGGAGAGTGTTGATAGGCTCCTTGAGCACCTCTCCCTTGGCTATTGAAAGCTAGTAAGAACTAGATCCAAACACTGCAGTAACTATGTAAGGATCAAGCTAGTTTGGTTCAAATTTTCCTTTTTGGACACATTGTTGCTGATTCTTAGGATTTTCTCTCAGAATGAGATCACTAGGTTGGAAGTTATGTGGCTTAACTTTCTTATTGTAGCTTCTAGACATTCATTGCTGATAAGCTCGAAGATGATCACATGACACTTGCTAACATTCATCTAATAGAATTAGCTCTTGAAGCTGAAAGTAGGAATCCCAACCTCTATTGGCAGCACAAAATCCACTCCATAAACTAAAGCACAGGGTGTTGTACCCATTGGGGTTCTGATGCTTGTTCTGTATGCTCATATAGCTGGATTTATCTAAAGGTGCCAGTTCCTCCCATATTTACTAACTATGTGATGCAAGATCTTGAGGATCACCTTGTTGGATGCCTCTACTTGGCCATTACCCTAGGGGTAATAGATAGAAGACTAGTGTTGCATGATTTTGAACCTTTTACATAATTCCTTGATCTCTTTGTTTTTGAACTATCCCCCATTGTTAGTAATAATGGAGGAAGGTACACCATACCTGCATATGGTATAGTTTGTGATAAATAGAGCTACAATTTTACCATTTTCTATTGAGAGAGGTATTGTCTCTACCCATTTCATGAAGTAGTCTATAGCCATAATAATAAACTTGTGTCCATTAGAAGAAGACAGGTGAATCTGACCCACCAGATCAAAGGCCCATTGTTGAAATGGCCATAATGTGATAGATGGAATTAGCTCCCTGGTTGGAGCATGAATCTGATTCCCGTGGAGGTGGCACTGTTGTAGGACTTGGTGTACTTGATGGTCTCTTGTTCCATATTTGGCCAATACTAACAAGCTCTAATAAGTTTGGAAGCTAGTATCAAGCCATTTGATTGGAACCCACAAATGCCCTCATGAATGTCAATTAATGCACATTTGGACTCTTTGGACTCTAGATACCTAAGGAGTTTTCCATTGAGACCTTTCCTAAACAAGTCATTGGCAATAATGACATACCATAAAGCATTGCAGATAAGATGATGCTTTTCATTCTGGGTTAGACCATTAAGAATAGTTTGATCATACAGATAGGAGTAAATATGATGGTAGCTAGATGAATCTTGTCCTACAATAGAATAGATCATCTTGGATTCAGGGGTATCATACGCAGGGTAGAGTAATGTGTCCACTAGGAACTTATGTTGAAGATCATTCTCTGACATCTATAGTAAAGAAGCCAAAGTAGCCATAGCATTGGCCACTTTGTTATCTACTTGGGGAATTTGCTAGAAGATGATGTGAGAAAAATATTTCATGTAATCAACCATGCATTTGTAAGGGAGTAATTTGTCATCCTTTGTCTAATATACATAATTAACCTAATTGATTATGAGCTAAGAGTCCCCTAAGATATTCAACTGATCCACTCTCCATTCAACCATAATCTTCATGCCATTAATCAAAGCCTCATATTCTGCAATATCGTTTGTGCAAGGAAACACAATTTTGTATGATTTAGGTAGTGAATATCTCTATAGTGTTATGAAAAGTATCCCAACACCAAATCCCAATTGTATGAAGGAACCATCAAAGAACATTACCCATGTTTAGTGTGTGAGCATTAGAATTGATTCATTAGGAAAATCAATGTTCATCAGGAGAAGACTCTACATTAGTGCATCTGCCAGCTGATCAGCAATTGGCTGTCCCTTAATAGCCTTTTGTTCAACATACTGAATATTGATCTCACTTAGTATCATGACTCACTTAGCTAATCTCCCTCTAAGAGATGCCTTGCTGAGTAAGTACTTCAATGGATCAAATTTAGCCACTAGTCACATAGTATGAGTGAGCATGTGGTGTCTCAACTTCTAGGAAACAAAGAAAAATACCAAGAAAGCTTTCTCAATGATTCTATAGTTCATCTCATAAGAGATCAACATGTGACTCAGATAGTAAATAGATCTTTCCTTGTTATTGTTATCCTCTTGAGCTAACAAGATACCCAGAGATGTTTTAGATGCTAAAATGTAGAGAATCAAAGGCTTCCCATAGATAGGAGGTATCAGGATTGGTGGATTAGTGAGATATTGTCTGTTCACAATCCTAACTCTAGTTGTACTTCACACCCTTATGTAGAGTCTTTGTAAAAAGATGTGATCTATCTGCCAATTGTGAGATAAACCTACAAATAGATTGAATTCTTCCCTATAAGCCTCTCATTTGACTAATATTATGAGGTGGAGGCATATCCATGATCACTTGAATTTTTTTTGGGTCCACCTCAATTCCTTTTGCAGACAAAATGTATCCCAGTAGTTTTCCTGATGTAATGCTAAATGTGCATTTCTTAGGATTAAGCCTTAAGCTAAAATTCTCCATACGATCTAGGATAGGTCCTAGATCTTGTAGATGAGTGTTATGTTTTATGCTCTTGACCAAAGTATCATCCATGTAGTCCTCCATGGTCTTATGCATCATGTTGTGGAAAATTGTAGTGACTACTCTATGATATGTAGCACCAACATTTTTCAAGCCAAATGACATCACATTCCAATAGAAGGTTGCCCATGCATAAGTAAAAGAAATATTTTCTTGATCTTGTGGTGTAATTTTGAACTGATTATAACCAAAAAATCCATCCATGATTGAGTACATCTCATGTCCTACCATCATGTCCACTATTATATAAATATTAGGGAGTAGAAAATCATCCTTAGGACATGCTAAATTAAGATCTTGGAAGTCTGTACAAACTCTGATAGATTTGTCATGCTTGGAGACTGGAATAATGTTGGATATCCACTCAGTGTAATCAATGGCACATATGAAGCCAACTTTTAGGAGCTTCTCCAATTTAACTTTCATGAGAAATGCAACATGAGGATCCATTTTCTAAAGTTTTTGTTTAACTAGTTTAATTCCTAGTGCAATAGACAAGTGATGCATGATGAGATTAGGGTCTAATCCTGGCATGTTAGAATATTTCCACGCAAATTTGATCTTCTTTTCTCAGAAGAATGCAATGAATTCATCTTTTTCATCTAGAGATATGACTATGCAAGATGTATCATGTGAGGGTGTTCCTCTATTCCCAAGTTGATTGGCTATGTTGGCTTTATCAACACTAATGATCTTTCCTGAAAATGACTTGGAAGAGCATCAAATATCTCATCCACAGGTGCCTCAAAGAGTTTTTCACCCTTGGATATGTCTTTTATTTTTACTTTTTTTTTTTTAGTTTCGATACTACCACAACATGCTTTTCACCATCAGACCTTCTATTTTTCTTCTTTTTGATTGTATGAATGAAATATTTGATGCCAACTTCAGTCATGTTGATGATTTGTTCATTGGTGGAAGACGTTACTAGTTTGACATCATTTAGATAGCAGGCAAGAACATAGTCATTCTAGAATGTTGGGACTTCACTAGGTATGTTGGAATTCTAGTCTATAAGCTTGGGATATTGAGTGAAAGAGTAGTTGTGGGTTCAATTGTGTTCATGGTATAATCATTGAATGCCTAGACAAGAAATTTGAGACCTAGAGTGACTTCATCCGTAAGTGTGTTTGAATGCCTAGGAGCACTAACATCATCAACTAAAGACTCAAGAAGACTAGTTGAATCAGACTCATTAGACATAACCCTAGATACTTCACCTACTTCAAGTTGGTTTTTATAGACATCAACTTGATCGATGCCCAATTTTGTAGTAGCCTCTAAAAGAGAGTCAAATTCATATACCCTAGAATCCATGCTATAGGGCAACAGACTATAGAACTCTCCAACAATAATTGGAACATACTCTCCTTCTTCCTCTAGATTTTTGCAAAGATACTCAATATGCAGAGGTTGACTATACTCTCCTTGTTTTGGTTGAGTATGATGTGAATTAGTAGTGTCCTTCAATGAGTTACCGGTACTATCTATAGCATTGACACATGGTACAAAGTCATCTGGCTCAACAAAGAATTTAGCCAAATCATGAGAAATAGAATAAGGATAAGGATCCTCATCATCATCATTATCTTGAGGATCATCAAATTCACCTTGTGACTCATTTTTTGATGAACTCTCTAGTTCCAATATGAATTTGTTAATCCCTAAGTGAAAGGGGATTTTCTTAAAGCCTAGACCAAAATTATCTCTATTCCTTCAAGCTATTGCTTTCACTAGATCTATGAAACCATTTTTATTGCATCCAATAGGGTTAGTCCCTTTATAGCTAAAGTTCTTCATGAGTCTAAGATCAGGCCCATATTTCTTAGGAGTGATTTCACTAGCCTATTTTGTGAGATCAACTGGCATCTTATCTTTGTAAAGCCACACAACAATAGCCCTATTTTCACTCTTATCCTCTAGGGAAACTATAGCCTTGATGAAAGTACCATTAAATTTGGTCTGAGGTGTCAACAGAAATGGCTTCTTCACTTTAGATGGTCTCTGATAATGATAAGGAAACTCAAGAAGAGTAGCCAATGACAGGACCAGTTCTACCTAATATTTGCCCATTGCAGTTTCTTTTAGCTAGAGTGACTATTCAATCTACTTCAACTTTCTATCATGATAATCAACAAATTCTCTATTGGTAGGTACAAAGTTTTTAACAATTTTTAGCATATTGCAGGTGTAGCTAGTACTGGTATGAATAGTGACTTCATAGCCATGGAATGGAAATTTAATGCATTGGTGATAGGTAGATGGCACAACATGCATCTCATGTATCCACAACCTTCCAAGAAAGATATTATAAGTCAAGGGAATGTAAAGAACCTAGCAAGTAACATCCTTTTCTATAGGACTGATGCAAAGAGGCCACACCACAAGACCTAAGGATTTTTGTTCAACATCATCATATGCTTTGATGGTGATCTTGCAACAAGGATCAATAGACCCTTCAGAATAGTCTAGTTGTTTAAGTAGAGCTATAGAGACAATATTCAAGGTAGCTCCATTATCAATGAGCACCTGATAGATGCATTTTTGATGTATCATGACCTGAATATGTAGAGGTTAATTGTGCAGGTGACTCAATGAATTATCATCCTCCTTGGAGAAAGACATGTAATAAGGTGAGGTCAGGTGATCTACCATGGATTAGAATTTCTCAAGATCAAGATCTTGAGGAACATTTGCCTCGGTGAAGGCTTTGTCGAGAATCTACCTATGAGCAGGCAAGATTTTAAGTAAATCTAATATTGTAATTTGAGCATTAGTTCATTATAGCTGATCAAAAATAAAATAGCTAGTAGCCATAGCATTAGTCATAAGTTTTGCACCATTACCAAATGGACCAGCAAGGGTTTTATCCTTACATTGTTCTAGTTCAGGAGAAGAAGGCACAGGGCCTTTGAGAACCAACTTAGCATGAGAGCATGTGACATCATTAGCACAAGATTGGGATGATTTGTAATTAGACTTGTTTGAAGTAGGGCCCTTTAAGAAAAATGGTGTCTTAGATTTAGCATTATCCTATTTTCCCTTAATGTTAATGACATCATAGTACTCAACATCAATAATTTCAACCATGTTAATCATGTTGTCATCATTAGAGTAAGTGTAGTTGACCATGTTGTTAGGTTTTGATTTTGAACTTTCTCCTTTGTCATAAGAAGGGAATGGCTCCTTGAAAGCCTTATGATCTATGTTCTTGTTGTATCCATCCACAATTGTATCACCATTTTCTATTAAGTCTTGGATCTTGTGACACAAATTAATGCAATTTCTAGTTTTGTGACCTGTTTTGGTGATATTTGCAAAATGCAGCTTCATTCCACCATGGTGGTCAAGGTTGCAGATTACAAGGATGAGAGTTATCCAATGGAGATATGAGTTTGTTTTGTAATAATTTTTTGTAAACCACATCTAGTAGTTCACCCAAAGGTGTATACTCTCTCTTGGAATGTGTAGCCCATGAGTTTCTTGATTTGTATCCAGATGTCTTATTATCAAGGGGAGGTTTCTCAACATGTCTAGACAGTTTGATATTATCTATGAGATTGAAGGTTGCTTTAATAGGTTTGGGAGTTATATTGTCAACAACTCCATCATGTACAACTTCTCAGTTTTTACTCACATACTTGGATTTGTCTTTGCTAGAGGAAGATCCTTGTTTTGTGTCCTTTTGAAGGGTGAATTCACCTTTCTTAACCATGAATTCCTCTATGTAGATAGCTTGTCTTACCATGTCTTTGAAGCTGCGTGGGTCTTGAAGTTGGACTCTATACTTGAAATTAGGTAGGAGATTCTTAGTGAAAATGTCAAGCATTTCCATTTCAAGAATCTTATATGAGTATTTAGTGTAAAGCTGTCTCCACCTCTAGAGGAATGTAAGGAAAGGAACTGTAATGCCCCACCTAGAGATCCTTGGAAACAAGGATTCAAATCAAGCCAAGATATTTTTTTTTTACAAGTATGAATGAACAAGACAACATCATACAGGGATCACAAAGATCACAATGGAAGACTTTAACGCAATCCTGGCAACCGACGAATCTCTGAATGCCACTACCCAACTAACACACCCAAACAAAAGCCAACAACCACCACAACAAGATGAGGGCACAAGAAATGACCACTCATCAAAAAAACACCAAGCTGGGGTAAAATGCAAAATCTTAAAATTTGGCTAAGCCTAAAATCCTGAAGCCCTAAAAATTGGCTAAGTCTGGATTTTTGAAGCCCTAAAATTTCCTAGAATCCATAACTTATCTCCGAGAGGTCTGAAACCCATCTCAAACGATTTGTCGCATATACTAAAATATATCTTAAGTATAAGGAATTAAATATATGTCAACTTATACTTAAACGATATATTTTAAACCCTTACGAAATTTGTTTTGAACCAGGAAGGTGTAAAAACTAAAAGGGTGTCCAATTTTTCCCCCTCTGTCCTTGATTGGGATAGTAAGCTAGTAGTTAACCTCTCTGATGCTCCTATCGATAGGCAAGCGTACAATTTTCTCAAAAGAGGCTGTAACTTTGCTATTGCTCCTCATTATATTCCTCATGTTCTCTTCGTGACGGAGATCGAAAGGTCAGTACGTTCTCTCCCTCTGAATATTGCGGAGGAAGTCCGTCAATATTGTGCGGTTGCACTTAGGCATGCCAAACCACCCAAGTGCAATATCCGAGGTTCGGAGCTCAAAGCCATCAAGAATCTAGTGAGCAACAATGAGGTTATTATCACCAAGGCAGATAAGGGCAATGCGACTGTTATTCTTAACAAGTCAGATTATGTGACTAAAATGCTTGACCTCTTGGCTGATACCAACAGCTATAAGATCTTGCCTCGTAACCCATGCTCGAAGATTCTCAAAAATGTCAAGTTGGCATTGTCATCCTCGCCCTTTGATGAGATGACCAAAAAGCACCTTTGTCCTTCAAAAGAAGTAACACCTCGTATCTATGGTGTTCCCAAAATTCACAAAGGGGGCATTCCTTTGAGGCCAATAGTGGATACCATAGGCTCCCCAACCTATAATCTCGCCTCTCACCTGGCCAAATTAGTTTCCCATCTCTTAGGAAAAACCAATTCTTTTATTAGAGACTCTAGCCACTTTGTTGATTTTATCAAAGACAAAAAGCTTAACAAGGATGACATCTTGGTTAGCTTTGATGTGGTCTCACTCTTCACTAAGGTCCCCATTGCTGATGCCGTTGAGATTGTCAGAAGGAAAACTGATAATGAGATTGCTGACCTTGTGGAAATGTGCTTAAGATCCACTTTTTTCTCCTTCCAAGATGTTATCTACGAACAAGTGGATGGTGTGGCAATGGGCTCACCTCTTTCCCCCGTCATTGCCAACCTCTATATGGAATACTTTGAAGAGGTTGCCCTTTCCTCCTTCCCTCTTAAACCTAAGTGGTGGAAGCGCTATGTTGATGACACTAATGTTTGTTGGCCCCATGGCCTTGACAAGCTAGAAGAATTCCACGCCCATATTAATAACTTGGTCCATTGCATCTCTTTTACCAAAGAGATTGAAGTTGACAATCAACTTCCTTTCCTCGACATTCTTCTCATCAAGCGGTCGGATGGGTCACTAGCTCGTAAGGTTTATCGCAAATCGACTCATACAGATCGTTATCTTCATGCTTTCTCCCATCACCACCCCAGTCAAAAAGTGGGTATCCTCAAAACTCTGGCCATGCAAGCTTATCGCATATGTGATGAGGATCACCTTAATGATGAGTTGGCACACCTTCGCCAAGTCTTCATTTGGAATGGGTACAGTAACAAGCAAATCTCCAAATCTTTCAACCTAGCCAAGTCTCGCTTTCTCTCCTTATCTAAACCTCCCCTCAGTCCTTTTGTCCCTAGTGCGTCCCTTCCTTTCATCGGGGGCATTTCCCACAAAATCTCTAAGATTCTTCTAAAAAGAGGCATTCGTTGCTCTTTCAAGCCTTGTCAAATTTCGAGAAATCATTACCCCCCTCTCAAGGACCGGAGAGACATCTTTCTCGACTCGGGGGTCTATAAGATCGCTTGCTCTTGCGGTGCCCCCTACATAGGGGAAACTGGTCGCTCATTTATTACTAGAATCAAAGAGCACAGCGCTGACATTAACCATGAGCGAACCCTTAAATCTGCCCTCGCGGAGCACTCCCTCACAACTAAACATCATATTTGTCTTGAGAACACTCAGGTGCTCTCTCGAGAAGATGATTTTTTCAAAAGAAAGCTCAGGGAGGCAATAGAAATACACAATCACCCTTCCAACCTTAATCGTGATGACGGTTGGCGCATCAGTGCTTCTTGGCATCCTCTTCTTGCTAAACTTCAATAGCCTTCCCCCCCTTCTCCCGACCGTGGTGCCTCTTCCTTTTTGTGTTTTCCATTTTCCTCTTTGGCTTTGGGGTTTTTTGCTCTTTCGCTTGTTTCCTTTTTCGCTTTTGTTTGGGTTTAGTGGTGAACCCTCCCCCTCCTTTCCCTCTTTGTTTTATTTTCTTATCTGCAACCTACATCTCATTTACTGTCATTTCTTCGTTCCCCTCCCACACACTTGAACTTATCTTTTGTTTGACTTCCCTCTTTTATTCTTTCGTTCTTTTGTTATTCCTCCCCTTTTTTTATTTTTATTTTTATTTATTTTTTTATTTATTTTTTTAATTTTTGTATTTATTATTATTATTATTATTATTATTATTTAATTACTTAATTTATTTTTATTCATTTATTTTTTATTTTTATTATTTTTATTATTATTATTATTATTATTATTATTATTGATTTATTTATTATTATTATTATTATTATTTTTTTTTTTTTTAAAGTCTTTTTGATATTGCCTTCCCTTTTATTATTTTTTCTCCTTCTTTTTTCATTTCCTCTTTAGATTATTTATTTTAAACTCATTACTTACACATTTAATATAGCAAAATTTTACATTAAAAATTGTTATGACCTTGTCTCTTTGTTCTCCGTGTCCATCTCCTCCTCCCACCTAGGCTCTCCCTCTTATATTCTACTGTGGTCTGCAACTCATCATTTTTTCTCCTCCAGCTATTCATATCCTGATGATGAATCACAGAGTGTGATTCGAAACGTTGATGCAAAAAAATGGCACACAATCGAATCCAGAATGCGCATCTTCATATGATATATTTTAAACCCTTACGAAATTTGTTTTGAACCAGGAAGGTGTAAAAACTAAAAGGGTGTCCAAAACCAACTTCCAAACTTTCATCCGACAAGCATAGATAGCCCCTGTTTCTCGCGCAAGAAAAAAAATTGGTCTCGAGTTTCGCACGAGAAAGTGCGCACTTTGTGCGAGGACTGCTGAGCTTAGTGCGAGGATTCCCTACGCGTCACGCGAAGTTTTACATTCTCGCTCGGGAAGTGTATTATTTCGCACGAGGAAGAAATAGTCTCGCGTGAGGAAGAAACAGTCTTGCACGAGGAAAATACAATTTCGCGCGAGGAAACAAATCAGCACGTCACAAAATGCAAACAAAAAGATAAACAAACAAGGAAACCTCCACACCGAGGAGTACCAGATCCACGAAAATTGAGGAAGGAACACTCGAGAGCACTAACAGCAAGGAAAGAGGAACATCTATCCATCTAAACCATAGTAGCAAAGCACATACTGAAATAAACATCGCAATGAACAAAATACATTTCAGAACTAAACTACCAAATAAGTGTGTGGTTCCTCCCAACCGTCAATAGAATCATAAGACCATTGTGGGTCCTAGCCATCCCCCGCGCGTAACATCCCAAGCCACCGAACAGATCGTTAGTACTGTCGTAACAGGGACATCACTACTAAAACATGCATAATAATAGCATAAGAAAATCTAACATGCTAGTGATAACACATAAGATAATCCTACAGTAGATAACATCACCTATCACATGCTAAACAGCAGTAAGCAACAGATATACTACTAAATCAAATAACATCATCTAATTATATGCTAAACATCATGATAAGGGAATGCGTCAAGTAAACTAACAACATCTAAATATGATATCCAAGCATTCCAATGAAAGCATAAATCACAAGAAAGCATACTCTGGAACCTGAAGTACCAAGTAAAAACATCCAAAAATGGTTGCACTAGGATAAGAGACCATCTCTGTACACCAGTCCCCAGTAGTGGTGAAGGTAGCTATGCCTCCCAACCACGTGGCACCCATAGGTCCACACTGGCCATGCTGATGGACATAATGATGCAACTACAAACACACATAAAACACAACATCCATGGCTAACACTCACGCCAGACAGTATGATGGCTGCAACCAAGAACCTAAGACAATGCAAGGAGTACAGGTCCTGGTCAGACACTCAAAAGGCTACTAAGTAGGGGCTGACATCATGGAGAGTCGCTTGGCATCGACAAGCCCAAGCTCAGATCGTGCATTTCAACTCCTCAATGGAGGGCCCCGCACACACATTTTATTATCTTAAGTTTTATTAACAGTCACACATTTTCTTTAATTATCACTTATTTAAAACTTCCTCTGCCAACCCTATGGGACTGAGGTCACCAGGCTGCAAGATAAAAGCCCCCTCCATATGCTACCTTACCCTACCCATGCTCATCCTACGACAAGTGCCCATGGGCATGCATACTCCCATCCTAACCCCAATGATCATAACTTTCGACAAATACACGGAAGATCGGGACTCGCAAGTCACCCAACAAATGTACGCGCACGTACTCGTGTGTGGCGCACCACCATCACGAAGATCATAACACAAGGACAGGAATGAGAACACAATGCAAGGAAAATACTCAACTGAAAGCAACACGAGAAGGACAAATTCTACACGAATCCCAAAGCTAATAAAACCATACATCATTAAATCACTCAATCGACCTCAATCCAAGAGTATGGATTCTACATGTATCCCAATGATGCAACAAGACCAAACATCATGAACTCACTCAACCGGCCTCAATCTGAGAGTATGGATTCTACACGAATCCTAGGATTCACAAAAAAAAACAAATGTCCAAAAGAAACCATAACAAGTAACAAATCACTCAACCAAACACAAAGTCGGGAGTACGGGTGTGACACGCATCCCAATGCAACATAAAAGTGCAAAATTGGTTTGATTGATATCCAAACAAATCATCAAGGTCCACGATCCACATTGTGCCAAGAAATCTTGAGAAAATAGGGTAGCACGCAAAACAAGGTAAAAACCCCAAAAAATTTGAAAAACTACAAAATTAAAACCAATTTGGCCTTTGGGTTCAAAAATCCCAAAAATCCAAAAATAAATGAAATCAGACACCGTATGCAAAAACGGCCAGCATAACGGCGTAAAATTCCAAACTCTCATCCCAAAAAATAGGGAAATGTTCATACCTGCCCAACCGGGTAGAACTAGCATACAAAAACAGAGAAGAACACTAGTTCTCAGCCTCCAAACAAATGGCTACCAAAAACAGAAGTAGAAACAGAGCAGAAACAATAAAAGAGGAAAGCCCTACCTCACAGCCAAAAGGGCAAAGCGGGAATCTGATCCATAAAATAAATATCCTACAGAAGTAGCTGAAAATTGTGGCAATCCAAGGTTTCCTCGAGTTGGATCCAACAAGCCCAACCTCATGACGATCCCATGCCCGTAGCTCCTACAACGAAAAAAACAGTAAATCCTCATGAAGAGGATTTTGGGTTTTACTCTCCAACTTTCCAATTCAAAAGTGAGAAGTGAGGAATTAAATTCCTCTTTGGATATTTATTCACTTTTTGAGTGAATGATCGATTAGGGCAAATAACCAGCCAACCTAGTTAAATCCCGAATTGACTTAAACGAAAATAGGCTATTCCTATAAATAGGAATTCATCTATGGCAAAGCTTTTAGAAATTAAAATTAAACAATTAAAAGGCCCGAAAACCCAAAAACACCGAAATCTCCTTAATAACTTTCGCGACAATGCAAACCTCTAAATGCACAGACACGCTTACTGGTCTAATCACATAATGCAAATGAGTTCAGATTTAATAATCACTGAAAGGTTTAAATTAAAACATTTAATTAAAGATACGTCGACCATATAAGGACGACATTGGTAAATTATGAAAGGCTGAATCACTAACTCCATGTGCCACTGCTAGGGATATATATCCTGCACACTAAACAACACGATCAAGTGTAATTGCATATAATAACATAGCCGAAGCAATAAATGCATTAAATCACCTAATTTTAACCATTTATTTAATTATATTAAAATAATATATTTACATCACTCACGTTCGCATAAAGCATAACAACGCAAAAATGAAGTAAATAACCATAGCATTAAATCCATCACATAACATAATCAGAGGTATGTCCAAAAACTAGATAACCAAATATCATCATAAAAACACACTGTGATCTCAAAATGGCATCATCATGCAATATGATTAACTGAACAACATAGTAGTCTAATATCTATGATACTGAAATCAAAGAGTAACATCTGACCCTCAGGTCATCTCAAATGTAAACATAACATGAGTAACAAATATCTCTCTAATCAGAAATGTAACAAGGTAAATGTCTACAACACATAACCAAATAATCCCACATGAAAAATCCATTTGGTTACTTATGCATTTAATAATGATTGATTACTCTGCATTAAAAAGGCACTTAAAATACATAAGCAAACATAGTCATAAACATGACTAACCACTGCTATAGGAACCTAGTCCAGTGTAGCATGGTAAAAGAACATAGTGCAATCTTTGCACACATCTCAGGGTAATCACGGAACAACCTCATGATACCACATCGATCTTGGTAACCATTGGCACAAACCTCAGTGAACCAAAAATCACATCATAATCTCAAAGATCAGCCAAAAGCATAAACAAAGCAACTGATACAGAAACAAAAATCCAAACACCTCGATGGTGTAGACCACTGAAGGTCCCAATCATGATCCATCGGAACAAACGATCAGCAAGGTTGCATCCATCAGGATGACTAACAAAAGTCAAATGGGAGAGGCACTACATCATCCCCCCAAAGACTAGGCTTACTCCTGGAAGCCTGCAATCCAAGAATAGAAACTAAACACACCAAGAAAAAAATCAAAAGCGAGCAATAGGAATGACTCAACAACTCTATACAAGTCAAACCCAATCACTCCAACATTCTCCAACCATCATGTTAACCCCCAAATAGGTTAACCACAAGAGAATGGGTGTCACACAGACACAAGGTCCTCCAACAAGGAGCCTTCTATGCACTAGGACAAACCCAACTAGCCATAGAGTCAACAATACAAGGTAAGGAAAATGCCTCTCTACCTTGTCAATAGGTGCCCAACTACAACATGCACCAACCACATGACCACAAAACCAGGTCAAAACAAGAACACTTCCAACAAGAGGTTGAATCTCAGGGAAAAACCATCTCAAAATTTCCAAGAATACTATCATGACACACATGATCATTCTGGAATCCACGAAAAATCACCCTTAGAACAAAGAGGATGAAATTTTACCAACAAAGGGACACACTCCAAAAGATTGCTCACCACCAAGCGTAGGAGCACGACACCACACCACGGTACAAAAGCTCAACTACCACTAGAAACTAGGGTAACATAACCCAACCAAACAAGATATCGCCTTCTCACAAGGTTCAAAGACTTTCGTCAGTGGACACAATCATGAAATGTTTTCATACCAACTCAAAGGATGGTAACATGTGTCCAACGATACCATGTCCCTCTAGCACCATGCTAGAAAAACTACACCCAAACTACTGCTAAACTCAATCTCTAGCCTCAAGTCAATAGTTAAAGAGAAAACTTGACTGAGACAATCCACATGAAGATAGAAGCTTAGGGAGAAGGATACTACAGAGTATTAGGACTGAGAGGGAGTCTCTTCTCTCAACCTCTACACTAACCAGTCCATGATGCGTTAGGAAACTCACAATTTCACCAACCATCCACATACTCACCTAAAAAACACTAACTGAGCTAGTGGCATAACCATACTAGCCTACTCTCACAAGAGAGAAAAGGATACAGAGGTGCGCCCAAGACAACGTCCAAAAAGGAGAATCTAGCCTCATCAAAGAACTGCGTCACTCCCAAAAGACAAGGCAACATCATCCTCAATCAAGGAATGCTCACAAACCACACTACACCTCACAAGGGTGGTTTTGTACTACAGGAAACACAAAAACCCAAGCACAAACTCCAACAAGTACCTAGTAGATTATGAAGACAAGATAACTCTTCCATTATGAATAACATGAAGAGTTAAACTTCTCCAATGGCCATAAATATGATATGTCATGATTGAATTGGCCTCTACTCGAGAAGGTACTTGGAACAATGATCAGCAACTCCAGACACCATAGCTTTCATGTCCGGACTCAGATTGAATCCATTTGAAAAGTGTCGAGAAGATATCGACAAGGACTACAACATGAAGAAGCTAAGAGAGACCTAAGACCTATGATTGAGTCACCACTCAAAACAAAACCACAAAGGCAAAAACAACAGTCTTGGCCACCAAGACAAGCGACGGACAAAACGTCCAAATCCACACAAGGGCACACATGCCCAAAACAACATAAGGCATGGAAAGAAAGGTAAATCACACATTGAAACCATCATTACTTTTCTTTCATAAATTCATTAATTAAGCATAACATAAGCACTAATGCATAAAGAACTGAAAGATTTTCAAGCAAGGGTCCAAGAGTGACTATAGAACAAGTACATACTTTCAATTTCTTTCAAAAATAACATTAAGTTTAATCACCATTTAAACCATTCAATTACAATAACAACTTTAGATCTAACAAAGACACACTAGCATGTTCTCCATGATATTATCCCTTGAGCGTACTACCAGAGGTTCGAGATGAACGTGATAGAGTCACAACACACAACTCGGCAGCAATAAAACACATCAAGGATAGTCATCATGAAACAAAATCAAAGAGCCCAAATGGGGGAATTATCAATTCCAACAGTAAATACCAAAAAAGAGCTCACTTCAACAATAAGTCAAATGTGACAACTGTCACAAAGAGAGTGATAGATAAAATTTGATGACTACTCCAAGAGAGAAAAATATTGAAAACTAATGCTAGCTCAACAACATGAGGAAAGTACCTCCAGCCAAATAAAATAAGGCATCAAACAAATCACATTATAGGTGATGACTAAGTACCGTCACACAAGAGGGATAAATCACCACACAATGCTAAGGAATACATCATCCTAGCATTGTTAGAGAACACACTCACACACATCAAACAATATGCCATCAGTAACCTCATGCATATGCAGACAACAATAATTTCCATGCAATGCAACATTTAGATATCCATCAAATACAAATTTCCATAAGCTTAAGAAGTAATCAGATTGGGGACTTAAGTCATTAACTCAAATATATAATGCAAAACTACAACTTTGCAATGATTCACAATAAACACTCATTTTCAATGAAAGGAACCATTTCATCATTATAACAACAAAATAAAGAATCACAAATAAGATTCATTCATCAACTTACAATCAAGAGAAAACAGGGAAACAATGCACCTAACCCCACAAGGAGAAACAAAAAGAGGCACTCAAAGTCAACACATGGACACCAATCAGTGGTTCCATCTAAAAAGGGTCACACAAGCAACCAACCAAACAAGGCACAATGATCCCACCTACAGAGCCAGGAAGACTCACTTCCTTCTCCACACACTGCTCTAGTTGCATCTACTAGACAAGCAAGTCCATCACGAGTAGATACCAAAGCAACAAAGATAACGAAATCTCACCAAGACACTCACACTCAACCAATGCATCAACAACAACAAGGGCAACATAAACATAGAGATCCCAATGTTTGAACATGGGCTCTGATACCAGATGTAATGCCCCACCCGGAGATCCTTGGAAACAAGGATTCAAATCAAGCCAAGATATTTTTTTTTTACAAGTAGGAATGCACAAGACAACATCATATAGGGGTCACAAAGATCGCAATGGAAGACTTCAACACAATCTCGACAACTAATGAATCTCCGAACACCACTACCCAACTGACACACCCAAACAAAATCCAACAACCACCACAACAAGATGAGGGCACAAGAAATGACCACTCATCAACAAAACACCAAGCTGGGGTAAAATGCAGAATCTCAAAATTTGGCTAAGCCTAAAATCTTGAAGCCCTGAAAATTGGCTAAGTTTGGATTTCTGAAGCCCTGAAATTTCCTAGAATCCATAACTTATCTCGGAGAGGTTTGAAACCTATCTCAAATGATTTGTCGCATATATTAAAATATATCTTAAGGAATTAAATATACATCAACTTATACTTAAACAATATATTTTAAACCCATACGAAATCTGTTTTGAACCAAGAAGGTGTAAAAACCAAAAGGGTGTCCAAAACCAACTTCTGAACTTTCATCCGACAAGCCTAGATAGCCCTTGTTTCTCGCGCGAGAACAAAAATTGGTCTTGAGTTTCGCGTGTGATCTTTCATCCCTTCACGCGAGAAAGTGCGCACTTCACGCGAGGACTACTGAGCTTTGCGCGAGGATTGACATTCTCGCATGAGGATTCCCTACACACCATGCGAAGATTTACATTCTCGCGCGGGAAATGTATTCTTTCACGCGAGGAAGAAATAGTCTCGCGCGACGAAAATACAATTTCGGGTGAGGAAACAAATCAGCACAACACAAAATGCAAACAAAAAGCTAAACAAACAAGGAAACCTCCACACCAGGGAGTACCGGATCCATGAAAATCGAGGAAGGAACTCTCAAGAGCACTAACAGCAAGGAAATAGGAACATCTATCCATCTAAACTATAATAGCAAAGCACATACTGAAATAAAAATCGCAATGAACAAAATACATTTCAAAACTAAACTACCAAATAAGTGTGCGGTTCCTCCCAACCGTCAATAGCATCATAAGACCATCGTGGGTCCTAGCCATCCCTGCACATAACATCCCAAGCCATCGACCAGATTGTCAATACTGTTGTAATAGGGACATCACTACTAAAACATGCATAATAACAGCATAAGAAAATCTAACATGCTAGTGATAATGCATAAGATAATCCTACAGTAGATAACATCACCTATCACATGCTAAACAACAGTAAGCAACAGATATACTACTAAATCAAATAACATCATCTAATCATATGCTAAACATCATGATAAGGGAATGCGTCAAGTAAACTAACAACATCTAAATATGATATCCAAGAATTCCAATAAAAGCATAAATAACAAGAAAGCATACTTCAAAACCCGAAGTACCAAGTGAAAACATCCAACAATGGTCGCACTAGGATAAGAGACCATCTCTGTACACCAGTCCCTAGTAGTGGTGAAGGTAGCTATGCCTCCCAACCACGTGGCACCCGTAGGTCCACACCCACCATGCTGATGGAGATAATGATCCAACTACAAACACACATAAAACACAACATCCATGGCTAACACTCACGCCAGACAGTATGATGGCTACAACCAAGAACCTAAGACAATGCAAGGAGTACAGGTCCTGGTCAGACACTCAAAAGGCTACTAAGTAGGGGCTGACATCATGGAGAGTCGCTTGGCATCGACAAGCCCAAGCTCGGATCGTGCATTTCAACTCCTCAACGGAGGGCCCCGCACACACATTTTATTATCTTAAGTTTTATTAACAGTCACACATTTTCTTTAATTATCACTTATTTAAAACTTCCTCTGCCAACCCTATGGGACTGAGGTCACCAGGCTGCGAGATAGAAGCCCCTTCCATATGCTACGCTACCCTACCCATGCTCATCCTATGACAAGTGCTTGTGGGCATGCATACTCCCATCCCAACCCCAATGATCATAACTTTTGGCAAATCCACAGAAGATCGAGCCTCGCAAGTCACCCAACAAATGTACGCACACGTACTCGCGTGTGGCGCACCACCATCACAAAGATCATAACATAAGGATAGGAATGAGAACACAATGCAAGGAAAATACCCAACTAAAAGCAACACGAGAAGGACAGATTCTACACGAATCCCAAAGCCAATAAAACCATACATCATTAAATCACTCAATCGGCCTCAATCCGAGAGTATGGATTCTACACAAATCCCAATGATGCAACAAGACCAAACATCATGAACTCACTCAATCGGCCTCAATCCGAGAGTATGGATTCTACACGAATCCTAGCATTCACAAACAAAAACAAAGGTCTAAAAGAAACCATAACAAGTAACAGATCACTCAACCGAACACAAAGTCGGGAGTACGGGTGCGACATGCATCCCAATGCAACATAAAAGTGCAAAAGTGGTCTGACTGATATCGAAATGGATCATTAAGGTCCACGATCCACATTGTGCCAAGAAAACTCAAGAAAACAGGGCGGCACACAAAACAAGGTAAAAACCCCAAAAAATTTGAAAAGCTACAAAATTAAAATCCATTTGGCCTTTGGGTTCAAAAATCCCAAAAATCCAAAAATAAATGAAATCGGACACCGTATGCAAAAATGGCCAGCATAACGGCCTAAAATTCCAAACCCTCATCCCAAAAAATAGGGAAATATTCATACCCACCCAACCGGGTAGAACTAGCATACAGAAACGAAGGAGAACACTAGTTCTCAGCCTCCAAACAAACGACTACCAAAAATAGAAGCAGAAACAGAGCAGAAACAATAAAACAGGAAAGCCCTACCTCACAGCCAAAAGGGCAAAATAGGAATTTGATCCAGAAAATAAATATCTCGCAGAAGTAGCTGAAAATCGCAGCAATCCAAGGTTTCCCCGAGCTGGATCCAACGAGCCCAACCTCACGATGATCCCACGCCTGTAGCTCCCACAATGAACAAAATAGTAAATCCTCATGAAGAGGATTTTGGGTTTTACTCTCCAACTTTCCAATTCAAAAGTGAGAAGTGAGGAATTAAATTCCTCTTTGGATATTTATTCACTTTTCGAGTGAATGATCGATTAGGGCAAATAACTAGCCAACCTAGTTAAATCCCGAATTGACCCAAATGAAAATAGGCTATTCCTATAAATAGGAATTCATCTATTGCAAAGCTGCCATAAATTAAAATAAAACAATTAAAAGGCCCGAAAACCCAAAA
Source organism: Cupressus sempervirens (assembly GCA_028749045.1). NCBI lineage: Eukaryota > Viridiplantae > Streptophyta > Pinopsida > Cupressales > Cupressaceae > Cupressus > Cupressus sempervirens. The sequence continues at coordinate 237,656,080 of CM053789.1, read as the reverse complement.
ACACCGAAATCTCCTTAATAACTTTCGCGACAATGCAAACCTCTAAATGCACAGATACACTTACTGGTCTAATCACATAATGCAAATGAGTTCAGATTTAATAATCACCAAAAGGTTTAAATTAAAACATGTAATTAAAGATACCTCGACCATATAAGGATGACATTGGTAAAATATGAAAGGCTGAATCACTAACTCCATGTGCCATTGCCAGGGATATAAATCCTGCACACTAAACAACATGATCAAGTGCAATTGCATATAATAATATAGCCAAAGCAATAAACACATTAAATCACCTAATTTTAACCATTTATTTAATTATATTAAAATAATCTATTTACATCACTCACATTCGCATAAAGCATAACAACGTAGAAATGAAGTAAATAACCATAGCATTAAATCCATCAGATAACATAATCAGAGGTATGTCCAAAAACCAGATAACCAGATATCATCATAAAAACACACTGTGATCTCAAAATGGCATCATCATGCAATATGATTAACTGAACAACATAGTAGTCTAATATCTATGATACTGAAATCAAAGAGTAACATCTGACCCTCAGGTCATCTCAAATGTAAACATAACATGAGTAACAAATATCTCTCTAATCAGAAATGTAACAAGGTAAATGTCTGCAGCGCATAACCAAATAATCCCACATGAAGAATCCATTCAGTTACTTATGCATTTAATAATGATTGATTACTCTGCATTAAAAAGGCACTTAAAACACATAAGCAAACACAGTCATAAACATGACTAACCACTGCTACAGGAACCTAGTCTAGTGTAGCATGGTAAAAGAACATAGTGTAATCTTTGCACACATCTCAGGGTAATCACGGAACAACCTCATGATACCACATCGATCCTAGTAACCACTGGCACAAACCTCAGTGAACCAAAAATCACATCATAATCTCAAAGATCAGCCAAAAGCATAAACAAAGCAACTGATACAGAAACAAAAATCCAAACACCTCGATGGTGTAGACCACTCAGGGTCCCAATCATGATCCATCACAACAAATGATCAGCAAGGTTGCATCCATCAGGATGACTAACAAAAGTCAAATGGGAGAGGCACTATAGGAACCCTAACTCTCTATTTAAGATTACACAAATCTCAGATGTTAATAGGATGTTGAATGTTGTGCAAGTATTATTTTACAAACAGGTTGGCAATCTCATCAAACATCTTGATACCTAGAGGTAAGTGTGAAAACCACTCCATAGCCTGACCACCTAGACTCCTAGGGAATAACTGCATGAGATATATCTAGTTATGCATGAATTCCATGGACAAGGTTCTCAATTCCTACAAGTGATCATGGGTATTAGTAGTTCTAAAGTATTTAGCATACTTAGGCAATTCAACTCCTCTTGGAAAAGGAGGCATGTGTATGTTCTTGTCAAGAGCATCTAGAATGTATGTCTTTATAGGTTTGTCTTTGTCTCACATCATTTGAGCTAGTTGGTCTTGCATGATTTTCAGCTATTTTTGGAATTTAGAAGTTTTAGTTTTCTCTTCATGTGTGATAATGGTTTCAACATTGAAGTGATGAGGTAATTTAGCTCCCTCTTGTGCAAGTTTGAGAAAGTATTTCTCTTTCTCTTTGTTGAGTAGGATTTCCATGACCTTCTTGAAATGTTTGTCATTACGAGACTTTTTGATGTGTTTAGAGTTTATCATGACCTCTTCCTCATATTCATCACAAGTGAAGGGGTATTTTTATCTATCATTCCTAGGTTGTTCTTGGTCTCTACTGTATTAACCAAACTCAAGCTCATGATCAACCATTGTAGGAATGTGAATAGTTTTAGTATGATGTGAATGGAAAGGTCCTTTAGAAAAGAACTCATTCATGCTATCTGGAGGTGTATGACCCCTATTGGTTTTAGAAACCTCTTGGTACAAGGGATTACTGGTTTGTCTTAGATTTATAGAGAATTGTCTGAACTTGAGGTTGCCTAATAGGTGAGCGAGATTGTAAAGTCTTCTTACTAGATGGACTAGACATAGATTGTGTGTAAGCTAAAGAGAAACCTCTCTCATGATTACAACCCCTAGCTCTACCTCATTTAATACTAAGGGGATAAAACACATTTCCACTCCTTGTTTCCACAATCATATACATGGACAAGAAGAAAAAACTTTAGACAAGGACCACACTAGAACATAGTCTCAAAAGGAGAAGGTAAGAGTGTTTTATACTAAGGTATGAATAGTCTAAGTGAAGGCTAGAATATTGAAGCAAGATCTTGCAAGAATACGTGCAAGGATTTGTGTGAGAACCTAGATAGGACTTCATGAGAGATGACTAGACAAAAGCGGGTTGCACAAAATTGTGCAAACTATGTGCAAAATTTAAGACTAATACTGACAACAGGATTGGATTTTGAAGAGACTTTGGAAAGTTCAGACTATTTTGGGTAGATTTTTGGATAGATTTTAAATAGATAGCAAGATGGAATTTCAAATTGTTTGAATAGTGTTTGGTTTTGAACAAGAAAAATTATTTTGAACAAGATACGGGAAGCAAGCAGTAGTCGAATACAATTCAACCAAGGACAAAAAAACTTAGAGGGATAGAGGAGTCTTGACTTTTAGTTTGTTTTAGATAGGTTTGGACATGTTTAAGAATCAATAACAAATACACTTTATTCCTAAAACCAAAAATGGTAGAGAAGGAAAAACCTTTGTCCCACAACTTATGTGCATGTGTGCACCTCACACAATTGTGTCACCCCCTAGAGGGCACTCATATTTTTGGTGTATTCAAAAGGCTCAATAACATATATGCTAAATGAACACCCTTTTGGTAGGGTTCAAGTGCATATACTACTTTCCAATGCCTAGTAGCATACCTATGGTGAGTTCTATAGGAGAGATTATTCCCCCTCCTTGCACAAAGATTATGCCTCCTTTTGGAGGTGAACCACATAGCTTCTAACTAAAGGTTTTTACTTGGCTTCCATTCAAATTAATCCTTGGTGGCTCTACAAGTGGAGTTGAGACCAACAACCTACACCAGCATTTGAAAGTGCACACACTTGCTTAGTAAGACTAGGGCTAGTGTTGGCCAATGCAACAGATAGAGCCTCTCCTTGACATGTGCTATCAAGAGTGAAGGAGAGAAAATTAATCCTACTTTGGATTCTTTCACTCAATAAAGTTTCTTTATTATAGTGAGTTGGAATCTCTCACAAAAGGAGTGTGCTCACTCGGGTCATTCCCAAAGGTTGGATCACTCTAGTAGGCCCTCTAAAAGTAGACTCAGACTAGTGATCTGGATCTAAGGGTCCAAGTTTTTGATTTTCCCTCAAGTTGAAAGAGCATACTCCTATATATTATCACCTCACCCAAACATGTAGAAAATGTTAATCAATGACTTAGCTTAATCAATCTAGAATTATCCCTCAAGATTTTGATTCCCTAAAAGGAAATCATCATCCCTTTCTAGAAAATGACTTGTAATAGAGAACCACTAAGTTGTTTTCCTCCCTCGGATGTTGTCTTTCAGAGGCTTATAGGTTTTTGATTTACCCTTTGTCATGACCTCCAAGTGGTAAAGAGAATACTCCCCTGTTCCCTTGTCTTGCACCCTACGAAGTTCACAAGCCCTAATTAGACTATGTTTTAGAAAGTGAGAAAAAGAAACATTATTTTAGTGGATTTTAAGGTTCATCTTCGACAAACATATCTTTGATAGCATCCTACAAACACACAACCAATTCATGTTTGGAGAGTTTATGTAAAGAAGTCTTCATCAAACATCCTATAGACAACTATTAGGCTGCAAAAAATCAGAAAAAACCAAAATGAAGATGCTTTTGAGAAAACACATTAGTAAAAATTGATAAACAATGTACTAAAAAATTGCATATTGACCATTTTATGTCAAGACTTTGCGTAAAATATTGCGCAGGTCCACACAAGATCTTTCATTGACCAACATGAGAAAATGAGGTGCCGTGCAAGAATTCATACAATAGGGCACTTTTTTGTGTGAGAAAGTGTATAGAAACAAGGAGGACCTTCAGTTCTTTGCATGAAAATTATATTTTTCATGCAAAAATCTAGAGTACTATATGGATTGGTATGGTAGAATGATAAAAGTATGAGAAAATAAGATAGAGGAGGCCAGAAAAATTATTTTTCTTGGCCCCATGGTGGGTGCCAGAAATGTATATGTAGAATGTGGCCTATGCTTCACACACACTTCAATGTGGTCATTACCCATGGAGTCATACTAGCATAAACATGGAGTCATTTATCGAAGACACCCAACAGTGTGACCCACTACCTTCTAACTAGAAGGATTTTGCCTATTGTACTCGAAGAATTGAGATGTAGACAACTAGACCTTTCCAGAATGAAGGGTTTAAATGCAAATTATGAGTATGCAGTTAATCTATATGAAAATTCAAGTATTAATCTAAGAAATAAAAGAAGTTAAACTAAATGTATCTATTTTTATTCTAAAATGACATTCAAGTATTTAAGCAAATATGAAAGCTAGAATGCTTGATTATTTCGACAACAATTCAATATATCAAATTCCAACTTTTTTAATGAGGAATTAGGAGTCTTTTAAATAGAATTCTTGGAATCCATCAACGGTTGAGATCAACTCAGATTGACAATTAGGATTGGAGCTAAGATTTAGTAGAAGTGGAAGATTCCCAATATAGATACAATTAACTGACTTAGATCCTAAGTGCAAGGAATAGTTAACTAAAATTCACTTTAGTGTGAGAGTGAGTGAAATAAGTCACTTATAATTTGAGAATTAGATAACTTAGAATTTCCAATTTTGAACCAAAGAATTGAATTTGGGAAAGTTATTTAATTTAATTGAATGAGATATGAGCTCATAAATGCCTTTTCCATTTAATTGAATAATTTTCATTCAATTAATTAAAATGAGAGCATTATTAAATTAAATAAATTTAATTCCTTAGTACATTAACCTTAGGATATAATATAATTTAATTAAAGTACAAACACTTCAAATTAAATTAAATCTTAATCAATAGGTTTTAATGTGGCTAATACGAGTCAATACTTTCGGAATTAAATAAGTAGCATGATTAATACATATTAGGGTTTTTTGGCTTTGACAGTTAAGTCAAGTAGTGAGAATCATGATGAGAATTTCCTAGTGAAATAAGAAATTAGAATTGATCAAAATAGACTAGAATTGGTTGTCATGGCAATGAGCCAATTTTGCGGTATTATACTACCGAGTAGCTAGTACTTCCTCCATCATCAAATTTGGCTTCACAATAACTAGGTATTTCTATTGCTAGCCCTTCTATTTCTATTGTTGTTATGATTTCGAGTATGCAAATAATAAGTACAAATATAGTTGAGAACAAGCCTCAACCTACTACTAAAGTTTCAAGCTAGGACAAGGGTAAAGAAGAAGACATTGATCTTGATGGGGTTATAGTTATTCTAAATTGGGATATTTCTACTCTAAATCCTAATCAAATGAACATTGTAGGTGAAGTATTACAGAAGAGAGCTAAGTAGTAGAAGCTTAGAGAAGAGAAAAGAAAAGAAAATCAAGTGCTTGAAGATGTGAAGAACATACTTGTAGATCTGCACTAAGTACTGAGGTTGATAGTACACAACCTATTTTGGTTCAGTTAGTAGAAGTTGTTCTAAAATTCAATGATGATCTAAATGGGCAAGAAAATTTGTTACAAAGAGTAGAGAGGAAATTTGAAAACAAAGTATTGGAGAAAGTTGTACAAAAAATTACAATATATCAAGTAGACCTGTCTACTATTATTAACTCATTAGAAACGTTTACAAATAATGTTACTCCATTATTTAGCAAGCTATGTGATACATCTGTCTTCACTCAAGAAATCAAAGATAAACTATCTAAGATAGATGAAGACTTGAAGGCAAGTGCACATTGGTTGTCACTTGACTCAAGCTACATATCTGCTCACTACTCAAAGATCAAATTTTTAACTAATATGAAAGCATAATTATTAAGGGAAGAAGCTAGAATTAGGGCCACACTTATATACATCCAAGGCATGATTCTCTTGAACATGGATGCATTGTAGAAACACATTGCACATGCTAGAACTCTCATCCATGATAATAACTTCTCCATAGTTGATCACAGGATGAATTTATCAATAGAAGTATAGATTACATTACATACAAGTTAGGTGTTATAGGAAAATTGGGACAAGACAATGACATTGATATTGAAAGTACATTCTAATTTCTTGTCACATTTTGGAATCACCATGTAGTATACACCTTTAGAATTTATGTCAAAAAGGGGGAGAAGAAGAGATAAGATACAAGGGGAGAAGATCTGATATACAAATTATATAAAAAGTAAAGTATAATATGTATATGTATGGGGGAGCAACATAATATTCATGTAGAGTTAATCATAAATCATCTCTTACAAAAGAAATTTTGAAAAATTTCAAAAACAAATTATGTTATCGAGTTGAAGACATAGGATGGAGAATAAAGAATGTTTTGAACTTAAAAATTTGAGAATTTAGTTTTTGATTGATAAGTGTTTTTGTCACTAATGACAAAGGGGGAGATTGTTGACATTATGGTCAAGTTTGTTTATTAGTGACTCACACTTAGTCAAATGGTTAGAAACTACCAAACTTATCTTGTAGTTTATAGTGTTAACCGAGTAATTCATGTTCTCCAAGTTCTACAGTTGCTATCGAGTTCTAGAACCAATGTTCAGTTTACACTGAGAGTATATACCAAGTTGATATGTATTAGCGCAAACTGAGCTTCATAGTATTTATTGAGTTGCACAATGTAAATAGTGGTCTCTAATATTTACTGAGTTTGCAACATCAATTATGTAAATCAAGTATTGATTGAGCTAGGAAGTGTCAACCAAGTGATTCAGTTTATATTGAGCTCGTAGTGTTAGTGTTGACCAAGTCTAGCAACATCAATGAAGTGATTCAGTTTATGTGTTGAGTTTCATAATATTCACCAAGCCACTAGTGCTGACTGAGTTTAGACTACTTGGAAGTGATTAGTATGAATTGAGATTCTACATATACTGAGGCCATGGCAATGCCGAGTGTTGACAATGGTTGTCGAGTATCATAACTTCACTGAGTTTGTCTTCAAAACCTGAGTACCAAAAGTTGAGATGACTTTATCTATTTTGGCAAAAATTATATTGTAGTTGACTTTGATGAATTGTAAACTGGATTGGTATACATGTAATGTATTTTATCACATCCAAATAGGAAATAGAAAAACACATGATGAAAATATAATACTACCAAGAAGAAGTACAAATTAAGAAGACTCCAAGTGGCATAAGGAGCAACACATATTTATCTATCACAAAAAGGTGATCATTACACACCAAAGGAATCTTAACCAACAAATTAGAGTTGAAAATAAGTGATCAGCCACTAGTTCATCCTAATAGGTAGAATAGTTAAATCCATTCACAAGATCAACTTAATAGCCTTTTGCAAATATCGTTACTAAGTGCATAATTTATTGTATGTTTTGTAAATCCTTTAGCAAGGTGGACCTGGCAGTCCTTATTGCTCCTAATAGGGTAGATCATTAGAAGTGATCAATTATAAGCCTTAACCAGCCAACTTTATATTGTAATACTAAAGCTTGTGGGTATCATCCCCACCCTAGTTTTACTTTTAATTTGGAAGGTTTTTGGGTCACCATATCTTGTGTCAAAGTGTTATGAATGTTTTAATGCTTTCATTTTTTAATGCATGCAATTAGAAAATAATATATATGAGGATTAATTGGTGAAATAAGAATAAGTTTTATTGGTTCCTAATTCACCCCTTCCCTCTTAGTAACCTAGCCTATCCTATATTTCCAACAGTTAAATTTGGAAAAGAACCTTTTGCGCAAATCAGTGTTAATGATGATACATAAAATCTCAAGAAAGAAAATGAGATCTTGAAAAATGAGTTGAAAATTATTGAACTAAAATTGAGTCTTAAGACTAATGGAAATAAGAGTGAACATGATCTAAAATCTGAGAATGCAAAACTAAGATCACAGTTGAGTCAAGTGACATCTAAATTAGATTCTATTAAGATAGAGTATACATAGTTGGAGAAATACAATGTCATTATGAAAGGAGAGTTGACACAAGAAAAAAAATAGTTAGAGGAAATTTCTTCTTGCAGAGAAATCAAAAAAGAAAGATGAGATTAGGATAGAACCAAATTCTATAACTAAAATCTTTAAAGAAAAGTTGAAATGTTCTGATTAAGTTGAGAAAATTAATTTGACAGAGAAATTTGATGAACCTAGAACAACAGAGCAAGTTGAAGAACCTAAGAAAAATGATTTATCTAAAGAGGTAAGACATGAATTCAGATGTAGATTCTATATATGTAATGAACTAGGACATATGAAGAAAGATTACATAGGTAAGTCTTTTAAACCTATTACTAATTTATATTGTCATAATTGTCATGGTTATGGACATAAGGTACAAGAATGTAAGAAGCACAAGTTTATTGATGATACTAAGAATAGTAGAATGTTTAGGAATACTAACCTTGAAGGTAATGGAAGAAGTAGATCTCAGAGAAAATCTAATGATGGAGAGAAACCTAATGGTGAGAAAAAGCAATTTGTTTGTTGCAAATGTAACAATCCTAGACACATTGCAAGAAATTGAAGAGCATTTAAAAATCCAAATGGAAACAATCAAAGGAGAAATGTACCTGTATGCTAGTTTTGCAATAATTATGGACACACAATAGGATTTTGTAGAATGGATATAGGGAACTTTAATAGGAACCCTAATCATAGAAGGAACAACAACAAGAATGATAAAAGGAATGAAAATGGAAGTAACAACAATTAGAAAGAAGCAGTCAAAGAACATGTTAAGGAATTCAAAGAAGCATTTGTGAAGGCTTGTAATCTAGAGAGTTTACATATAATATTAGAAGAGTAATTATTTAATGCAGATGATGGAAAGTTGAAGTCAAAGATTGTTTCTAGCTCAACCTGTTTGAATTAAGCTATTACAAAAGCAACAGAGCATTAGTGGTTAGAACTAATGTTAGAGAGTGAGTTAGAGATTGCATAGTTAATAGAAGGTAGAAGGAAGAGAGAGAAAGCTATGGTTTAATGCACAAGTCTCAATATGATCATAGTATGCAAAAATTGTAAGAACAAGGTCATTGGTAGATAGAGACAATATTTTGAGTTTGTGGTAGATACATTTTAATATACAATGCGATTTGAAATGATTTAAGGATTACAATAAAGATTTGATGTACCAAAAGTTCATACAAAGTGTCTTGATCAAATTGAAGAGTGATTTGTTAGCAATTGAAGTGCACATTAAAGTATATGAAGTTGAAAGTTATAGAAGCCCTAAAATCATGAATTTGAGGTATTTTATGAAGTTTTGAATCTAGTTTATTGTAGTATTTATAATTATTGAGAGATGAATAGTTAAAGAGTGCATGATGTTAGTGATAGACAGAGGTATGAGTTCAAGAAATAACTATTTGTTTCTTTATTACACAATATTGTAGGCACATTTTCACAAGTTTCAAAAAATGTGTTACACGTAGAAGATATAAGGAGTTATATACATTCCAAAATTGAGAGTATAGGAAGAGAAGAGTAATAAAAGAAGATTTAAACATGAGGATCACATCCATAAAAAGTTATGAGATATTGGATCAAAAGATGAATTTGATAAAATTTTGAAGGGTGTTGAGCCCTTCCTAAGGAAAAAAGAGAGATCAATTCTTCTAATGGGAGGAAATTATGAAGAGGTTAGGCAAGAAATAGAAGAGAAAATAGTAAAATGCATTTCTTCAGTACCTAAGGAGAGTGTGCAAGATAGAGATGATAGCTCAGTGTATGTGGAAGTCTATACACCTTTTAGGGAAGAGGAGTAAGAAGAGGAAACAAAACATGCTCTATCACCACCTCATATTGTTATGGGTATTAAATCCATGCAAATGGATATTACACACATAAATATGGATACTAAGGAGAACCCATTTGCTGGGTATGGAGCAAAAATATTGTTGCCAATATCAACAATATCACTGATTATCCTAGTTTTGATGATGAGGAAGAAGAGAAAAAGAATATGGAAGAACAGGAAAAAAGGGAATAGGAAGAAGAAGAAAATAAAAGAAAAGAAGAAGAGGAAATGAAGAAGAGAAAGAAAAAAAAAGAAGAAGAGGAAAAGAGGAAGAAAGCAAAAGAAGAAAGAAAGAAGAAAGAAGAAGATGCAAAGAAAGAGGGTAAAGAAAAGAAGAGAGAAGAGGAACAAAAGGTAAATGCTACTATAGCTTTAGTAGTGTTAGAAGCTAAAACATCAAAAAAAACATCTATTCCATCTGATGATTAAGATCAGAAGGAATTAATAAGCACCTTGAGCAAGTTATTGGAGAAGAATAAAACTATTAAGTCTTTGGAGAAGAATCTTGCTAAAGTCTTGGAGCGCATGTGGAAGACAAGTTCTACAACTATAGAAAATCTAGACTTGCAAACCGAGGAAAAATATTTGGTGAAGACCTTTGATGGGGAATTCACAACTTTGGCTGAAGTAGCAGTAGCGCAAACAAAGACAAATCATGAAGCAACCCTATTTATCATAGTGTGCACCAATGTGCACAATAATTTGAAAGCACTTGATAAAAACATCAAAGAATTGAGAAAATGTATTACTAAAGGTAAGAAGTTGTATGTATAGTACACAATTTCTTACACTCACATATCAAATTTTGATGCAAAGATCAAAGGCCATATTAGTGAGCTTTAGACACTCACTACAAAATTGCAACAACCTGAGATTAGAATTGAAGATTCTATTAATGACATTGAGAAGATACAAAATGTTATCATAAGAATTAAGTGACAAGGAGAAGGTAATATAATATTCTTTGTTCTTAGAGAATATCTAGCACCTAAAGTTTTAATTTTGTAGAGGCAATTAGAGGAATGCCTCTCAACAAAGAATTCCTATGACAAATTTGCCTATACTGACCTGAGTGCAGTTGAAGTGAAATCTTATGCACTTTTTTCACTCATTAGTATTTCACATACAATCAAAGGAAACTATAAGAAAGACTTTGGTAGACTGAATATTGATTTTACAGAGCTGATCCTCAGCAGGCAACAAGTTTTTGTGATACAATTATGTCACCTTTTTCATTGATGTCAAAGGGGGAGTATTATGTAAAGGAAGATTTGTATAGATGTAAATGCATATGTAAGGGGGGCTTATGAATGTATCAATGAAAATGAGTGATAAAGAATGTAATGATCCATGAAAACCTGAATAAAATTGTTATGTTTTGAAGGTGACTTTTCTAATTAATTTTTTAAAAAAAATTATGTATGACGTCATTTTTGGGACTTAGCCAATTTTCCCAAATGTTTCCATCAATGAAAAATGGGAGATATTTGGAAATATGGTTAATTAGATGTCTTGATGGTTGTCATTTATGGAAACACAAATTCAACATTTCTTTTATTCATTTAGAGATAGGAAATTGTCTAAGTATTAGATAGTTTGCAGCAACATAGAGTACATATCTTAAGAGTATGTACAATGCACAAAGTGTTAGATTATGTGCAATTATGGAAAGGTTTATGGCATCATCATCATGATGTGTACTAGTTCACATGTGTGTATGGAGAGTATGATGTATGTTATACTAAGATTAATAGTGTGGGCATTTAACAGTGCAGAACAGAGCATGGCAATAAACAAAATTGTATGGCTTTAGGAATTATTTTAGTTACAAAATAATTACTAAGTTATTTTGAACCGACTATGAGGATATTATTTCATAAGTTATTTTATATTATCTTAAGTGTGTGAAGACATGAAGGCCAACAATGTAGAGTTTTATGATTGTACAAGGTATATGTAAAGATCTTATCTCTCATAGATAATGAGGAAGTTGCGTGATTAGATGTGACATGAAAAATATTGTGAGAACTATCTATGAGCCTTATGTGATGCAAAATCTGAGGTAAGATCAGAGAAAATGCGAGTTATAATAGAAAAACAAGTATTTTTTGTATACGTATCTTGTGAATGAACTAAATTGTATAATTGCATGTTAGGGTTATGGGCTCTTTGTGCATACATTGTAATTTTTCAACCAACTCCTAATAGGATTATAGCAACTCCCAATAGGGTTGATGCTTCTAACAAGGCCTAGTCATCCAACAAGAACTCGAGACACTATATGTATTTCATAGACTCTTGAGAGGGTCAATATCCTTAATAGGATCCTGTTGTTTAGTAAATAATCTAGTGGGTATCATCTCCACCAGGGTTTTCCCTTGGCTAGGGTTTCCCTAGTTAAAAAAAATGGTTTTATGAGTTTTCTATGTGCATGATTATATTTACTTTTCAACATTGTTGGTTTAATTTCATACAAAAGTTGTAAAGTAATTAACAATATTCAATTATGGGCAAAACTTTGTAAAATATGATTCACCCCCCTCTCACTATTATCTATTTCTAACAAATAACCCTTTAGGTAATGAGAGAAGGATATTCTCAAGCATATCCAATGATGGAGAAAGAACCAATGGAACAAGAAGAAACATTGGGTGTTGTAAATGTAACAACTTTAGACACATTGCAAGAAATTGTAGAGCACCAATCAATCAAAATAAACCTAATCAAAGCCAAAGTTCACCAATATATAAGTTGTGCACTAACTTTGGAGACATAGCAAGAGTTTGTAAAATGGATAGGAGGAATTTTGAAAGGAATCCAAACTATAGAAGGAACTATAAAAGAAATGAAAAAAAAAATGATAAAAATAGCAATGAAAATTAGAAAGAGACACTTAAGGAGCATGTTGAAGAATTTGAGGAAGTGATTGTGAAAGAAGATGATCCAGAAAGTTTACATATAGTTTTAGAAGAACATTATTTTGATGCACCTAATGAGAGATTGAAATCAGCCATAGTGTGTGATTCATTTTATTTGAATTAAAGATTTTTCTATTGAAGACAAAGTATCATAAAGATGGAACAAAAGTTAGATGTTGTGACATTAATAAAAGGTTGATTAAATTCCAAGGAAGCTTTGGTTAAGAGTGCACATCATTGGGAGATCGTATGAATTTGTATGAATAAGAACAATTCTATTGGTTAACAAAGTAACCCTTTTTATAGATTGAGTAGTTGTGCAATTGATGTGGAGATCATTACATAAAGATATAAGTTTTGCAAGCATGATTGTGGGCTTCATTCAACTGTGTGAAGAGTTAAGAATCTTTCGAGAATGATTTGAGATCGAGTTGTAGGAGATTTCAAGTTTTTGTAAGTGAAAATTTTAGAGAACCCTAGTTACACATTTTAACGAGGTATTTCATTTTTAAATCTTAGACTTGTAAAAAAATTCTATTGCAAGCATGGACAAATAATTAATTCATAATGTGGAAGATGTTGCAAGACTTAAACTTAAGATTAATCCAGATAGAGATACAACTGATAACACTAGCTACACATTATTGAGAATTCCTAAAAACATTCTTCATTTGGAAGATGTGAGAAATTATTTGAAAATGTTGGAGAAGAGAACATATCTAAGGAGTTTGACAACATTTATAACTAGGACATGAGTTACAAACAAAAGTTTGAGTATTTAAGAGATAATAACCTAATCAAGTTTCTGCTTTACAATGAATTTGACAATAAGGAATGGACAAGAATAATCCTAAGCATAATTCATGATGGAAAGTTTTGGCTAAGTGATAATGTAGTAGAAATTTCTACAAATTTGATCCATGAATTGACATGATTATGTAATGAGGAAAGCATTCATGTAATGCGAAGAATGTCAAGAAGCTAATAATTGATAACCACAAATCAATATACAATGGGAGAGGAATTGTCATCAATAAGATCAAACAAAATGATGTCAGATTCTTGAGAAGAATCATTGCTACAAGAATATGTTAAGGTTCTAGAGAAGATGACATGACAACTAGCTTCATAAAAGCAACTTACAAAAATTTTATTTACAAGGAGATGGTCAACTTGTGTGAAATTCTAAGAACACAATTGATAGAGAATTTGGAGAGGATTAAGAAAGTGATGAAAAACTAGCTCAGATTGAAGTCCTTGATTACATAAATGTTTTTCCACCTAATCAGAAGATTTTATTTTATGTAGAAATTGAATTTGATGAGTAGTGATTCATGTACCATGGTAAATATTTCATGGAAATACAATAAAAACCCTATTGAAAAGGTGAATCACATCACAAATGTAATAGTGGAAACTTATCAGACATAAATGAAGGACAGATTTAGAGTGCCATCCTCTATGACAAATAAGTATAGAGAAGATTTTTTTTTTCATATTTGACACTGACTTCACTTATATCGAAGTAGTTGAACCTAGAATGTTGTATGTTGAACCCCTAGGCTATGAGTTGACAAAAGTAGAGATAGAATGATATGCACAAGATATCCTCAAGGTAGATAAAGATGAAGAGTTTGATAGGTTTGGAACCTATGAGGAGCTAATGCAATTAGAAAGTCAAACCCAACTAGAGAAAGTTGCAATGAAGAAGGTAGAGGAAGTGATGAAAAAGACATTTGAATAAGCTAGGATGAAAATTGAAGAGGTAAGCATAGTAGAATAGACTCTCACTGATATGTAGTAGATAGGTCAGCAAGGGATGTTGAATGTTTCACTCTTGGCTTCACCAGATCCATTATACTCTATGATAGTGACCTCAACCCCTATTTCTCCCTACATAGAAATCTATCAACATTAAGCACTTATCACTCCTACTATTCCACTCTCCAAGAAGTTTGAGGAGAAAGAGGTATAAATTGTGGAGTTCAAGAGAAAGTTAGTAAGACTTGTAGAGGTGAAACTCACCTAACTCCCCATGGAAGAAAAGAATGAAGGCCATGGCTTTTGGTCCAGGGAAGAGAAAGAAGAAAATCACTCCCACTATACCATGCAAGAAAGTGCAAAGTTAGATAGAGGGCTAGAAGACCTCAAAGAAGGATATTGAAAGTGCACAATTTAGAAAGAAGGCTTGGAAGCCTAAAATTGACAAGGTAAACCTCACAATAATTAATGATGGTACTTTTGTCTAGTTAAACAAGTATTATCATTTGTACACTAGTATAGATATATTGTATGTAGAAAATTCCATTATTAGACATATTCTTTTCTCTAATAAGAATTTTGAAGATGTAAAGGATGATATTTCTAGTGTTGTATATGAGAGATCGATAAACAAAAGGAAGACAGATGCTAAGGAAGACAAAAACACCAGCCATAATCTTCTTAGCAAATTATGTTAGATATAGAATGACACACATATGACAAGTTTATTGAAAGGTTTGGAACCTTACCTCAGGAATAAGAAGTGAGCCATACCAATAATGGGAGGGAATGATCAAGAAGTGAATGAATAAAAAAAAGAAGAAGAAATTTTACATATGATGAAGGATTTGAACTCAATAGAAATTGGACCATAGATTTATATTGGAGCTAACACCATGAAAGTTGGTGACACACAGGTAATAAAAAACATCGCAAAAGATCCTTTCAAGGATCATGGGCCAATCATTGTTGGCAATATCACTAGTTACATCAAATTAGATGAGGACGAGGAGAAATGAAAGAATGAGCTAGAAGAGAAGAGAAAAGAATGTGAGAAGAAAGAAAAAAGAAAAAGAATAGGAAGAAAAGAAGAGGAAAAAAGACAAGGAGAAGAAAAAGAAGGAAGAGGAAGAAAACAAGAAGAGAGAAGGGGAAGAAAATTATATGAAGGAAGAGGCAGAAAAGAAGTATAAAAAAGAGGAATAAAAGAAGAGGAGAGAAGATGAAGAGAAGAAAAGAAAGGAAGAGGAAGAAAAAAATAAGAGAGAAGAGGAAGAGAAGAGGAAAGAAGAAGAAGAAAGGAGAAAGAAGGAAGAAGAAGAGTAAAAGAAGACAAAAAATGAGAAGACATTAAGAGAAGAGGAACAAAGAAAGAAGGTAGAAGAAGGTTCACCAAGTTCTCTCACCTTAGCATCTGTTACAAGCTCATATGATGATGATCAATCAAAATTGACAATATCACTTAATAAGATCATCAACAAGAATACATAGATAAAGAGTTTGGAGAAAATTATCATGGAGGTAACGAAGAAGTTGCAAGGAACTATGACTATAAAGTAAGTTGATCCAAACCTTGAAGATAGGGCCAAAACTGTGATTCAAGCATTTGATGCTAAATTAACAAGATTGTCAAAAGTTACAACAAAACAAGCTCAAGCAAAGCATGATGCACATATTTTGACACCATTTGTTAGAACATCAGAAATAATTTATTGACTCTTGATACTTGTATCAAGGCATTGAGAAACTATGATCTTGAAAGTAAAACCTTGAATGGAAAGTGTGCAATGTCTTTCATTTATACAAAAAACATTGATGTTGAGCTTAAGAAGTACACCTTAGTAAAAGAATTGAATAGATCAAGTAAATAAACTTGGTGTAAAGATTGAAGCAATTTAAGTACATATTAGTAAGACTTATGATGAGATAAAGTCTTTTGAAAGACAAATATATAAGGATAACAAAGAGGTTCTCACTTACAAGAGAAAACCTATCTATGAAGTTGAGCACTATTGAGCTTCAGTTGGAAGAATGTGTGTTAGTCAAGATATATTTTAACAACTTTATTTACTCATATTTGGATGTGGTGGAGACTTCATTTTATAGATTATGCACTCTCCTTAGCATCTCTAGAGGAGTAAAGGATTTATGGGAGAAGAACATGAAGAGTCTAACAATCAACTTTGGAGACTGTACTTCTCACCTATCAGCACATCAAGGAGGTAATGAACTAAAATTTTGACACCTTTGCCATTGATGACAAAGGGAGATAAGTATACAAAAAATTATGGGAGAAGTATTGTATAAAGTATAATGAAAGGGGGAGTAACAAAATGATTTTATAAATATTTGAAGAAAGGGGGAGAATAATTGTAATAGGAGAAACAAGGATAGATGGTTATAAACTTAATGATCCAACAATATTGTAATTTAGAAATTTTGTAAAGGCCAATTTTGAAAAGTTTATGTAGAAAATTTTGGAAATTCACCAATTTTCCCATACATTTCCATCAATGACAAAGGGGGAGATTTTTGGAGATATTGATGCAGGAGCATCCAGAGGTATAAGGGCAATCCTGTGTCACCCAAAAAAAAAAAAAAATGTACTTAGACTTAGTTTCTATTTTATGTCTTTGCATTTTTGGATACCCATTTGGCTCAAATAAAGGTTCCAACTCTCATAGTTCAACTATCAGTGCATTTAAAAATCCCGAAAAAATAGGAGCATGCAATTTGACCATCATTTTGGTGACCTAGAAGGTGTGACTTGGCCAGATGAATGTAATCAAGATTTAGAGCATTCCAGAAAAGGAATCAGGTCAAAAGGCCCCACGGTTTGAAAGTTATTGCAGTTTTTCGGGTTTTGGAGACCCCCTAAGAATGCTTCAAAGTCAGGTTTGGGGCATTAAATGACCTCGAAAAGGGTCAAAAAATGGGGGATGAGTGAAGCTTGTCCTTAGGGCTATAGAGCACTTCGAGAGCTTTCCAAAAATGTAAACAGTTCGTCAATCGGAGTTACGGTTCAAAAGTTATGCCTCCCGGAAGTTCGGCTACCGTTTCTGGATTCTTCTAGAATTGCACCGACTTCTAACGCAGCTTTCAGAACCTTCTATTTTGTCGGTGGATGCCTACTAGCACTTTCTAGAATGTACTCCTAGTCCTTAACCCTCCGGGGTCTATTTAAGGAGATTTCTAGCATTGTAAAAGGCAGTTCGGATTGGAGCTTGAGAGGAGGTGCTAAGAGGAGAAATATTCTCCAGATATATGCTATTGTAAGCCCGCAGGGCATGTTTTGAGTTTATTTTCTCTGTACTGTTTGTACCAGCTTATTTTCTCAGTTAATATAATTCCCCCTTTCTATTGTGTCTATTCTGGTTGTTGGGTTGTGTCCCCATCAAGTGGTATCAGAGCGAGTTTTCCTGAGTGTGTAGACAGAGCGCCGACTGTGAGGCAGTTTGCACCAGGACTGTGTGGTTGGGGGTTTGAGTTAGAAGATGCCTCCACGAAGAGAGCGTGGTGGAAGGGCTAGAGCTATTGATCCTGAGGAGGTTAGAGCCCTCCAGAGACAGGTACAAGCATTGCAAGAGGAGCTTCGTAGAGGAGCAAATATTGCCGCAGATGACAATAGTGAGGATGACAATGAAGAGGAAGTAATGGAAGTTGACGGGGAAGTTCTGAATCCTGTAGAGGAAAGGCTTTTTAGGGCCATTTCTAGGTTTGGGAAAAGACCTACAATTGAAGTGGGTATATTTTCGGGAAATTTGAAACCAGATGAGTTGATCGATTGGATCAATGAACTGGACGAATACTTTGAATATGAGGATATAAGGGACCCAGATAGGGTTAAGTTTGCAAATGCCAAACTAAAAGGCCATGCCAAAATCTGGTGGCAAGAGATTCAACTGGAAAGACTTAGAAGAGGAAAGGAGAAGATCACAAGATGGGATCGCATGGTGGACAAATTGAAGAAGCAGTTCATTCCTGTGGACTACGAGCTTGATCTGTTTAAGAAGATGCATGGGTTAAAGCAAGCAGGAAGATCAGTCCAAGAATATACAGAGGAGTTTTACCGACTCTTGATTAGAGCGAGGCATGCAGAAGCAAATAAGGAGAAGGTTGCTCGTTATATCAGTGGGTTACGACCTAGCATCCAGGAGGAACTAAGTCTGGTAAGAATGACCAGTGTTGAAGAAGAATACCAGTTTGCCCTACGAGTTGAAGAGAAGCTGAGTAAAAGGTTTGAAGGAAGACAAAGAGGGCGCGGTCAAGGAGGAAGGGGAAGTGGTAGATCATCTAGAGGCCGCAATGAAACTCAAAAGAAAAATGAAGATGAGGGTACTAGCAGGAACCAGAGGAATGAGGGTTTCAACCACTCCCGTGATCAAGACTTTGGAAATCAAAGAGGAAGAGGTAGAGGACGTGGACAAGGAAGAGGAGGCTTCCGTGGTACCTGTTTCCATTGCAATGAAGAAGGTCATCGTGCCTTTGAATGCCCTCAACGACAAGGAAGGACAGATAGGAGAGCTGAGGGCCAAGCTAGGATTGCTCATGTGGATGAGGATGCACAATCATCACATTCAGAGGATGCAGAAAGAGGAGAGACCTTAGTAAATGAAAGAGTCCTACTAAGTGGTGAAAACGAACCAGGGCAACGGAGGAGTTTGTTTCGTACCAGATGCAAGTGTGAGGATAAATTTTGTGATGTGATCATTGATGGTGGTAGCACTGATAACTTGGTATCTGAAGAGATGGTCTCTAAGCTGAAGCTCAAGAGGGAGAAACATCCCCAGCCCTATCGGATTTCTTGGGTAAAAGATGATCATAAGGTCCTGGTAAGTGAACAATGTTTAGTAAAATTCAAAATTGGGAGTTACCATGATGAAGTTCTCTGTGATGTTATTTTGATGGATGTTTGCCATCTATTGTTGGGTAGACCATGGCAGTTTGATAGACATGCAATACATGATGGACATGCAAACACATACTCTCTGACAAAGGATGGAGTTCGCCACAAATTGAAGCCCATGAAAAAGGAAGGTGAAAAGGTATGTAGCAGTGCTAGGATTTGTCTTGTTGATGGAAGGAAGTTGTTAGATGGCATGAAACATCAGCGTATGTGCTATGCTTTGATTCCTAGGAAAGATAAAGAAGGTAGTAGTGAAATACCATTTGAAGTTTCAGATTTACTAGGGGAATTTGGAGATATTATCTCTGATAATGTTCCAGATGGATTGCCACCAGTAAGGCAAATCAGTCATCAAATAGATCTGATTCCAGGAGCTAGTTTGCCTAACAAGGCTGCTCACAGGATGACTCCTACTGAAACAGAGGAGCTAAATAGACAGGTTCAGGAGCTGTTGAGGAAGGGCTTGATTCGAGAGAGCCTGAGTCCATGTGCAGTACCTGCAGTACTTGCACCAAAGAAGGATGGAGAGTGGAGGATGTGTACAGATTCTCGAGCTATAAATAGGATAACCATCAAGTACCGGTTTCCTTTACCAAGGATGGATGATCTTATGGACTGCTTGAGTGGAGCTCAGTACTTCACAAAGATAGATCTGAAGAGTGGCTATCATCAGATATGGATTCGAGAAGGAGATGAGTGGAAAACAGCCTTCAAGACCAAGGAGGGTCTTTATGAGTGGTTAGTCATGCCCTTTGGATTGACAAACGCCCCAAGCACCTTCATGCAGCTCATGAATGAGGTACTTAAGAAGTTCTTGGGAAAATTTGTTATTGTCTATTTGGATGATATTTTAATTTTCAGCAAGACTTTGGAAGAAAATTTACTACATATTCGTAGTGTCTTTGAAAGGCTAAGGGAAGAGAAATTGTTAATTAATCTAAAGAAGTGTGTCTTTGCAAAAAGGGAGTTAGTCTATTTGGGATTTGTTATATCACCTGAAGGTCTCAAAATGGATCCAGAGAAGGTAAAAGACATCTTGGAATGGCCTACTCCAAGGTCTGCTACTGAGGTAAGATCATTTCATGGTCTGGTTAGTTTTTACAGGAAGTTTATTAAGAATTTCAGTGGCATATGTGCACCTCTAACTGATACAATAAGAGGGGATAGAAAAGAATTCAAATGGACTACAGCAGCTGCGAGAAGTTTTGAATTGCTGAAGAAGAAGGTGACTGAACAGCCTGTGTTGGCACTTCCAGATTTCAGAAAAGTATTCCAGGTGGACTGTGATGCTAGTGGTAGCGCTATTGGGGCTGTATTAAGCCAAGAAGGTAAGCCTATTGCATATTTTAGTGAAAAATTGAATGATGCAAAGAAGAAGTATTCTGTTTATGATCAAGAGTTCTATGCAATAGTTCAGGCCTTAAAGAAATGGAGACATTATTTATTGCCAAAGGAATTTGTTTTGTATACTGATCATCAGGCATTACAGTACCTAAATAGCCAAGGTAAATTGAATCAGAGGCATATGAAGTGGGTAGAATTCTTGCAGAGTTATACATTTGTGTTGAAGCATAGAAGTGGAAAATCTAACAGGGTTGCAGATGCATTAAGTAGGAGACAGTTGTTGCTTACAACAATGCAGGTTGAAGTAGTTGGGTTTGATGAACTCAAGAATTTGTACCCCGAGGATCCTGATTTTGCTGAAGCATGGAAAGCTTGTAAAGAACCGGTGACTGTAGATAGAACCAAATGGTTAGACTATTTGATTCAGGATGGCATGTTGTTCAAAGGTAGTCAATTGTGCATTCCAAGGAGTTCCATGAGGGAAAATCTGATTAAGGAGAAACACAGTGGAGGGATGGCAGGACATTTTGGTCGGGATAAGACCATTTCCATTCTTAGAGAACATTATTTTTGGCCTCAAATTACACAGGATGTGAAGAAGTTTGTACAGAGTTGCCAGGTTTGTCAAGTGGCCAAGGGGTTTAGTCAAAATACTGGCCTATATCAGCCATTGCCTGTTCCATCAAGGCCATGGGAGGACATAAGTATGGATTTTGTTCTTGGATTGCCAAGGACCCAAAGGGGTAATGACTCAGTATTCGTGGTGGTTGATAGGTTCTCCAAAATGGCACATTTCATTCCATGCCACAAAACTCATGATGCTATCCATATTGCAGACTTGTTTTTCAAAGAGGTGGTAAGACTACATGGTCTTCCAAGAAGTATAGTTTCTGACCGAGATACTAAATTTGTGGGGTATTTCTG
This sequence comes from Cupressus sempervirens, assembly GCA_028749045.1. Taxonomy (NCBI): domain Eukaryota; kingdom Viridiplantae; phylum Streptophyta; class Pinopsida; order Cupressales; family Cupressaceae; genus Cupressus; species Cupressus sempervirens. Next base: position 237,634,246 of record CM053789.1, on the reverse strand, counting down.
GAGGACATTGTGGAAGAAGTTGAGAACAGACTTGAAATTCAGTTCCACGCATCACCCACAGACTGATGGCCAAACAGAAGTGGTAAATAGAAGTTTGGGCAATTTGCTAAGATGTTTAGTTGGGGATAAGCCCAAGGGATGGGATTTGATTCTACCACAGGCAGAGTTTGCTTATAATAACTCTGTAAATAGGAGTACTGGAAAATCACCATTTCAAATTGTATATGGGAATAGCCCAAGGACTGCACCAGAATTGAGGAAGATAGAACAAGGGGAGAGAACAAGTGCTGAAGCTGAGGAATTTGCTGAACACATCAAGCGTCTACATGAGGAGGTTCAAGCACACATTATCAAGATGAATCAAGAGTATAAAGCTAGGGCTAATGCAAGGAGAAGACATAAGGAATTCCAAGTAGGGGATCTTGTCATGGTGCACTTACGAAAAGAAAGATTTCCAGTTGGTACTTACAACAAGCTGAAAATGAAGAAATTTGGCCCCTGCAAAATTTTGAAGAAACATAACTCAGGAAATGCATATGAGGTGGAGCTGCCAGATGGTATTCACATTTCTCCCATTTTCAACATTGTAGATTTGACAGAGTATCATGATGATGGTGCTGATGAGGAGCTAGTTTTAGAGCCATGTCCAATTCCTGCTTCTAAGAAGGAGGAGATAGAAGACATTCTAGATCATCATGTGGGTCAGAGTACCAGAAACAGGCAATATGAAGAGTATTTGGTCAAATGGAAAGGACGACCAATTGAGGACTCGACTTGGATTTCAGCAGCTGAGGTTTCCCATTTGGGATTTCCTCTACCATCCATAAAGTGACAGGGTCACTTTTCAATCTACCCTGGGTGTCTGATGCAGGAGCATCCAGAGGTATAAGGGCAATCCTGTGTCACCCAAAAAAAAAAATGTACTTAGACTTAGTTTCTATTTTATGTCTTTGCATTTTTGGATACCCATTTGGCTCAAATAAAGGTTCCAACTCTCATAGTTCAACTATCAGTGCATTTAAAAATCTCGAAAAAATAGGAGCATGCAATTTGACCATCATTTTGGTGACCTAGAAGGTGTGACTTGGCCAGATGAATGTAATCGAGATTTAGAGCATTCCAGAAAAGGAATTAGATCAAAAGGCCCCACGGTTTGAAAGTTATTGCAGTTTTTCGGATTTTGGAGACCCCCTAAGAATGCTTCAAAGTCAGGTTTGGGGCATTAAATGACCTCAAAAAGGGTCGAAAAATGGGGGATGAGCAAAGCTTGTCCTTAGGGCTATAGAGCGCTTCGAGAGCTTTCTGAAAATGTAAACGGTTCGTCAATCGGAGTTACGGTTCAAAAGTTATGCCTCCCGGAAGTTCGGCTACCATTTCTGGATTCTTCTAGAATTGCACCGACTTCTAACGCAGCTTCCGGAACCTTCTATTTTGTCGGTGGATGCCTACTAGCACTTTCTAGAATGTACTCCTAGTCCTTAACCCTCCAGGGTCTATTTAAGGAGATTTCTGGCATTGTAAAAGGCAGTTCGGATTGGAGCTTGAGAGGAGGTGCTAAGAGGAGAAATATTCTCCAGATATATGCTATTGTAAGCCCGTAGGGCATGTTTTGAGTTTATTTTCTCTATACTGTTTGTACCAGCTTATTTTCTCAGTTAATATAATTCCCCCTTTCTATTGTGTCTATTCTGGTTGTTGGGTTGTGTCCCCATCAGATATAGATAAGTAGATGGAGTTAAGGGTTGCCATTTATGGCAACATATATCTCTAAAGCGATGAAAAAATGTATAACAGAAGACCATATGTTCATAGATAAAAACAAATTCTAAGTGTTAGAAAATTTTAATATCAGTACATATGCAATTTTGATATTGCAAATTTTATAGTGACAATTGGCATGTGTGCACTTAAGGATAGTTAGAACAAATAGACTTGATGATGTGTCTAAGTGTGTAGTTCTATATGGTCAATACAATGTCACCTATATCAAATTCACTAGTTAGTGTAGAGAACAAAACATAACAAAGTATAACAAGAAAGAGTTAATTGCAAGTTGTAAAATAATTACTTAGTTAATTAGGGACTACACTCTAGATGTTGACCCTAAGAGGGAAAGTGTTAATTTTGTATTTTGTCAAGCCTATGAAGGCTGATTGGACAAAGTTTTGTAAAAAGTAAGATATAAGTAAGGAATCATAAGTTGCAAAGTTATGGGCATACCAAATGAATACGAAAGTGATATGTGAGCTTATGTAATGACTATATATACGATATGAGAGCCTTATATGATGTGAATTCTGATGTATGATCAGAAGGAATGTGAAGTATAGTAGTAAGAAGGTTTTATATCTATCTCTATTTTGTTTAAAGGAACTACATTATATAATTGCATGTTAGGGAAGTAGGCTCTTCTTGCATACAATTGTAATTAAATTACCAACTCTTAATGGGGTTGAAGAAATTCCTAACATGTTTGAGGCTTTTAATAGGGCCTATTCCTCTATCAAGGACTAAGACACCATATGCACTTAATAGACTCTTAACATGGTCAATATCCTTAACCAAATTCTTTTTTCTAGTGGATCATGTTGTGGGTACCATCCCCACTAGGATTTTCTCTTGGCAAAGGGTTCCCTAGTTAAAAAAAATGGTCTTATGATTTCTCTTTGTGTTTGGATTTATTTTATGTTCAACATTATTGGTTTACTTTCATATGTATGTTATAAAGTAATTAATAATATCAAGTTGTGGGCAGAAGTTTGTAGAATACTGATTCACCCCCCCCCCCCCTCTCACTATTATCTATTTCTAACACCTTTTATAGTATGATTCTAGATGATCCTCCTTAACCATGATAAGATTTTCTCTTTTTCTCTTCATCTGTTTTACCATGAGTTTGAGGAAACTCATACTTCCACTAAAGGGTATGTGTAGGATCATGGTGTGCCAAAAAGTGGCATTGTGGAAAAAGTGGAGTTTGAAAATGTCTAAAAGCATTTCAAAATCCACTATAACTTTTTTCTACCCATCTTGATACCAAATCCAAAAAGTTAGGACCAAGTATTATATCAAGTATCTGATATGAAATTAGATACCCAAAACCTATAACATAGATTTAAAAAAAAAAAACTTGAGAGGCTTTTTACATTGCATTTTTTTTGGTTTGAAAATACAATAAGGGTAAGTTTTTTTTTGTTTTTTTAAATGTTTTGAATGAATATTATGATAAATTAGTTATTTTAAATTGGATTTGTTAAAAATTATGTTTTTTTAAATAGAAATTGTTGAAATTTACATTGTTTTCAATAGAAATTATGTTCTGCAAATTAATACATATGGCTAACCCAAATGATGGTACTAAGGCATGAAACAATGTTCCTCATAATCCTCCACCAAATGATCTAGTACCCCCTCAAAACCATCCACCAAATGATTCCCTACCCCTTCAAAACCCTCCTCAAATTGAAGATTTGATATTTGAAAATGTTGCCGAACTAAGGTTTTTGTGAACCACATATAACACTATACCCATATTGGTTCCCATTTTATCTATGTTAAACACCATAGTGGATAATATTGAAACACTTACCAATGAACAAAATGCTACTCTTTGTTGGTATGACCAATGCATGCCATGTTTGATGATGGGTTGGACTATGCTGGCCCTAAATATAACTAAAATGATATAGTTAGCCTTTTTGTGGACCCAAAATCCAATAAACAAGTAGAATGTACAAATCCAAAACTATCAATTAAATGGCACATAAATGAGGCTATGCATGTGAACTTTTGGGATCGTTGGTGGATGGTTTTTGACATCCCTCCACACATCAATTTAGAGATGCCATTTTATTTCATCAAAAAATTGTATGCCAAATTTGTGTTGGGCCTCAAGGTGAACTATTGGAGCATGAGGCCCAACATGAGTGTAGGAGTAGGAGCTCCTTAGGAGAGAACCTTTTCCTAGCAGAAGAAAGCTGACACTTTCATCCCCCCTACTGATGTGTCACCCCTCCTCCTGTGCAACATCCCAGTATCATTGCAGAGGCTAGCCCTCAAACTATTAGAGCCATCCATAGATTGAGTTTCCTATTTATATCCTAGGCTAGGTCAGTGTTGCCTCCCCATGTTGATGATGCTAGTGCAAGTTCATCATCAACAAGATCATCACATGTTTGTGTGCCCCATACTTGCATAACATGCAAGAATATTTGTTTGGGTCCATAGGTGATCTTTCTGAGTATTAGTTTGTATTTGAGGAGGATACACTAGATGCATGTACATAGGCTACACAACTTGACGTGAGAGGGGAGGGGCATGCAAAGGCATGGAATCCTTCTATGTCAGTACAAGTATACATTTTTTTGTTATGACATATGCAATTTAAAGTTAATCTTTATAATAGAGTAATTTTAATTTTTAACCCATATTGACTTATACATGTATGTGATCTTTATTCATGTTTAGTTGATGACTAAGGAGGAGCTCAAATAGGTTGATAATGTCATGCTCTCAACTATTTCATTTGGCCTTGAGACATCTATGGTATATTATGTTGTGTTCTCATTATTTTTTTTCTATTTGATATTGGAGCATATATGGTTTCTAATGTTTCTTTTCTCTTATAGGTATCACCTATTAGTTAGGGGTAGAGTGTGGGGGATAAGGCATAACCCATTCACAAGGGAAAGGTAGTCAGGTGCTTTTAAAGTGATTAAATATTGATGCATTCTTGTAAAATGTTTGTGGTAATGAAATTTAATTACATTCATTGTTGTATAGGGCATGGCTATTGGTGATGAGTCTAGGTAGATTCCATGTCATAGACCCTATGGCATTTCCATTCATAGTGAGAGCCCCATTGTATGTATACATACCATTTCTTTTTTATTTTCCTTATTTTCATAAATAAATTCAAAACTAATTTCCGTGATATTAACAACTAGTATTTTGTATCTCATAGGAAATGTCTAGTGCATAGGAGGTTGGATGCCAAATTTTTGTATCTTTGCTAATGCAACCATTATATCCAAAACAGGAGTTGACACACGTAAGTTGTAGTTTGAATTCTTGATTATATGTTATAAACTTAGCATGCTATGAAATATAATGTTATAGTTTAAGTTGTAGATTCATCTGAAAAACATACTTGAACATACATAGGTCACAATCAATGAGGTTCAAGCATTCCTGAGGACATATGAGAGGACTCTTGACTGGCATAGGAGGTTGATGAGAGAGGTATTTATGATGAAATTTCAATACTAAAAATCTTCATTTAAAAAAATAATTATGCATTTGAGTAATTCAATGTTAGATACATAGAATCATATAAATTTAGTGGTTTAACTTTGGGTTGTCCTTTTTTGTTTATGTAGGAAGCATCCGATCCACCTAGTGTAGCAAAGAGGCTACATTTTGATCATCGACCAGCAACATATGATAGTATAGTTGTCATAGGATGCATCATGAGACATTTTGAGATGGCATATGCCACATTGGAGACAAAAACATTGATATTATACACATTCGATGGCATGACGGGCCACATTTTGTATATGGATCTATGTATTTTGATATATATTTTCATAATTTGTCTATGGATACATGAAATTTGATATATATTTGTGTAATTTGTTTATGGATACATGTATTTTGATATATATCTTTTTCATTTATGTACACAATGATATACATATTAATTTAGTATAGTATTGTTCAATTTATCGTGGATCATGTGTATTGTCCATGTTTATGAAATATCATTCATTTTGATAATGTTTTTAATATTTTATTCAAATGAAATAATTTGAAAATAACATTTTAACAACCTTTATTATCAAATTTTGATGCAATGTTTAATTTGAAATGCTATCATATATGTTTAATTTGAAATAATCTCTGCAATCCCTTAAAATGTCACTATGGTTCACCTGCCCAAATGCACTTAGAGCACCTTGGAAATGAGATAGGTTATTTTATGCCTTGGAATGATCATCTTGTAGCATTTGACATTTCATCGATAGCCCCTATGAGCTCTGAGTTATCACCATTGGAAGATCGACCTCAAAATGCACTGAGAGCACCTTGGAGACTCTTCGATACAGGGTGGCTGCAAACAATGGAGGTTCTCTGTGGCTAGAAAAAGGGTGTCACCAGGGTTAATATATCCATCTAAAGCTAATAGAACTAATTATTTGATGCCAATATTATTGGTTTCAAAGTTACGTTGTGATGCACCTATGAACTGAGGCACACAGTGAGTTTCGCACCAAGCAAGATCATTATACCAAATCCAAATGGGATGTAATCTCTCAAAAATGAGATAGGTTATTTTATGCCTTGTCATGACCATCTTGTCGAATTTGAAATTTCATCTATAACCTCCATGAGCTCTGAGTTATGACCCCTTGAAGATCAACCATGAAACACACTTAGAGCACCTTGTAGACTCTTCAGTACGAGGTGGCCAAGAATGATGAAGGCTCTTTGTAGCTTAAATAGGGGTGTTGCTAGGGCTCACCTCTCCATTCAGAGCTAATGGTACTGACAATTTGATGCCATGATTAGTGGTTCAAAGTTATGCTGTGATGCACCTATGAAGTGAGACACACTGTGAGTTTTGGCATCACCTGAGATCGCTATGCCAAATCCAAATAGAATGTGAACTCTCAAAAATGAGATAGGTTATTTTAGGCCTTTCAATGATCATCCTGTAGCATTGAAAATTTCATCAATTACTCCCACAAGCTCTGAGTTTCAACCCTCAAAAGATCAACGTCGAAGCACACTTAGAGCACCTTGGAGACTCTTTGGTATGAGGTGGACGTGAATGATGGAGGCTCTTTATATCTGGAAAAAGGGTGTTAGTAGGGTTCAATTGCCCATACAATGCTAATGGAACTGAAAATTTGATGCCAAGATTAGTGTTTTCAAAGTAATGCTGTGATGCACCTATGAATTGAGACATACTGCAAGTTTTGGCATCGAGTGAGATCACTATGCCAAATCTAAACAGAGTGTATATCTAAAAAATGAGACAAGTTATTTTAAGCCCCAACATGACCATCCTGTAGAATTTGATGTTTCATCAATAGCCCTCATAAGCTCCAAGTTATGACCTTTAGAAGATCAACCTTGAAATGCACACTTAGAGTACCTTGGAGGCTCTTGGATACAGGGTGGCCATAAATGATGGAGGTTCTTTGCAACTAGAACAAGGGTATCACTAGGGCTAGTATTAAGTAAAAACATTATTTTTTACCCCTCTCAAGCTTTTAGCATTGGGCACAGTGCAAGTTTGGTGTTATTATGAATTAAAATCATTATTTTTTAGGTTCCTCCACATAAATTGAATTAAGTAAAATCATCTTTGTTTCTTACATAAAATCAACAAGTTTACATTTACAATATCTCGAGTGTTTTATCATTATAACATCAATACACAACTACCAAAATCATAGTGTCAAAAATAGAATAGATTTTTCTTCATTCTACTCCTTAGTTTTTTATCTTCATGCATGGCTACTCTTCATGATGTACCTACATTCCAATATCATCAAAAAATTAGTAACTTAGCATGTATTAAACAAGATAATCATTAGTTCACCAAAACATTATGAACAAAATAACATAAGAAGTAAATATACCTTGTTGAGTGTTCTAGTAGGGTTCTCTCTCTATTTTAGGGTCTCTAATAGGGCTTCATGATCAACATTAGTCATAGTAAAAAGTTATTTTAATTTTGGTCTTCCTTAATGCTTCAAAAACTTCACATTTGTTGCTATAATAAGACATGAATATATGAGAATTATTTTGTGCTTTTGATAGTCTTCAAATGCAAGAATTTAATTCCTTCTAAGCATGTATGTCCAAAAGTATGTCCAAAACCATGTTCCAACAACAACCACTAAACTATTAAGATATGTGAATCCATCATCATCTATGATCAGTTGTGCAAGCTTTTGTTTACCTCTTACATAACGTGCTAACCAATAATCTAATTTCTCATCATTCCCCTGAGGTGCAACCAATGCAAAGACATGTTCAGGTTGAAGAAGATTAGATAGATGGTCATGCTCATGTGTCCACCCACTCACTTAACTTACAATGATCCCAATCACACTAAAAACAACTAGGACAAAAGAAAGCTAGCTATCATGTCCAAATGGTCCATGTACTAGAATCAAAGCTTCAGAATGAATGCATTTTTTATGAGTCTCTAACTATAAAACAATCTGATCTATCACCTATGGACCCTTCATCAACCAAATAAAAGAAATTGCATACTACTGAATCAAGAGTCCAATCAACAATGCTATGAGCATCAAGAAGCTCTGCTCCTAAAATCTTCAATTGCTCCTTAACTAGAGCTCTATTCACACATGCCCCTACTCCATCATGTTCCCCTTTTCCATGGATGAATTCAAAAAAACTTCAAATATGAGGCACCCCCCTCTCTACATGCATCCTACACAACCAATAAAACATGCAAGCATTCTTGAATTGACCTGTGTAATTATCTAACCAAATGATATATCTATCCATAGAAATGTCATGCTCCTATAAGAAATCAAAATAATACTTGAAACAATGTTGTAAAAACTTGTGAGAGTGAGATCTATCATCACTCATATAAAAATGGTACTCTCTAATAATCTTTTGGTTATCTTCCACACTATCAGAGGCATGTCTATATATAATGTGGAAAAAAATAGCAATCTGAATGAAGTTTTAATATTGTGGTTGTATCTCATTTTGAGGCTACATTGTATAGTTCTCAACAAAGTCAACAACTAATATAATAGTGTCAATGAGAAAAGTCTCCTTACACATTCTAAATTGTCAATCCAACCACTGCGACCTATGACTATGTCTTGCATACTTGTAGAAAAGATTTGTCTTGAAGTCTAAAATAAAACTAGCCACACTGATTTCTTTTGCAACCAAGTCACATCTAGAGCCCTCACCTCCACTCTTCAATGTGCACTTCATAGTTTCATATAAATTTTTTTTTACTATTTCTTCCCAAGATCTTGTTCCCATCCCTCATGGAAATATGTGTCAAACTTGGATAGGACACCACATTTTAAAGATTTCTCATTTAAGTAAACATTTCTATAAAGAAATAACCATCAACTCTATGACATAAAAATTGATCTAGAAAGTCTTTTGATGATTTTGGAAGCCCACTAGAATCACAATTATCTAATATTTCTTTACTATGAAAAGTAGAATGGGTGGAGTGTAATAGTTCATGATGCATACAAAACTTGATATGATATTTGCAACAATATGTATTTCAAATTTTAAGTGGCACTCAATAAAATGGCTTCAAAGATTCAAAAGCCCTTTGTGATATATGTAATGTAATGCCTCGCCCGGAGATCCTTGGAAACAAGGATGAAATACAAGCCAATAATTTTTTTTTACAAGTATGAATGCACATGACGACATCATACAAGGATCAAAACGATTGCAACTGAAGACTTCACCACAATCTCGGTAGCCAATAGATCTCTGAACACCACCACCAACTAACACACACGAATAAATGCCAACAACCACCACAAACAAGATGAGGGCACAAGAAATGACCACTCATCAACAAAACACCAAGCTGGGGTATAATGCAAAATCCTAAAATTTGGCTAAGCCTAAAATCCTGAAGCCTTGAAAATTGGCTAAGTCTAGATTTTTGAAGCCCTGAAATTTCCTAGAATCTTTAACTTATCTCTGAGAGGTTTGAAACCTATCCCAAAAGATTCGTCGCATATATTAAAATATATCTTAAGTAAAAGAAATTATACTTAAATGATATATTTTAGACCCCAAGAGACTAAAATAGAAACATGAAATTGGATTTCAAGAGAAATCGACATAATTCAAAATGCAACAACATAAGGCCGAAGAACACCCAAAAGGGTATCCAAATCAACTCTCAAAAAGTTTGGAACATGACGTAAAGTGCCCACTGTCTACTCGCATAGGTTTTTACAAAAAATTGTGCGACACTTCCTACGAAGGGAGGGCGACACTTCTCCTTAAGGCGTGCGACACTCTTCCAGTGTCATATGACATTTCTCAACAAGGCGTGCAACACTTCACAGTCTCGTACAACATTTCTCAAGAAGGCATGCAAAACTTTTTCAGTGTTGTACGACATTTCTCAAGAAGGCGTGAGACACTTTACAGTGTCATACGACATAGTTTGCATGGGTGTGCGATACATTTTTAATGTCGCACCATGCTAAATAAATGTCGCCCAAAGAACATGAAAACACTCCCAAAAACACAAAGGACCAAAATAGAGCAAAGAACCTCCACATTAGGGAGTACCAAATCCATGTAAATCGAGGAATGAACACTCAAAAGTAGCAACAAAAAGGGAAGAGGAACATCTATCCATCTAAAACATAATAGCAAAGAACGTACTGAAATAAACATTGAAGAGAACAAAACAACCAAACTAAGTACGCGGATCCTCCCATCCATCAATAGCATCATAAGACAATCGTGGGTCCTAGCCATCCCCCGCGCGTAACATCCCAAGCCACCGACCAGATCGTCAGTACTATCTCAATAGGGATGTCATTACTAAAAACATGCAACAATATAAGGATAAGGAAATTTAACATGCTAGTAGAAAAGCATAAGATAATCATATAGTAGATAACATCACAGGTATCACATGCTAAACAATAATAAGCAATAGATATGCTAATACAACAATTCACAACATCTAATCATATGCTAAACATCATAATAAGGGAATGCATCAAATAAAATAACATCATCTAAACATGATATACAAGCATCCCAATGAAAGCATAAATCACAAGAAAGCATACTCCAAAACCCAAAGTACCAAGAAAACATTCAGCAATGGTCGCACTAGGACAAAAGACCGTCTCTGTACACCGGTCCCTAGCAGTGGTGAAGGTAGCTACACCTCCCAACCACGTGGAACCCATAGGTCCACACCTGCTGTGCTGATGGAGACAAAGATCCAACCACAAACACACATAAAGCACAACATCCAAGGCTAACACTCACGCCAGACAGTATGATGGCTAAACCAAGAACCTAAGACAATGCAAGGAGTAAAGGTCCTGGTCAGACAATCAAAAGGCTACTAAGTGGGGGCTGACATCATGGAGAGTTGCTTGGCATTGACAAGCCCAAGCTCACATCATGCATTTAAACTCCTCAATAGAGGGCCCCACACACACATTTTATTACCTTAAGTTTTTATTACTAGTCACACATTTTCTTTAATTATCACTTATTTAAAACTTCCTCTACCAATCCTATGGGACTAAGGTCACTAGGCTATGAGATAGAAGCCCCCTCCATATGCTATCCTACCCTACCCATGCTCATCCTACGACAAGTGCCTGTGGGCATGCATACTCCCATCCCAACCCCAATGATCATAACTTTTGGCAAATCCACGAAAGATCAGGCCTCGCAAGTCACCCAACAAATGTACGCGCACATACTCGTGTGTGGCGTACCACCATCACGAAGATCATAACCCAAGGACAAGAATGAGAACACAATGCAAAGAAAACACCTAACTAAAAGCAAAATAGGAAGGATAGATTCTACACGAATCCCAAAGCCAATAAAACCATACATCATTAAATCACTCAACCGGCTTCAATTCAAGAGTATGGATTTTACACGAATCCCAATGATGCAACAAGACCAAACATCATGAACTCACTCAACTGGCCTCAATTTGAGAGTATGGATTCTACACAAATCCTAGCGTTTACGAAACAAAAGGAAAGGTCTAAAAGAAATAATAACAATAGGTAACAAATCACTCAACCGAACACAAAGTTGGGAGTACGGGTGCGACATGCATCCCAATGCAACAAAAGGTGCAAAAGTGGTCTGACTGATATCCAAACAGATCATCCAAGTCCACGACCCACATTGTGCCAAGAAAACTCGAGAAAATAGGGTGGCACACAAAACAAGGTAAAAACTCCAAATTTTAGAAAAATTCCAAAATTAATACCCATTTGGCCTTTGGGTTCAAAAACCCCAAAAGTCCAAAAATAAATGAAAATGGACACCATATGCAAAAATGGCTAGCATAACGGTGCAAAATCTCAAACCCTCATCCCAAAAAATAGGGAAATGTTCATACCCGCCCAACCAGGTAGAACTAGCATATAAAAACGGAGGGGAACACTAGTTCTCAGCCTCCAAACAAACGGCTACCAAAAATAGAAGCAGAAATGGAGCAGAAGCAATAAAACAAGAAAGCCCTACCTCACAACCAAAAGGGCAAAACAGGAATCTGAACCATAAAATAAATATCTCCCAGAAGTAGCTAAAAATCATGGCAATCCAAGGTTTCCCCAAGCTAGATCGAATGAACCCAACCTCGCAATGATCCCACGCCCGTAGCTCCCACAATGAACAAAATAGTGAATCCTCATGAAGAGGATTTTGGGTTTTACCCTCCAACTTTCCAATTTGAAAGTGAGAAGTGAGGAATTAAATTCCTCTTTGGATATTTATTCACTATTCGAGTGAATAATCGATTAGGACAAATAACCAACTAACCTAGTTAAACCCCAAATCGATCCAAACGAAAACAGGCTATTCCTATAAATAGGAATTCATCTATGGAAAAGCTGCCAGAAATTAAAATAAATCAATTAAAAAGCCCAAAAACCCAAAAACACATAAATCTCCTTAATAACTTTCACGACAATGCGAACCTCTAAATGCGCAGACACACTTATTGGTCTAATCACATAATGCAAATGAGTTCGGATTTAATAATCACCAAAAGGTTTAATTTAAACATTTAATAAAGGATACGTCGACCATATAAGGATGACATTGGTAAAATATGAATGGTTGAATCACTAGCTCCATGTGCCATTGCCAGGGATATAAATCCTACACACTAAACAACACGATCAAGTGCAATTGCATATATTAACCTAGCTGAAGCAATAAATGCATTAAATAACCTAATTTAACCATTTATTTAATTATATTAAATAATCTATTTACATCACTCACATTCGCATAAATCATAACAACGCATGAATGAAGTAAATAATCATAGCATTAAATCCATCGCCTACATAATCAGAGGTATGTCCAAATACCAGATAACATCATAAAACACAATGTCATCTCAAAATGGCATCATCATGTAATATGATTAACTGAACATCATAGTATTCTAATATCTATGATATTGAAATCAAAGTATAACACCTGACCCTTGGGTCATCTCAAATGTAAAATATCACATAAGTAACAGATATCTCACAGATCAAAATATAACAAGGTAAATGTCTGCAGCACAGAACCAAAGAATCCAACATGAACAATCCATTCTAATTACTTAAGAATTTAATAAAGATTGATTAAACAACATTAAAAAGGCACTTAAAGTGCATAAGCAAACACGGTCATAAACATGACTAACCACTGCTATAGGAACCTAGTCCAGTGTAGCATGGTAATAGTACATAGTGCAATCTCTGCACACATCTCAAGGTAATCACGAAATGACCTCATGATACCACATCGATCCTGGTAACCACTGGCACAAACCTCAGTGAACCAAAAATCACATCATAATCTCAAAGATCAGTCAAAAGAATAATCAAAGCAATTGATACAAAAACATAAATCTAAACACCTCGATGGTGTAGACCACTTAGGGTGACAATCACGATCCCATCACAACAAAAGATCAACAAGGTTGCATCCATCAGGACGACTTACAAAAGTCAAATAGGAGAGGCACTACATGCAATCCTAGATGACTCTATCTAAATTATTTGAACAAAATACTTTGACTTACCTCCAAATAATGTTTACGATGTGGCGTGGTCTCTTATGCCAATTCTCAACTTTAACACATCTTTAGAATTGGGTGATACTCTTGAGCTAGAGTGCTAAATCCATGTAATTTCTTCCTTCACATTATTGGATAGCTTCTTATCAAAATGTAGAAGTCTCCCACCAAAAGCCCATGTTTCATTTTGAAGAGGATCATCAAGTCTCTCTCATCTACTATGTGCTCTTCTCAAAGTAGTACGATTTAGGTTCAATTCAATACAAGTTTCTGTCATAAATCTACCCTTTCTCAAATGATGACTTACCAAAGAGGTTGTAATTACCCTTCAAGCAATTCTCTTATCCTTCTCCTTGGTATTTTTCCCAATGCTATTGAGAGCACTAAAAAGATTCTTCACAATAATGTCCTTTTTATTCCACTTTTTTTTATTAACATGAATCTTCAATTTTGAAAGCATAGGTCTCATCTTTTGCAACTTTAATAAGTGCATAAAAAGTTGACATTTCTCCACCACTGTCTTGTTGTCAAAAAACATCTTATATATCTTGAAGCCCATAACCAAATGGTTCTTTCTAATTTTTTCTCTTCCAGATTGGTAATAATCATTTCATCAATTTAATTATCCATTTTGGTGTTCTAGAACCTTTGTGTCAAATATAATTAGGAGATATGTAACGTTGTCATATTCCAATCAGGATTTAAATGTGTAATTTTTTGAGTCAAATTCATTGACCCATGTTTCATGAGTAGTGACTCAAAATGAATCCATCTCTAATGAGAACAAATGGAATGCTTAGCACTTATTGGATCTAGGTGATGCCCTAAGGACCTGTTTGGTTGTTTTGAATGTAGCAAAAGGGGTCATAAAGTAACCTATGACCCCTTTCGATGCATTTCATGACAACATATGTCCCTAGGGGCCCTAAGACCCCTAGGGACCTATTTGGTTGGTTTGAATGAGTTGAAAGGGGTTATAGGTTAATCTATGAACCCTTTTGATGCATTTCATGACAACATATGTCTCTAGTGGTCCTAGGAACTCTAGGGACCCATTTGGTTGGTTCAAATGCATTGAAAGGAGTCATAGGTTAATCTATGACTCCTTTCAAAATATTTGATGACAACATATCTCCCTAGGGCCCTAGGACCCATAGGGACCTATTTGGTTGGTTTGAATGCATCGAAAGGGGTCATAGGTTAACCTATGGCCTCTTTTGATACATTTCATGACAACATATGTTCCTAGGGGCCTTAGGACCCCTAGGGATCCATTTGGTTAGTTCGAAGCATCGAAAGGGCTCATAGGTTAACCTATGACCCCTTTTGATGCATTTCATGACAACGTATGTCGGTTGGTCTGAATGCATCCAAAGGGGTCATAGGTTAACCTATGACCCCTTTTGATGAATTTCATGACAACATATGTCCTTGGGGCCCTAGTACCCCTAGGGACCTATTTTGTTTAAATGCATTGAAAGGGACCTATGACCCCTTTTGATGCAACTTTTGTCAATAGATGTCCCTAGAGCCCTAGGACCCCTAGGGACCCATTTGGTTAGTTCAAATGCATCGAAAGGGGTCATAGGTCTTTTCTATTCATTTAATCACAACATATGTCCATAGGGGCCCTAGGACCCCTAGGGACCCATTTGGTTGGTTTGAATGCATCAAGAGGGGTCATAGGTTAACTTATGACCACTTTCGATACATTTCATGACAACATATGTTGCTAAGGGACCTAGGACCCCTAGGAACCCATTTGGTTGGTTCAAATGCATCGAAAGGGGTCATAGGTTAACCCATGACCCCCTTTGATACATTTCATGACAACATATGTCCCTTGGGGCCACCCCTAGGGACCAATTCAGTTGGTTTGAATGTGTCGAAAGGGCTCATAGGTTAACTTATGACCCATTTTGATGCATTCCATGATAACATATGGTTCAAATGAATTGAAATGGGACATATTTTAACCTATGACCCCTTTTGATGCATTTCATGATAACATATGTCCCTAGGGGCCCTAAGACCCCTAGGGTTCCATTTGGTTGGTTTGAATGCATTAAAAGTGGTCATAGGTTAACCTATGATCCCTTTCAATTTATTTCATGATAACATATATCCCTAGGGGCCCTAGGACCCCTAGGGATCTATTTGGTTGGTTCAAATGTGTCGAACGGGTGTAAGAATTTTTCTTAGGAAAAAATTCATGCAAGACCAAGAAGCTCAACAACTACCACAAAATAGACTAAATGAATTATGATCTAAATAAAAATATGATATTCAATTGATTGTATAGTACACTAGAGGTGCCTATATATAAAGGCCTCTAAGATGCATCTAGAATGTCTCTAGAATGAACTAGGAGATAAGCATGACAAGTAAGCACACATCCTTCATTATGCATGAATATACGTGCATCAATAAGAGGATAAGTATGACAAGGTGTCTAACATGTAGAGATGTTGTAGACACCATGTCCTTAAATTAGATGCTAACTCCTATGATGTAGACACCATGTGCTATATTAGGGTTGCCTACTCTGATGTTTTCAACATGACAATTCATATGAGTGTGCATACTCCAACGTGTCTAACATAATAAATAATAAAATAATGCATTTAACCTAAGTAAACTTAAGTAAAGTGTAAATAATAATTATTTACATTAACACCCCCCCCTTGAGTGCAACTTAGGGGAATGCACTTAAACTCACAAAAACTATGATGAAATGCATAATGGGTCCTGAATACTAGGCCATGTTAGGGAACCATGTACAAATGCAATTTTGTGCATACAAGACAATGCAATGAAATCTCTTTGCAAACAGAGAAAGAGGGAAAGCATCATGGGAAAAACCCTACCCCAAAAAGAGAGATGTGTACAATAGAAAAGAGAAGAGAAGGATCATGTCACCCCCCTAGAGAAAAATCCCTCACTCCCAAGAGATCTCACAAATGAAGATACTTGACCTCTATAAAGGGCTTGGTGAAGATGTTAGCTACTTGTTACTCAATAGGACAATATTGCAATGTAATGACCTACTCATGAATCAACTCTATAATGTAGTGCATATGATTCTCAATATGTTTTGTCTGTTGATGCTGAACTAGATGTTTCGAGATCTCAATAACACTTTGGTTATCACAATGTATGATGGTGGGTCTAGGAATTTCAAAACCAATCTCCTTCAAGATTTGCTACAACCAAATAGCTTCTATCACTCTTAGCCTTAGTTGATGAAAGAGAAGTGTTGTTCTGACTTTTACTCTACCAAAAAATGGGGTCAAAACTAAGATGAAACATATATCTTGAAGTAGACCTGTGAGAATCAAGGTCCCCTATATAGTTTAAGTCTATGTAACCCAGTAACTAAAGTTTTGTACTAGCTACATAATGTATCCCATGTGTATGTGTACCCTAAATGTAATGTAGGATGCATTTGGCTCCCTTCCAATGAAGTTCATGTGGCTCTTGCATGAAGAAAGAAACCAAGACAACTACAAATGAAATATCAGGAAGTGTATGTGTTAAATAGATGAGTCTTTCTACCAACTATCTATACAAAGTCACATCAACAAATGGCGAGGAACACTTTGTTTCCAACTTAATAGCTAAAAGGAATGGGGTGGATGCAACCTTGTAGTCACTCATGTGAAACCAAGCTAGAAGATCAAGAGCATACTAGGGTTGTGTTAGTGTGATCCTTGATGAGGATTAATGTATCTCTATACCAAGGAAATAGTGAAGTAGATACAAGTATATCATCACAAACCTATCTTGCAAATTAGCCTTAACATTGTTAATTATGGATGTAGTGCTTCCTATAATGATCAAGTCATCCACATAAAGAACAAGGAGAAAATGTGAATCATTCCTCTAAAGAATGTAGACATTTGGATCAGAATGACATTAGGTAAAGCCTTTAGAGAGAAGGAAGGAATCCATCTTGGCATATAAAGCTCTGGGATCTTGTTTAAGTTCATAGATAGACTTCTTCATTTTTAAACCAAAGTAGCATCCTATATGAATCTATGTGGTTGCTCCATATATATCTCCTCATATAGATCACCATTTAAAAATGTGCTCTTCACATCCATCTAATGAATGGCCAATCCCTGAGTTGTTTCTATAGTTATTGTCAAGCCAATGGAGTTAATTTTTACCACTGGTGTAAAGGTCTTAGTATAGTCAATGCCTAGCACTTGAGAAAAACATTTTGCAAAAATTCAAGCCTTATGTTTATCCACACTTCCATCTACTAAAAATTTGGTCTAATAGATCCACTTATACTGAACTAATTTTCTTCCCTTAGAAAGAGAGACTAAGTCCCATGTTTCATTTCTCATAAGTGAGTTATATTCTTCCTCCATTGCCTTATCCCATTCTAGAATATCTGATGCTTCTTTGAATGATTGTGGATATGAAGCAACTAAAATATAAGCATGTGGGAGTGAATTGTACTATGATCTTGTCCTCCTTGTATTAGAAATATTCCCTGCCAATGGTCATGTTGAATCCAATGTCTACTTAGCCCATCTAGGTCTTGTGGAAGAAGATGTAGTAGAAGTATCCTCAATCTCAACTAGTTGATGCCTCTATGTGGGTTGAGTAAGCACATCTTCCAAGTCACTATTTTCACTATGACTCTCTTCAATGAAGGAGGAAGAAGGAGGAGTTGAAGAAGAAAAGCTTGGACAACTTTCTTCAAAATGAACACACTTCTCATAGAATATATCATGTGGACATCTCTAGATCCATTAACTTGGTGATTCTGCATATCCAAAAAAGATGCAAGGTTTCCTTTGAGCTTCCAATGCATTGCATTTTTGTGGAGGTATTCGTGCCCATGCTAGACAACCAAAGACTCTAAGTGCTTAACCATAGGTTTTCTGGTAGTCCATGCTTCTAGAGGGTTACACCATCCAAATCTTTGTGAGGACTCCAATTTTGGATGTAGTTAGCATAGTTCATAGCTTCAACCCAAAAGACTTGATCAAGAAACTTGATTTGTATCATACAAGTGCTCATCTCCTTGAGAGTTCTATTTTTCCTTTCAACAAAACCATTCTATTGAGGCATATATGGTATTGAATGCTGAAGGTCAATACCCTCTTGAGTTCAAAAGTCTATTAGTCTTGAGTTCACATACTCCCCCCCATTATCTATTCAAAGAACTTTGATGGATTTTTTTGAATACTTTTTCCACTTGAGCCTTGAAGCTGAGAAATATTTCAAACACTTCACTCTTATGAGCCATGAAGAATACCCAAGTGAAGAAAGAGCAGTCATGTATGAAGGTGATGAAAACATAGTGAGACTTGCCAAATGATGGCACTAGAAATGGGCATGCCACATCACTATGAACCAATTCAAGAGCACATTATGCTCTCCAAGACTTCCCCTTTTCATACAATTTTTTTGGATGTTTCCCGAGTGAACAACCTAAACACACACCTTCTAAAAATTGAACTTGAGGTAGACCATTGACGATCTTCTTGCTGCTAAGTTACTGTAGATATCTATAGTTGAGATGTCCAAATCTCTTATGCCACAGTTTTCTTTCTACATTTGAATGTAATAGCAAGGCTTGCACATTTGATTTTGGCACAAAGGAGAAGAAAGTGTAAAGACTTGAATCATGATTGGCTTGACCAATTACAATCATAGAGTCATCCTTAGTGCTTTTCACTACCATTGAATCTAGAAGAAATTAAACTTTATTTTCACTTTCATAGTGAGTCATTTGGTAGACTAAAATAAGGTTGGAGGTAAGATTAGGGACATCTAGAACATCTTTGAGCACTCCATTGTCCATCTCAATTTCACCTTTTCCTTCAATTTTCACTTTAGTGTCATCACCAATGAAGATGTGTGGTACCTTTGAATGTGTCATATAAGAAAAAATCCCTTTTTGATGCACCCATATGATGTGTGGCACATGAATCTATGATCTATTCTCCCTGACTAATAGTGTTTGTGAGTAAAGCATGCCCTTTTCCATTTGAATCTAAAGATGAAGATCCTTTCTCCTTATAAGAATTAGGCTGTGGAAAATTGTGTTTCTTCATGACATTTGTCAACTCATCAATCTTCTTATGATAACACTGATGTTCATTATGACCCAACTTCTTGCAATAGGCACACTTTTTCTTCTCCTGATTAGTGTCTCCCTTTTTGTTGGTATTTGAGGAAGACTTGCCTTTTTTATTTGATGTTGGTGTTGTCTTTTCTATATCCTCTTGTTTGTTATTCTTCCACTTCTTCTTTTTTCCATTTCCTTTATTTGAAGTTTGAGAAATTGAGTTTTGAGAACCCTCATTATTAGCCACCAATGCCTTAGACTTAGATAACTTGAGAATTCCCATTTATTGCAACTTCTTTTCTTCATCGTTTAATAGTTGAGCATAATCATCAAAAGTGACTTTCTTATAGGAAGTCCCTAATGTAGTATTTGTGGTGTTGTAAGAAGAAACAAATGTGTAGTACTTAGATGACAACTTATTATGAATAAGATAGATCATCCTATTAGCTTTAATAAGACTACCACAATCATCAAGCTTTATTCTTAATTAATTCACCTTAATGATGAAATCCTATATAGAATAAAATCTCTTAAGATCTAAGGAGACAAGCTCACATTCAATTTTGTAAACATCCTCCTCAGTCACTTTACAATATAGGTTTTTGAGGGCATCCCAAGTTTCCTTGGATGTATTATACTTTTGAATCTGATAGAGGATCTTGTCTTCAATCCCCATAATAATATTACCTAGGGCTTTCCTATCTTCCTATTCCCAAGTAGTGATATCACTTTTAGATACTTGATTACCTATTGTTACCATCAACATATTGAGAAACTTCATTATGCATTAATTGACACCACATTTTAATAGACATGGCATAGTTATGTGGTGTTAATTTTGGAAACTTAAGATTTCCAATGATGTAAGAAATGAAAAATAACAATAGAAAAAGAGGAACACAACACCAAGAGACACCCCCTCTTTCACTCAATCAAGAACAACAACCCCCCCCCCCCAAAAAAAAAAAAAAGAAAGATTTTGGCACTTTATACTTAGTGCATTTATAGTAACCACTTGCCAATTTTGGCCTTAATGGATTATGATTTTGCTATTTACAACCTCTTTATAGAGTACAAATCTAGAACATACAATGTACAACAATTTTGAAGCAATAAAAGCAAAGAAAGAACCTATTTTTGAAAGTGATATTTTTGTGCATACAAGCCTATAATCTGATTGCAAATCTGGAAAGTAGATGAAAAAATATGCACTTAAAAAAAAAGGAACCTAATTTTGAGTCTAAATGAGCCTATATGAAGAAATTGAAGTTGCAAAATGCAAGATTAGATAGGTACAATCACAAAAAATTGAAATTTTGAACAAATTCGTGCACCAAAACTAGAAAAGAACAACACCACTAAAAAGTTTAGAAATTCTAGCTAAAAAAAAAAATTGTACCTAAATTTGAGCTCGGATGACTGAGATATGGCCTCCCAAAGTTAGACTATCAAATAAAAAATGAATCTAGAGAGGGGTCTGATTAGAAAAACATGAGGTTAAATTTGACATCCAAACATCCATCGTAACAATTCTATTTGGCCTCCAGATGATGATTAGACGACTATCAAATTTAATGACAGGGTCCATTGATGTTAGCAAAAATTGGGCCTAGGGTGACATCCTAGATAATGTCATGATGACATTAGTAGTACAAAAGTTGTATAAAAATTCTCATGGTAGGTACGGATTTGAGTTGTCTGCTAATGTCATAGGCTGAGATGGCGCTTATGTGGCAGTGTACATGTCACTATGGTGATGTGGAGGGATGACAACATGGTAGGGTGGTTGGGTGACACATGTCATGGGCCGAGAATTGTGGATCAGTGTCAGAGCCAATGTCAGTGTTATAGTCACCAAGAAGATAGATCAGTGCCGAAAGTCATTAAAGCATGTCTAATGGGAGAGTAATCTGCAGTGGCTGGAAAGTGGTTGAAATGACCAATTTTTAATTACTAACAAGAGAGATTAGTCCCACATGTGGTGAGATTATGCTCTCCATGTTGTTTAAAAGAAGAGGAATGCAAACTTTAAACAAAACCTCCTATGAGTTGGTGACCGGATCTATAGGCTTGCCAGAATTATGTGAGCCAGATTTGGTTGATATGCTCATTGGTCCATAGTGCTATAATAGCATGGATGTCAGTTATATGGTGTAATCTAGTAGTTGTGTACTGAAAATAATGCTGATGGAATTCCAAAATAACAGGGAATATTCCTCGTGGGGGCAGGGTTTCACAACTCAGTTCCTACAAAAAAAATTCTTTGTAGACCCAGTAGGCCTAATTTTTTTTTGAAAAATTTCTCTGAAAATGGCAAAGAAAATAAAATTAATACATCCTAAAATAAAATAAGTAGATATGAAAATGATCATACTAGATTTGCAAATTAGGCCTTCGAGTGTTGGTTTGTAAAATTTTTTTGACTCAAATTTGAGTATAGCCTAGCATAAGCAAATTTATAGTCAATTTTCATTGAGTCAATGCTCCAAATGTAATAGTGAGGTCCAATTTGGCTCTAGATGAAGCCAATATCTATAGATTCTTTGAATCTAGATCAAGGTGTCCTTAGAGAGGTGAAGTAAGGCTAGTCTCCAATGGCTATGAAATGATGCTCCTATGGCTCTAATATCATGTACGAATTTACCTTAGGGTGAAATTCATCCAAGACTAAGAAGCTCAACAACTAGCATAAAATAGACCAAATGAAGTATGATCAGAATAATAATATGATATTCAATTGATTGTATAGCACACTAGAGGTGCCCATATATAAAGGCCTCTAAGATGCATCTAGAATGAACTATGAGATAACCATGACAACTAAGCACATGCCCTCCATTATGTATGAATATATGTGCATAAATGAGAGGATACCTATGACAAAGTGTCTTGCATGTAGAGATGTTGTAGACACCATGTGCTAAATTAGAATTGCTTACTCCTATGCTGTCAACATGATGACTCATATGAGTACACATACTCCAAGGCATCTAACCTAATAAATAATAAAATAATGTATTTGACCTAAGTAAACTTAAGTAAAGTGTAAATAATAATTATTTATAGTAACAAAGGGGTCATAAGTTAACTTATGATCCCTTTCAACACCTTTCATGACAACATGTGTCCCTAGGGGCCCTAGGACCCCTAAGGACCCATTTGATTGATTTGAATGCGTCAAAAGGGGTCATAGATTAACCTATGACCCCTTTCGACACATTTCATGACAACATATGTCTCTAGGGGCCCTAGGACCCCTAGGGACCGATTTGGTTGGTTACAATGTGTAAAAAGGGGTCATAGGTTAACATATGGCCCTTTCCACCATTTCATGACACCATATGTCCCTAGGAGCCATAGGAACCCTAGGGACCTATTTGGCTGGTTTGAATGCATCGAAACTGGTCATAGGTTAACCTATGATCCCTTTCCATGCATTTCATGATAACATATGTATTTGGTTGGTTCGAATGCATCGAAACCCTTTCCACTCATTTCATGACAACATATGTCCCTAGGGTTTGTAAGACCCCTAGGGACCTATTTGGTTGGTTCAAATGCATCGAAAGGGATCATACAATAACCTATGAACCCTTTTGATACATTTCATGACAAAATATGTCCCTAGGGGCCCTAGGAACCCTAGGGACCTATTTGGTTGGTCTGGATGCATCAAAAGTTCAACGTATTTCATGGCACCATATGTTCCTAGGGGCCTTAGGATCCCTAGGGACCCATTTGGTTGTTTTGAATGCATCGGAAGGAGTCACAGGTTAACCTATGACCCCTTTCAATGCATTTCATGACAACATATGTCCTTAGGGGCCCTAGTACTCCTACATACCTATTTAGTTCATTCAAATGCTTTGAAAGGGGTCATAGGTTAACCTATGACCCCTATCGACACATTTCATGACAACATATGTCCCTAGGGGCCCTAAGACCCCCAGGGACCCATTTGGTTGGTTTGAATGTGTTGAAAGACAATATTATATTTAATAATAATAATAATATAATATTGTATATTTTAATATAATAATATATTACTAGATTATATAACAATGATAATCATATATATTACTATATTATATTTAGTTATAATAATCATATTTATTACTATATATATTAATAATAATAATCATAATAATAATTATATTTATTACTATATTATATTTAATAATAATATTCATAATAATAATTGTATATAATAATAATATTATATATTATTATAATCATATATGATAATAATAGTTAATAATAACAATAATCATAATCATATGTAATGATAATAGTTAATAATAATAATGTCCACACATCCCAAATTTTGCTTTCCCTCCAAAATTTGGGCTAGGCTATGAATGTTTGAAAGATTTTTGGCCACCACTTTTCAGGTAGCTGATTTCATATTGGGCATTCGATCTAGTATTGGATACTCGATTGGGCTTGGTATTTACCAAACCTATTTGGTCAACTCAAAAAATGTGTTTGAGAAAGGTTTCACTGACATTCAGACTTCGAGTAGCCATTTGACAATATTATTTTCATCAAAATTCAATGAAACAAAAAGGGTTTTTTTTATAACACTCTCAAGATTCCATCGATATAATTACTATCAAATTACGAGTTTGATAAGTATTTATTAGTTAATTTTTAATGAAGATGACTGTAAAGTGTTGATTGACATACTGATTGAAAAATAGCTATAACTTTCAAACAACATAATATTTTTGAAATTCAAAAGTTGCATCACATTCTATGATTCGCCTAGTATAAGGATAATAATAATAATTAATTTGACAAATTTTTCAATTAGTTAAGGTGGTTAGACACAAAAGTTTTTTATTCTAGAAAAGTTATAGCAGAAAATTTATATTTAATTATTTATTTGGAATAGAAATACCAAAAATATGCGTCACATCCAAGCATAAGTGTAATTTTTATATCTATAATTATATTAAAAAATACTATCATTCTATTTTGATTAAGGTGGTCAAACATACAGTTACTTTTTATTTTCACCCTAAATTTTTTGTAGTTCTGCATTAAAATCCAAACTTTTGACTAATCAAATAATGTTTTGTCTAGATAAGGCCTAGTAGATTAGAAACTACATTCAATTTCTTACAAATTTTTGATACAAAGTCCATAAAAACTTAAAAATTATGTGTCAAGTTGACACTACACTGATTTACTGGATTTTCACATCCACTTAAGGCTATATTTTGGTTGACCATGATTCCGCACATACCCCAAAGTGGGGGCTAAATGAACCATCTTAAAATGGGTGCGCTTTTCTTTTAGGAAATCTTAGCTCTCTCTTCATAATACCCTCTTCAGACCATGCATATGAATGTGCTTGATCTCCTTTTCCCTCTTGTTCTTCCATCTTTCTACCTTATCTCTTTGCTATCTTCCCCTTCTCTTTATCACTTCCTAGATCTGATCTCCATAACTAGGTTGACTCAAATTGACCTGCTCTAGAGTAGACTAACCCAAGTTGACCTAGTCCATGGAGGTTCCATGGCTCAAGGCTCAAAAGAACTTAGGGATTAAATTAGTTTTTTACCATTATCTAGTCAACCTATACAGTTTCCCCATCTAAAAGATCATATATAAGGAGACTTGGAAGCTTCATTTTCATATCTCATCAATCTCAAGCATCTCATTGTTTCATACACTCAAGCTCTTTCTCTCAAGTCCATATTTGTGCATTTAAGGAGTTCAAGTATTCAAGATTTTTAAACATTTAAGAAATGAACTTCTATCTAGAGTTGAAGGATCCTTTGTGATCATTTACTCTCCAAGATCTAGCATATTGGTGGCCATAAAGGGAGGAGACCTACATTAAATCATTCATAATCTTATTCATTAATGAACTTTTATATTCATGGCACCATGATGTAATTATGGTATATCTATTGCAAAGAGTGGAGATACGCTACATTCCTAATTCAAGATCTACAATACATTTACATACAAAATCCTTACAAAAAGGGGTTTCAAGCAAGGTGAATCCTAAAGTTTATCTTGTCTTTTAGTCATTGACAATTATATTTCTCAATTACAATTAATTCCTTAACCTAGGGCCTGACCAAGGAAAAGGGCCTAACCAAGGAAAACCCTCATTGAACCCCAACCACAAAACCTTTCTTTTCTATGTTAATCTACAAGTGGTCAGCGAAAGGATTGTGAATATGGAACCTAGTTTTTGGGAGCTTTATAGAGAAGTTAGTTTCAGGCTGCCAAACTACTTCAACCTGATTGTAGGATGTCTTACCAAGTCAACCTAGTCCTTCAATCTCCATTTTTAAGGGGCATTTCTGGGTTTTGTTCCTTTCATCATTTCATTCTAATATTTGTAGATGCATATCTAGATATGATTCTTATCTTTGAGTTTTGGAGCTAAAATACATGTCTTTCTCTATACATTTCAAGGTGAGTTATTTATATTTTATTTCCTTTTATATTTTTACCCTAAATTTGTATCTTAATTGGGATAATTATGTTTATATATCATCTAGATTTACACTATCTAAGAAATTAGTTCAATTTCACATTCACATTATCCTATTTAGGGCCAAAGAGTATGTTTCCTTGTATTGCATTCTTCTTTAATAGTTGAATTTATTATTAGCTCCCTTCTTCCTTTGGGTCCTAGCTAATCTAGTTTGGATCATAAGTGGAATCATACTTGGAAATTCCCGTCTTTGACTCACACATGCATATATGAATGATTTAGTAACTGTTTAAAGTGGAGTATTAAAGTTCTTCCATTTTACCATAAATAGTTTTGAAAAGGATTGTCTTCATATATGGTCATAATTCAACTATCCTACTCTTGCACACAATTAACCCTTGTTTTTATTTTGGCTTGATGAGGTATTTCCTTAGTTGAGGCCTGGATTGAGGAATCAACATTGAAATTGAGATGTAAAAGTATTGATATAGGAAATGATAATATTTAGTAGGATTGAATATATCAAATGAAATATATAGTTACCTTTGTAGATGCAATTGGACTTGATATGTGATCAAGTATGCAAATGTTATAGCTTTAACAAAGAAACCAAAAGGAAATCATAGAAGTGAAAAAAACATGAATAGGAATTGCATGTGACATTCCTTAATGAAAATGGAAGAAAATGGATGTACTGAATGATAGATGTCCTTAGAAGTAAAACTCCACCACTACCTTGAAGGAAGAAGCTTGATGAAAGAAGGAAATGCTTGATGTTGAATGAATACTTGAGAATGCTTGCTTGAAATCTTGTGAATGTATATATGCTTTCTCTTGATTTATTTTAAAAGGATGGTGATGGATGAAAATGAAGATCCCAAGCCTCCTTATATACTAATTTTTGGGATAAAAAATAAAGTAGGCTAAATGGGGAATATAATTAAACAATTGGAAAACCTAAGGCACTTTGGGCCCAAAAATTCAATTTCCTCATAAGGGGTTGACCTATTTTAGAATAGCCCCACCTAGGTCAACATATTCTCAAGGTAGTCCCAAGAAAGGAGTACTAGAGGCCTCAAAGAAGGTGCATAAAGAATTGAGCAAAAGTACAATTGCTAGAATGTATAACCAAAAAGGTGATAAAATAGCACCTTAAAAGCACCATTTCAGAATAAGATAGATGACCTAAAAATGTGGGCAACACTAGAGAGAGAGAGAGAGAGAGAGAGAGAGAGAGAGAGAGAGAGAGAGAGAGCACATTAAGGAGGGCTAAAAGGTCTCAAAAGGAGGTTCTTCCATTTTAAGTTGCTACATTAACAAAATCAATTCCATTTTTATGAAAAAGTTAGAAACTAGAAACAAAATTCTATAAGTCACTAGTTTATGTTATCTACAAGTTCCTAATGGGTTTGCAACAATAGGTGTTTAGAAGTGAATTTTTTAATCAAAATGCTCATCTTAGTATCAAAGTTGGCCAAAAAGTGAGATGCAATATTATGAGAACTCTTTTCTTCTCTTTCTCAGTCAATTGAAAATTAAGGTTAAAGGGAGGCTTCCTCTGCATCAAGGTTTTGTTCTCATATCATGTAACTTTCAATTTCTTCCCTCCTACCTAGCTTAGTTGTATCCCCTTTTCATCTATGAATCCTGATTTGTTTGTTGAGCATTCTAATTTGAAAGATGCTAAAGGAGGCTTGTCATCTAGGATAAATATTTCATCTCCCATTTCTTTGACTAGTGTTAATCCTTAGAGAAGGGCTAAAATGGAAAAAATGCTTCGGAAAATAATGTTATTCATAAGGAGGCTATTGATGTTCTTTTAATTCTTCCTTCTTGTGGTCTACTGAGTCTAAATGGGCCTCACATAACACCCCACAAAAGTATAAAAGGTTTTCCTAGATCCTTCTTCCCCTCATCATGATCCTCCTCCAAAACCCCATATTAAAGCTCCTAAAGTTAACTTATCAAACTATCTTAATAAATTGTTGACAAGGTTTTGTGTTATATAACTGTCTTATAATAACATTAAATGGTTTTCGGTGCATCTTCACACTTCTAGAAAGATAAATAGGTTAGAAGCAATAGTTGGAGCTAATGCAAGGGCAAGAGATTAGTTTAAAGACATCTAGGATGAGAGAATTTTGGAAGTTATAAATGATTTGCCAATTAGACTTGATAATAGGGATGCTATTGAGGAGCATCTTAGGGAGCTTTGTGATTTAGTTCCATCTAAATAGAAGAAAAAAGTGGACATTCAGTGTGCCATTTCCAATGTGAAAAATTACAAAGAAGATCTCCATAGGAAGCTAGAAGAGATTTTCTATTTCAGCAACTATATGATGGATATTTTAGCTTTGCTTAGATTTTGTAGGAATAACTTGGGCAAAGGTGTGCTAAAAGGAAGAAGAAAGAGTTGGCAACTATTACAACAATGGAAGGTAATTTTAAAGTAACCTCTACATAGGGTAACCATAAATAATTTTATTTTTAACATTTTGAAGGAGATGAACCAATATTAGGAGGTTAAGGCTCTTTCTCTTTATTATTTAGTCTCAATTTTTTTAATTTAATTTTGGCTCTTGTTGATTTTTTTGTTTGTATTGGGTCTTTGAGATTATTAGGTTGGGCATTTAGCTAGTTAGATTCCTTCCTTTTGTGAGTTTACTATAAATATATACATATTAAAATAATATAGTTCATTACAAAGAGTTTAAAATTCACCTTGCTAGTTAAAATAAATGAGCCTAAAAATATTTAACATTTACAACTAAATTCAACCACCAACAACTAATAAAAGAGAACAAAAATCTTGTTATATTTTTCATATTGATGGATTCTTATTCAATGATTGTGTGTGTGTGTGAGAGAGAGAGAGAGTGAGTGAGTGAGTGAGTGAGTGTGTGTGTGAGAGAGAGAGAGAAAGAGAGAGAGAGAGAGAGAGAGAGAGAGAGAGAGATCTAGTTGATTTAAGGACACTTAATAGATCATTTGCAAACCTTATTTGACAATTTATGATAGTTTGTAGTTGTTATTACATATACCATTGCTGATAATGTTGCCTATCTTAAATAATAATTAGAACCAAAGTTTCTATATTAGTGTTTCACATTTACAATTCATGTTATGCTATTGTCATTTTTATCCAACATTATTCAATTCTATTTTATTTATGATTAATTTCAATGTTAATATATTCATATAATCAATATTAAAGAATACTATCACTGTTCATAATTTCACTCATAATCATCGTCATATTTGACACATTCACATGTTAATATTTAGTATTTGTAATTTTATTATTTTACTTATTTGTCAATTTCATTTGATAATTTTTTTTATACAGCTTTTCATGTATATGAGCCCCCCACTTCCCAGCCCCCAACCCTCTTCACTGGTTTCAAATTTATGTCCTTTATCTCCCGTCCTCAAACCCGTCCTCCAAGATAAAATCTTCGTTAAAGCCAAACCAGATTACAACAATGCCATACACAACTTCAAAAATCCACTTCACAAAATACGGACCATACAAAACTACACCTGCTCTGCGGAAAACCCATATCTGATTTCCCTCAGCTGAGCTCTCATCGTATAGACTATTATCAGTTTTTGTAATTATTAATTAACTAAACAATTGTTATATTAATAAGATTTCAATTTTTAATTAATTATTTTTAAATTTGAAATAAATAATAGTTACAGACATTTTGGGTGCTACATAGACGTTGCCCTGTATAGAGAGGAGGTTCATCGGAATCTTTCTATATCATAAAACAAAAACTCTCAGACAAAATCTTTCCTTCTTAAAACTCTCCACATACTAAATTAATTGCTGTAGTTCAGGTATGCTCTCACTCTTGATATGGTAAGTAGCTTTATTATTGAGGGCCTTCCGGGCATTTCGCAATTTTGTGTATGTGAATCTGCTTGAGCTCCGCTCCATTGAATAATCAAGCTCTACGGCCACGATTTTTTAGGATTTCTAGTTGCCCTCCAGAGATTAAAACCTAAGCATTTGGAAAAGTAGGAAAAATCAAATTGTGTTCTTTATTCAGGTATACTAATATGCATCTAATGTAATGGCAGTTCAGATGGATTTGCAGCATTTGAAAAGTTTGATCTCTTAACGTTCTAGAGCACTGAAAGTAATTTCTTTCAACATAATTCTCTGTCTGAATGTGGGATTTTAAAGTTTCTTCTTCACCTAATTGTGGGTCCACAAACGGCATTAGTATTTGAGTTATAGTGATTTTAGTGCAAGCCGGGAGAATTCCACTGTTATAAAAGGATTGAATAGATAGGCCAATCTCAAGAAAGCGAAACTTTAAGTGAGAATGGAGCTTCTACTCTTCATTCCATGGCTTCTATTCTTAACAAGTTCTCAACTGTTGTGCAGCATGGAAGCAGCAACAACCACAGCTGGTTTGTACAATTGTTTCTCTTTAAAGATTATTTTTGGTGACTATGAAATTGGTCTAATCTGCTTTTGCATTAACTTGCATGTAAATTTTTTCTTAGTATTTTGGATGGCTGGTTTAAACATCATATTGATTTGTAGAATTGAAGTGTTAATAGTAAAATTGACCAATTTTTTCAAAACTTAATTGTTTCTTACTATGATGTTTAAAGATTATTTTCTCGTTTATTATCAGAAACTAGAATCTTATCTTTACATCTTATAGATTAAATTTTATTGAATCCATCTACGATTTTATTTATTGGTCAACATTTCTGTTCATGCTCCACATCCATTGTCACAACTTTTTGTTCACTAAATTTTGCCATAACCACATAACTTTTAATCAAATTCATTCTGTTGTCTTATTTACCGGTGATCCATTATCAAAATTTCAATCTTTAGAAATCTAAAATATCTTTAGAATCTATGAAATTGGTCTAAACTATTCGTGATTTCTTTTAATCAGCTTCTGCAATTACATTCAGTGATCTATAAATTTCGATTTTAGAACGTTTACATCTCTGCTTTGTAATAAGGAATGTTATGATTTGTAAGATTGATTGGATCTAATACGATGGTGGAAACATGCAGGTAATCCGGTCTTTCCATACCCATTTATGACATTGGACGCCGAGAAAGCAGCTTCAAGAAAATACGATTACATAATCGTTGGAGGAGGCACAGCAGGGTGTCCTCTGGCTGCAACCCTTTCACAGAATCACACTGTTTTGCTACTGGAGAGAGGAGGATCTCCTTACGGAAATCCAGATATTGAGGATGGATCTAATTTCGGGAAGCCGTTGAATGAAACAGATAAATACACTTCCATAGCTCAGCAAGTTCTAACAGAGGATGGAGTGATGTTGGTGAGAGCCAGAGTTTTGGGAGGTGGGACCGCCATTAATGCCGGATTTTACAGCAGAGCGAGCTTGGGATACATTCAACGCATGGGATGGGATGAGAAACTGGTGAATGAATCTTTTCTGTGGGTGGAGAAAATGAATGCATTCAAACCGGATCACCTTTCTCGGTGGTCTAGAACTCTGAAAAATGCACTTTTGGAAGTGGGAGTGCTTCCTGACAATGGGTATACTGTGGATCACTTGGAGGGGACAAAGATCAGTGCTTCCACTTTTGATAACAATGGCAAGAGGCACACTGCTGCAGATCTGCTCAAGTATGCAAACCCTAATAATATTGTTGTCCTGCTCAATGCCACTGCTTCTAGAATTCTCTTCAACTCATCATCAGGTGCGTAATTAAGCAAATTTGTACTTTTGGATCATGTTTGTTGTTTTAGTGTATCTTAAATTGGCTTCTTTTATTTTGAGTATAGTATTTGTTTGGTTAAAGTTGCAAATAGATATTGTTATATTTTTTTGGGCGAAGAGATGCGTGAGAATGTGTTAGTGCATTCAATTGCCTTCCATGATATCTTGAGTACTTCCTTTGCTTTTTGTTGAGGTCTGCACTCAATTTTTCTATTATTAATTTATTTTCCATTATGTGGTCTGTTTGGCTGCCGGAATAGAAATATGGGAATAGGAATTTTTATTCTGGAATAAAAATAGGGATACATATTCCTATTCTCTGTTTGGTTCAACCAAAATTTGATGGGGAATTTAGGATACAAAAATTTGTGTTTTTAAAAATAAATAAAATCATAATAGGAATACCTATTCCAATTCTACCTAATTCGCTGAAATTGTAAATACTCATTTTTGGGCCAATACATATTCCTATTACATTCCTATTCGCAATTTTGATTTAGTGCACCTAAATGGAGAATTCAAAATTTTAAGAATTTACATATGCCTTTTGTACTCGTATTCCCACAGCCAAACGGGTAGGTAGAGAAAATGAGTAATATCATTGAGGAGTTATTTTCCTAATATATTAGTTTATAATATTATTGTGAAATTTAATTGTAGAGTTTTAGAGTTAAATTTTCATTTAGAAGGTAATATTTATAAATATGAAGAGTTAAGACTTTTCATATATATATACATATATATTATTCTGATTTAATATTCTTACCTATTAATATTTTTTCTAAAATCAAGTTCATTAACTTGTTATTCTATTTATAAAACTTTTAGCAAATGTTGTACCTTCAATGCCAATAACTGTAATTCATTGTTATTTTTTTAAAAGACTATTATTTTTATGTATAACTAATTAGATTTCCATCATTGAATATTAAAACTTTTGTTAAATTCCTAGGAAAAAACTAGAAAAAAATGTCCTACAAGGTAAAGGGCAAATAAATCTAACCCAACAGTTGATTTTGTACATGCAACTATGATTTATATTTTATTTTTCTTAAAAATATAAATACAATGTTTGTATAAGCTAAATTTCTTTTTAAATATAATAACTAAGATTTCACTTGATTTATAGACTCTCCAATTCATTTTATTTTTTAATTAAAAAAAATTAAAGCTTCACGTTCTGAACTCCAGTACTTAACATCCACTCCTTTATTCCACTTGATTGTTTTATATGTTTTTTGTCAAATAGCCAAACATATAGTTTATTCCATATGCTTTTCGAGAGGACAATAAAAAAATAACTTACATAGACAATGTATCGAGAAATGAATAGGTTTTATGCTTTATATCTTTAGGACTGAAACCAAGGCCTCCGTGTGGCTACCCACATCAAAAGTGGGGAAAAAGCCCAGGGCTGAATTTCTACTGACACAGATATCAACTAGAAGTAGTGCGTTACAGCTGCTAAAAATGATGATTATTTGAAGCTCACTGCACAGCAGTGTGGTCCAATCTGAATGTAATGATATTTATCTAGTGTAGGTTGTTAACTCATTCAATTACAGTTTCTGCCATCCAACCCTGGTTTCATAAGCTTGCACGTTACGTCAACATAATCACATCATTTTAGAAATCAAAAGAAAATTCAGATTCTCTACCACTGACTGAACTGCTTTAGGAAACACTTCAGATGTATATAAAAAATTTAAATCTAGAATGATCATGGAGCTGAACATTTTTTATTTTTTTATTTTTTGATCAAATGAACTCAAATCTGATGGTTTTTCTAAAAATTTTGATTTGGGATTAAAATTTAAATCTACTATAACCATGAAGCTGGACTGAAATTTATATCTAATATGATCATGAAGCTGAACAATTGTTTTTTGGATCAAATGAACTCAAATCTGATAGTTCAAAAAAAAAATGATGCAGGAATGCTGAGGGCTCGTGGTGTAGAGTTCATAAACTCAGTCAATAGTAAGTCCTATCAAGCATTTATCAATGAATCATCATGTTACAGTGAGATAATTTTGTCAGCTGGAAGCATTGGGAGCCCTCAACTTTTGCTTTTAAGTGGAATAGGACCTTACAAAAATCTTAATAAACTGAATATATCTGTTGTAAAACATACGCCTTTAGTTGGACAAGGGGTCCAAGATAACCCTCGTGCAACAGTAGTGTTACAATCCCCTATACCATTGAATACTTCTAGCATACAAGCAGTAGGCATTTTGAACAATTCTGAGCTCTATGTATTTTCCAGTAGCTTTGTGCAGCAAATTCCATCAAATGGTTCCAAGCCCATAAACATGTATGGTGGGGTACTCCTTGAGAAATTAGCTTACCCCTTATCAAGAGGAAATCTAACTCTTATTAGTAGGGATCCTAGAGATAATCCTTCCCTTCGCTATAACTACTATTCTAGTCCTATAGATCTAAATAAATGTGTACAGGGAGTCAAGGTAATAGCTGGTATCTGTGAAACAAAATCTATACAAAAATATGCATACAAGGATAAGTCTAATGATACAAGGAGGCTGCATTTCATTGGGCCATCTTTACCTAATATTAAGGATGAGGGGGCCATAGCCAAGTTTTGCATGGAAAATATCAATACCATGTGGCATTTTCACGGAGGGTGTGATATTGGCTCTGTGATTGACAAGAGTCACAAAGTCAAAGGTGTCAATGCTCTGAGGGTTGTTGATGGTTCCACCTTTAGGGATGCACCTGGCACCAACCCACAAGCAACTACCTTGATGCTCGGAAGGTACATATAAAATTGAAATGTTGCACTTTTATTTTTCAGTCTTTCTTTTATTTTAAATTTTGTCTCATAAACTATAATTAGATTTTTAATAGAGATGATGACTTTGCAGATATATAGGAGTGAAGATTTTGCAAGAACGTGGGGTTTCTATATGATTCAAAGGGAATTTGTACATGATTCAAGCAGGATTTCTACCATCTATACATTCCTCAATGTCTTTTTTTTTAGAATTTTCAATAATATATATGAGATTTATTTTTATAAATGACTAAAATATTAACTAAAGAATAAGTATGACACATAATTTTGTAGAAAGCTTATGATTATATGGAACAACATTACATAAAATAATATTAATTTAATTGAAAAATATCAATGTTATGTTGGAGGTTTATTTATCTTCAAATATTTGAATTTAAAAACTATTTACCAATGGTACATATCTAATATATCTAATGTAAAAAATATATTAATTTTATGAAAGATGCATATAAAAATTTCAACATACTAAATAGATATTAAAGTATAAATAAGCATTTATAAAAATAAAATGTGTGTTTGATTTCCTAAAAAATAATATTCATATAATTTCATATAGATTATATATATATAATTATCAACAAATTTTTTGTATTATTACTCTAAAATAATGACCCTTAGTAAAATTATTCACTTAATTCCATTCTTAATTATTTAATTATTTTAGTAAGATTTTTTTCCCTCAAATTATATGATATACTATAATTACAGCGAAAATATTGTAACATGATGAAGCCATTCCTATAACACAAATCAATTTGAGCCTTCTATTAAAAAAATTAATAATTATGAATTTAAACTTTATGAAAACTATAAATATTTTTAAAACTAGAAAAATAACCATTGGTAGAAATTAATTGAGTGTAAGAAAAACTAAATGAATGCACCTAGAAAAATTTTGATTTTTTTAGTTGTTTGAATTATTCTAACAAAAAATAGAAATTAATGTTTAAAGTAATGAAATGGAGCTATTGTACATTCTAAGTTTTTTTTTGAGTGTTTCTAATAGACTAAGCTTAATCTTTAAACAATTTTTTGCTACAAAGATTAGTATAGATTCTAAAGGTACTTTTAAAATTCTACCTATGTTTGTACTTATATTTAGAAAATTGTTTATGCTTATAAATAGCTTTAAGAATCTACTATAGACATTGAGTAAATCTTTATAATTTTCTACATTAATAATATTTGAAAATACACAAATTATAATGTGCAAAGAATAGATCATTATTGTGACATGGAATTTAAGATCATTAGATTTAGATTTGGACATAATTTTAAAAATAATAATATAATGTTCTTACATAGTCCTAAAAGTGATATAAAATGAAAGAGCCTCTCACTCTCTCACACACATCCCACCTCAAGTGGCAAAAAAATGAAAAGTGAATATAACTTCTGAAGTGCATTCTTTTATTTCCCATATATCCCCCTTTCACGTGCCAATTTATACCATAAACCATAAGAAAACATAATTGAAAGGGGACTATAAATTTTGAGGTGTATTCTTTTATTCACAATATTTACTTCTTATGTACGGAAATGTGTACAACTAAGTATATGCAAAGTAGAAATGAATGAGACTCATCTAAAAAAATGTATTGAGATTATTCTATTTGAAAAAATAAATTAAAAATTTAGCTTTACATAAACCAAGAATATAATTCACATTGATTTCTAGTGTATGTAAATGCACTAGTATAAAATGCAAAATGGGAAATGATAAACATAAAAACTAAGGATCAATAATATCATTATATTAAGGTGGCAGCAACTGGTTGGAGGTTGTTGTGGAATCCAAGAACTGGGTGGATTCTGGGATAAACCTAAGGTTGTTTTAGGTGTTGTAGGGCCAAAGATTTCACTCCTAGATTCTATGGTTGATTTGATTTCCTCAAAACTCTCCTTGTGCCTTTTTGGAAAATTTGTCTCTATCCAACCTAAAGTTGATATGGTTAGGAAATGGTGCTCTTCTAAGTGGATGCTATAGATGTCTTGGTAACTATCTTGGCAATGGAAAACTCCCTCTCCCTATTTAGTTTTGCGGTCGAAGTGAACCGAAACACTACCCTGATAGGCTCTTGGCATTATGGAAATTTTTTGTTAATGCTTAGTAGATGGCAACTAGGTTTTTCTATTCAAATTGGCACCTATTTAGATCTAATTACCTTGGCTTCCTCTTGAATTATGGGATGAGAGAGTGTTCAAGTGTATTGGAGATTCTTTTGGACACTTTATCAAGGTTGACCTTACTACCAGTTCCAAGACTAAATTGGGTTTTTCAAGAATATGTAAATGTGGGGATGAACAAACCCTTTCTAACTATAGTGGCTTTGAAGTCAAAATGGGGTTTTTGGTCACAAAAAATTCTTCACAAGAATGTTGCTCCCTTTTTCCAAAACTATAATTTGTTTAGCCACCTCATTGTGGACTATAGGTGTAGTGAAAATATTAAAGAGAAAGTCTCC
This sequence comes from Cupressus sempervirens, assembly GCA_028749045.1. Classification (NCBI taxonomy): domain Eukaryota; kingdom Viridiplantae; phylum Streptophyta; class Pinopsida; order Cupressales; family Cupressaceae; genus Cupressus; species Cupressus sempervirens. The sequence continues at coordinate 237,596,851 of CM053789.1, read as the reverse complement.
TCACTAGGAATGGTTGTGGTGGAAGGCTCGAGGACTTCAGAAACAAAAGACTAGATTAATGTGGAGTCCCTGAAGAGAAAGGAGGTGGTGGCTACGCATTTCCCAAGCAAGAATGAGGGACTATAGAGGAGGATGAAGAATGAACCAAGCAAAAGGGGATGGAGAGGGCCCTTGAGATGAGGGATATTACTATACCAAAAGAGAGGGTGACTACTAACAATGCCTCTATGATAGAGGAAGATTTTTCTCTTGAGCTTGAAGAGGGGGACATTGTTGTGTTACATATTAAGTTGCTCACCCAACAAAAAGGGTGATTGATAATAGTTATTTGAACCCCCATAATGCTTCAGGCCATTGAACCCTGTAACATCTCTCTAGTGAAGGAGAATGGTTCACTTGGTTTGGATGGTACCCTAGTAATTTCACTCCCAGGTAATGTTGAAGTTCATTGTTCCATAAAAATTGGAGTTAGTGGGTGCAACCTGGTTAGTGATGCTGGATGGGCAGTCCCCAAAAGGAAATTAAGGGATTCAAATAAAGTAAATAATGGGATGACTACAAAAGTGGGGAGACATCCAACCAAGAGCCTTTGATAGAAGGAGACAACTAAAGATATAGCATAGGGGAGACAAAAGACCCTTGATGAGATTCAAATGTAGTGAAGATGAAGATAATATGCAAGAATGTAAGAGGGATAAATAGTTCCAAGAAGTAGTATGAAGTTAAAAAACAAGCTCATAGACTTGAAAGAGGGCATGATTCTTCTACACGAAGTTGAAATGACGGAGAAAGCATTCTTGAGAGTGGCTAAATATACATGTGGCCAGGAAAAAATTTCTCTTATAGTGTTGCGATGGGTTCTTTAGGAGGCATTGTGACTCTCTCTAATCTGGAGAATGTCATGGGTACAGAGATGCTCCTAGGCCTCCATTTCACAGTGGTGGGCTTTGCCTACAAAATATTTAACTGGATCATACTTAATTTCTATACCTGCAACACCTAGGTGGATTTTGGTCTAGGAAGAGGTGACAAAAGTTACTGACTCTATGATGCATGAGAACATTGTGTGCATCAGGGACTTTAATACCCCCTATGTCTCGAAGAGAAAATAGGTGGCTTAGAGGACTTCTCTGAGAGTATGTATGACTTGGTGGGCTTCCTTGGCCGAAATGATCTTAGATATTGATCTTTAGGGAAATCCTTTCACTTGGTCAAATAACAGATTAGGGAATAACTTGATTAAGGTTAGGCTTGATAGTATTATTATCTCAGTGGGCTAAGACATTATACTGAATACCATCTTAATAGCTTATCCAAAGACCATCTCTGACCATTCTATGTCATTATTCTCTTGGAAGAAGCACCAAAAAATTAGACAAATACCCTTTAGGTATGAGATAATGTGGCACTAACACCCAGAATTCAAAGAATGAATTTCTTGATGGTGAAACACCCTAGTTCAAGGTTCAACCATGTACTATATTACTAGAAAACTAGAAAGGATATGTAAAGAGGTTAGAGGGTGGAGTAAATTTTCATTAGCAATATCATTAAGGAAAAGAAGATGACTAAAAAGAATATTGAGTCCCTCCAAGACAATCTAGATAGTGGTAACTCATCTCAACATACTCAATAAGAAAAGAGGTAATGCCAAGCTAAGTGGAAAGTGTTGTTAGAATGAGAGGAAGTTTTCTAGAAGTAACGATCAAGAGTTCAGTGGCTAGAGGAGGTGAAAGGAACACAACCTTCTTCCATAGGTTGACATCAAAGAGAGAAAAGAGGAACACCATTAGCCTATTGGTAGATAGTAATGGTTAGGAAATATTAGAGGAGAATGAGATGGAGGACTGGGTCTCTAAATACTTTTTGGAGATCTATAACCCCTCGCCAAAAAAAAATAGTATAACCACTAAGGATAATATTTTAAGGATTATGAGCTTGGTGGTTGATGAACAACTAAATAATGCAATGATGCTCAAGGTTGTAAAGGAGGAAGTGATAAAAGTTGTGTTTAGTATAAACTATTTTAAGGCCATAGGGATCGATGGGTTTCCCCCTACATTTTTTCAAGAGTTTTGGGACATTGTCAAATATGATATTTCTCATGCTGTGTGGGACTTGTTGACAATTGGCTAATAAAGATATGTAATTTTTGTCATTTATGGAAACACGTGATGTACATGCTTGCAAAAAACCTTGGAAATAAAGATACTTAGCTTTTGGCACCCAAAAAATGTCTAAGTATGAAGTTGGTTTATAGCAGTGTATTATTTTGTTGTAACTTGTTACAGACGTCATATTATGATTAGCCAAGTTAGATGGATATAGTATACATGTTGATGATGATGTATACAACCTTAGAAATCAGTATAGATTGTATGGAAAAGAGATATTTGGGTTTTACCACTAAAATAGAACAACATAATTAAAGGTAAAGGAATTATTTTATTTACAAAATAATTACTTGACCAGTTAGGGCCAACATCCTAGATGTCTACTCTAAGTTTGAAATGTATATTATGATCTTAGCCAACCTAGCAACATTTGTGAAAAGGCATGGTATTTATGCAAAGGACATCAAGCAAATTCAAGTGTGTAGTGATATCTTGTGTTGAAAAATTGTATTGTCATAAATGATATGTGAACTTTTGTGAAGTGATATATGTGAAGTTTTGAGAAGCTACTTTTGTGATCTGAGATCGAGCTAAAGATCAAAGATCAATCAAGAAAGAAGTTACCACACTTATATACCAGAGGACTAATTACTTGTTTGGGCAATGAGCTCTTCTTGTAATTGGAAGTGCATGTTTTGGTAGTGGGCTCATCTTGCATCTACTATACTACAAATCATAATAGGGTTGGAATCTCCTAACATGGATTCAAAGTCTCCTAATAGGGACTCTCTATGCTAAATTTTCTCATTGACTCCTAACAGGGTCCATCCTCTAACAAGGAACATATATATCAATATATTATCTAGTGGGTATCATCCTTATCAGGTTTTTTGGCCAGGATTTCCCTAGTTAACAAAATATGGTGTTATGAGTTATCTTTTTGCATGGTTACTGTTACTCTCCAGCATTACTATTTTGCTTTATTACGTATGGTTCAAAGTAATAAATAATATCTAGTTGCCAACTAAATTTTGTAGATTACTGATTCACCCCCCCTCTTAGTAATTCCTATTTCTAATAGGACTTTGTGAGAACAAGAAAGTTACTAAAGGAACTTAACCAAACCTTCATTGTGTTAATACTAAAGATAGAAGTGTCGAGACATCTTGAGTAATTTAGACCCATAAATCTCTACAACATAGTTTATAAGATCTTCCCTAAGGTCATGGTGAACTCCATTAAACCTCTTCTTGATAAGTTTATAGGCCCCTAACAAAATGGATTTTTCCTTGGAAGATATATTCTAGATGTGGTCATTACTACCCATGAGGTGGTAATGAAACTAAAAACTTCGAAGGCCTATGATAAGGTAAGGAGGGAATTCTTGTTTTCTATTCTAACCAAGTTAGGATTCAAAGATATTTTTTTAGAATAATCATGGCTGCAGTCAACACCACTCAATTCTTGGTTTTGGTAAATGGGGACCCCAGACATATTGTTTTCCTTCTCTCAAGGTCTATGAGAAGGAGACCCCCTTTCTCCCTACTTATTTATCATTATGGCAGAGGTGTTGGGAAGAAACTTAATGGCCTTGGAAAATGATGGTAAGATAAAAAAACATAAGATGTAATGCCCCACCAAGGAACCCAAAATAAATTAACCTAAAGTTTCACTAAGTTTGCTAATTTTTTTTAAAAAGATAATAACAACAAGAAATAATATAATGGAAGCAATAACTCACATACATACAAGCATCATAAATATATTACATCTCCTAAGGGTTTGATGATGTTTAATCATGTATGTAAAAGTTTATTAATATTAAATTTAACACATAACCCAAAATCCACATCATGGAATAATCACAAGTATGAATCCAATAAATAATATATAATTACATAAGATGCCACTCGACATAATCAGAATGCATAATCATCCACTATAAAAGTCATAGGATATGAAAACTCAAAAAATATACATCATCAATAAAATACATCATCTCATAAGATCTTTGATAAACAAATATAGTATAACAGAATATAACCATCCAATAGAAATACAAGATTAGAAAGAAAGGAACAACTGCACAAGTACATCTAGCAACAACATCCAACTATTAGATCTCAATGGTATAAGAAAAATGCACTACCACCTAACCTCAGGGAACCTAAATGGCCCACTCCCACCATGCTAAAGAGATAGTCTAAAGTCCCATACATATATCAATCCACTAGTCATAACCAACATCTAGGTCAAAGAAATCCTAATAGCAACCTATCTCAAAGGTACCAAAACCCAAGTAACATCTAATCCTAGAGATAATAAGGACACATAGGAAATCTACTATTCAAGTGAGCAAGTCATCACATGATCCAACTCTAAGGTTACCCTAGTAGCCTCTTTGGACTCCAACCCCCTAGTGTCTCTATGTGGTACTAGTATCCTTTTATATAGACAAGGCATACAAATGAAGCAAGGTTGCAACCAAGCATCATCTCTACTCCCATCCTAACCTATAATTAAATTTAAATTAATTTAAATTTAATTAAATTAAATTTAATATAACAACATACAATAAAGCATTTTAGGCCCTACGGCCGATGGCATGCTCCCATGATAGTGTTGTTGTTGTAGCAGCTACTACCGTGCAATAGTATGAAGGTAGCCACAGGTGGGTGGGGGGTTGGTGGCCCCACCCACCTTTTAAATATAATTTTTTAAAATTGATTTTTTAATATAAAAAAACATAAAAATGAAAGTCAACACATTAAAACGCCTTTTCATGATTTTCAAATTTTTAATATGTGATAAAAATGATCATAGTAAAATTATTTACTATGGTAATTTTTATTAACATATGTTTTTAAAAATAAATTTATGTGATCGATTTGATAGGAAAAATATAAGTAACCAATCAAATTTTGCATATCAAATTTTGATTTCTTTTTGCTTGCAATTTATCAAATTACAAATCTCTAATACATACAAAAAAAGGGGTTTCAAATTTCAAATTTATTTATAGATGTTTTTGAAATGAAGAACAATAAAATTTACAAACAAAGGTTTCAATCCAATTAAATTTTGAAAACAATTCCATTCAGACACGGAGAAGATAATTATTTCAATGGAAGATACTATTGCGCAAAACCCACAAGATCCTAACTGGATCTGATGCTAAATAATGGATGTATAGAGATCGCAAGAAAATTCATTTTCTCTCAATAACCCTCTTCTTGAAAATTGGCTCCTCCAAATTTATGTTCAAGGAAATGAGCTCTAATTTCTTAATAAAGAGCTTTCTCCCTTTAGGGTTTTAGTTTTGCAATCACACGAAACCTTTTCCTTAACTATTTTATTATATTTTAATTTCATGTGCAAACTTTTTACAATTTAATTAAAATAACTTTATTAAATCAATTCCTTTCACTCTTTCATTAAATTACAAGACATCTTCAATAAAATATTTATTAATTAACTAATAATCATATTTAGAGTTTATTATAAAATTGAAACTCCTAAATAAATTATTATTAAATTAATTAAATATAATCACTCCAAAATTATAACTTTAAATAAATCTTTAAATTTAGTTCTTTTATTTAATTAATTTCTCAATTAATTAAATATAATTAAATAATGATTTTTCTTCATAAATTTTTTATTAAATTAAATCATTAAATCATCTTTTATTTTGATTTAATTATAACTAAAAGTCACAACTCACCCACAAAACTAAATATGAAAACCCATAATAAAGAACAAAGTACTAGATCAAACTGAAGGATCAAAATCATGAATTCACATCACTTGGCAAATTCAGAAGGGTAAAACTTAGATACTTGTTCTACTTTCTAGGACAATTGGCTTAAGGTTAGGATTTGGACTTAAGAACTATCTCCCCTCTTTTACTATTGAGATACTATGATAGGGCATGCTCATCTTGGCATTTCAGGGAAGTTGATGCCTGATACCTACAATTTGCATAAAATTTGAGCATGTACATACACATATAATCTAAACTAAATATGCAATGGTGGGACGTGGTGCATTGTGTAGATCCCGACTAGTAGGTGATTAAAAATCCCTCCCTTAACCACATTAGAAATGTCAATCATCAAGTAAAAAATATAAGTACACCATACACTTGCAAGTATGGGGTAACTAACCATACAAATTGTATATAAATCATCTATCTATCTATCATCATGAGATATTTAAATTTCACTAAATGAACAAACATATATCATCATTGAAAGGATAAACATGAACACCTAACATAACCATGTACCAATTAGCTCATCCGGTATATCAACTAAGTATGAAATAACATCCAAACAAATTGGGTAACCAAGTATCACTAATCATAAAACATAATCATCAAACTAGGCTAAAAGAATATGAAAATACTACATGAAAAGTCAACTAGGGGTAGGCATTACATAAGACCTACCTCATCAAGCCCCTTGTAGGTGCTCCAACAATTTTTTGATGACACCTTCTTGTTTGGGTTGACCTTTGTTCATGAAGCAAGGTCTTGGAAGACCATTCTTAACCACTATGAGAAGGTCTCTAGTCAATGCATAAATTATTAGAAAAATTATGGTGTATTTTTTAATACGAACAATGACATGAGTAGAAAGGTTATTAGAATTATGGAAGTCTAGGAGGCAAGCTTACCTGATACTTATCTTGGCCTTCCCCTCACTATTAAAGAGGCGTCTTCACTATATTGGAATGGGCTAGTGGATGCACAAAGAGGAAGCTTGCAGGATGGAAAGGTAAAATACTAAGAATTGTGGGGAAACTTCTACTACTCTTGACATCCTTACAGGGCATTCCTGTGTATTTTCTCTCCCTCTTTAAACTCCTAGGTAGATATAGGGACATTATTGAAAAAATCCACAAAGTTTTTTTGTGAGGTCAGGAATAAAGGATAAGACCAGAATAAGTTTTGTGAGCTAGGAGAAGGTCTGTTGACCCAAGTCCTTGGGGGGTCTTAACATTAGAAGGATTAGACATCTGAATAAAGCCCTCCTGTCTAAAGTAGGATGGAGGTTGATGAACTCCTTGAGAAATTGGTGTAGTATTGTCAAGGCTAAGTACTTATGGGGGGACTCATTACATCGTCATCTTTGGAACAATGTGCTTGTCTCAGGATAAAAAATTTGGAATAATGTTGTGCACACCCATACAATTTTAAAGAAGAGCACTCACTAGATCTTGGGTAATGGGAATGACATTAACTTTCAGGAGGATCAATGGATCCATGATGGCCCCCTCATGTTTATCAAGTTTCAACCTTTAAGAGATTATTGTAGCATGCATTATGGTACTCTGCTTAGTAACTACATCACCCTTTTTAATAGATGGAAAAGACTTCACAATCAAAATAATCTAGGGACAACGTTACTTATAGAGCTCTAGAAAAAGTTACAGTATTATCATATCCCCTCTACCCCATTGGAAGATTCTTTGGTATGGAAAATAAACCCCTCAAGAGAATTCATAGCAAAATCTACTTCTAATTGTTGTCTTGAGGGAGTTGATGCCCCAGGGGAGTGGACGAATGTGTGGCGCCCTTATATCCTTCCAAGATCAACTTCTTTGGGTGGTCAACCTTACATGGGGCAATCCTCACTAGTGATAACCTACAGAAGAAAGGGGTACAACTAGCCAACTACTGTGTGTTATGTTACAACACAACAAAATGCATTCAACACCTCCTCATACATTTCCCCTTTGCTTTGGAGGTTTGGAGGGAGTTTTTATCTAATTTAGAGATTCAATGGTGCATCAATGAGGACCTCCATCAGTTTGTTAATTGGGATGGTCCCTCAAATCACCCAAACCTCCAAACCTTCTAGAGAATCATTCCCCCTTATGTGTTGTGGAAAATTTGGAAGGAACATAACAACCATATATTCTAGGAAAAAGTTGTTCCTAGCTCGGTGGTGGTTTAATAAATGACTAGGCACCCAAATGAATGTAGTGAGATCTAGCATTGGAACCTGCCCCCCTCCCAAATAAAAAAGAACCCACGTAGTGAGTGCTTCTAATTTAGTTTTGCCTCTTTCTATTTCATTTATTATTTTTTCTTGTGTGCTAGGAGGAGGTCTTGCAATTGGTTCAGGTTGTGGAATTTGTTGTTCTTGTTGTGGAGGGTTTTCGTTTTGATCTTCTTGAGGGTTTTGGTATGGATCTTGTTGAGGGTTTTGGTTTTGACCTTCTTGGGGATTTTTCGGTTCATTATTTACATTTCCTGATAAGAAATCAATTGAAATCTAAATAAATAAATAAATTTAAAGAAAAATTGAAAAAAACCTACAAAACAATATTAAAAACATATAAAACAATGCAAAAAGAAAATTAGATAACATACATCATGCTCGTGATCTCAAACTTTGACTGTGAGGAGGCATATTGGAAAGGCGGGTGGCAAAAATAATGTCTTTTCTCAATCTACATATGTGTTGTGAGGAGGGAAAACTAGAAAATAGAGGAGAAATGAATGGGTTGCGGGTATGCATCCCATTTATAATATTTTGGTTTTTTATAAAGCACATATGCCCTATAGCGCATACGTGCTATTGAAAATTAGAAAACGAAATAAAAAAAATTTGTCACCTTTTTGGCACCACAACTTGGTGCACTTACCCCACACTATAGTGCATATGCACTATGGCTTGGCACACCCAAGCCATAGTGCATGCACGCTATAGTGCGTACGCACTATAGCGCATGCGCGCTTTGCAAAACTAGAATGAAAAAAAAGGTGTCATCTTTTTGGCACCACAACTTGGTGCACTTACCCTCATTGGTTAGTTGAAAGCTTGTGGAAAAACCAATCCAATGAGAGCTCAATTAGCATCATCTCTTGAATCCATTAAGACCCACATAGCTTTTGTTAGTGGTCAGTTAGATGTTTGGTAGGTTAAGAGGGAAGAACACAAAATATATTATCCAAATAAATTATCATATCAAGATGTTAATATATATATATATATATATACACACACACACACACACAAAAAGGTAGAATATGTGCATTATTTAGAAAGCCTAGTGAACAAGATACTATTAGAGAGGGTACTAAATGATTTTCCATCCATTGGTGCATACACGATAGTATTAGAAATAATTTTTGGGATAGATGGTGGATGGTTTTTGATGCCCCTCCTTGCAATAATCACAAGGTCCCAATGTATTTCTTAAGGAAATTATATTGTGAGTTTTTCCTTGGGGAGACCCCTAATTATTTTGATATATTAGACTCTCAGGGTAGAAGTGGGGGGTCATCATTTGAGAGGCTGGGGGAACGTCATGACCCTAATTTAGTTAGGGCACCTATGGTCAAGACACAGTGAGAGCATGTGACTATTCCTTCAGTTGTGAAGGAACATGTAGAGGCCAGCACTCTAGGGACTGTTATTGCTTTGACATAAACCCTTATTCATTGCACAAGTCCATTAGTTGAGGAGGATCCTTCTATACATTTCAGTCACATGTGCACATCATGTGGATCCTTATGCACATTTGGCAGTCATGCTAAAGATGGTGTGGATGATGGGCTAGTGACTGATCAGTTCCTGAATAAGACATTTGGCATTAACACACAGGTAAATTACAATTATAATAAACTAATTTGATCACATTTCATATGTATAGAGAATGACTAATTAATTAGCATGTATTGACATTATTCAAAATTCATGGTCAGAGTGTTGGTGACCCTAGTAGCGACCCCCGACCCCATTTTTTGTCTTGTCGACGAGTCCAGAGGTATGTATCGGTTTAATCATTTAAATGAATACATATATTTATTAAGTAATCATATGAAGGATTGACAAAATTTTTTTATGCATGTGCATTAGTTCTCTACAGGACCGTTGACATTCACTGCAAACTCCAAGCCTAGACGTGACACAAGCTTTGTAGAGGTACATTTGTTTCATGTTAATTTAATTCATTTGATTATATTTTTTTTATGTTTCATGTTACATTTAATGTGTATTGTATGACATGCAGCTCTTGACATCTAAGACTCCTCCTCATCTTTGCCAGTCTGTCGATCGTGGAGTGGCTACAACTATGGCTAGTTCATAGCCATTGATTGAGGTATGAAAGAATTTTCTTGGTTTTAGTTGTTGTTTATAATAGTTAGTATTGAAATTTATAATGTTATTTATAAGTGATTATATTGATTAAATTGTTGTAGGGTCTTGTCATAACCGATCATCCACGAGCCTTCGAGGTGGACTTGTAGAGCCACTATATGATGGCGGTAAGAAAATAATTAATTTTGTGTGTACATATATTTGATTTCAATGTATAATAATTATTGATTCATATCTACTTTGTTTGTATTAGCTTGAGTTAGAGAAGAGCCTCAACAAGAGGATGAGCGAGCGTGTGAGGAAGACCCCATCATTGCCACCATCTTCCTCCACATGACGATTGAAGACCTCTAGAGATTTGTTTCCTTCCCCTCATGGGAAAGAGAAGATATAGTTGATAGACATACATGTATAGGCATTAGTGGATATACATGTTGGATTTTATGTTGGTGGACATATTCGATATACATTTGATGTATATATGTCATTTTATATTTGATGTATGACATTTATTTGATGCATGAAATTATTAGATTTATGAAATTATTGGTTAATATATGATATGTTTGTTCATTTATGACATTATTGGTTATCATAATATATTATGTATTTGTTGATGTATGACATTGTTAGTTTTCATTTTATATTATATGTTTGTTCATGTATGACATTATTGGTTATCATAATATATTGTATGTTCCTTTATATATGACATTATTGGTTAACATAATTGATTATATGTTCGTTCATGTATGGCATTATTAGTTATCATAATATATTATATGTTCATTCATGTATGACATTATTGGTTATAATAATATATTATGAGGTTGCATGGGTACTTGTACCCACACCCCTAGTACTCATACCCACATACCCAAGTACCGAGTACTTGGTGTAGAGCATCATAGATAAGGACCTTGATTGAGATTTTGGATTTTTTTTTTGGTTTTTTGTTTGTGTATCAGCTCATTTCTTATCAAGCTTAATTCAATACCTAATCAGTTTGAAACTTTGATAAAATATTGATTAACAATAAAGTTTATCACTATTTAAGCATAAGTTTATCATTTCCAATATGTCATCGTCATATGATTTATGATCTTGTTCATGTTTAAAGTTTTCCTTCTCTATTATTTGTTTATCAAACTTAATTCAATACCTAATCTGTTTGAATTTTTTATACAATATTAACCAGCAACAAACTTTATCAATGTTAAAGACATAAATTTATCATTTGCAATATTTCATTGTCATATGATTTATGATCTTTTTGTTCATGTTTAAAGCCTACCTTCCATGTTATGCATCTAAACATTTATCATAAATTATTATTACAAACATATAAAAAATCTGAAATTGAGAACAATACATTACATTTGCAAACTTTATCACTATTCTTGATTTGAAAAATCATTCTCATGACTCATAAATTCAGGTTTTCTATAAATATAAAAGTATAATTAAAAATAAAGTTTGACATACCCAAGTAACCCCATCCCCTATTATAAAAAATAGATATACCCATACACGTACCCTAAGTACCCCAAGTACCCCTATCCCTATGCAACCTTGTATATTATATGTGGATCTTGGTGTTTTCTATACACCTATGTGGTCTATAGGATCTCTTGCTACTTAGAACATCCACTGAACTTGCCCAACCTCCTCAAATAGAAGTTTAATGTGTGGTAATTTTTAATGAATATGGGATTTGGGACATTGTAGTTGTTAGATAGAAGTTTATGTTTCATGATGACCCTTTAATGCATCTAACTAATTTTATTTTCAGCACCACCCACTGAGAAAATTATTGTGCACCCACTTGCATGGGAACAGTGCTTAGTTTAGGTTTCTTAATCTCTCCACATAACATTCAAGCCTCTTGCAACATTTTTTCAATTTTTTGCAACCAAAATCATTAGTTAAATTCTATCTGAAAAACATTACTATACCAAAGTTACTATATGGGGAAAAACTCTTCAAACATTTGAGCAGATGTTGCAAATTTTGCATACCCCTATTTTATTTGGGGTCAAGGATAGTGCCTGGAGGATATACGCATTGAGTGGACTAAATATTAGTAGAAGCGTAAATATGAATGATAGAGGCTAAGAACCATACCAGGCTAGAGAGGATGAGGGGAAAATAAATAACAGAATAAGTTAGATGTTAAAAATTAACTACAATGCACAATATTATTATCCAAGTGGTACAATCTGAGATGTTGTACATATTGGTGCCTAATCTATTCCCCTAATCTACCACTAAGTTATCTCCTAGAGAATGGCAAGGCCAAATATGTCACTGCAACTGTTTGTAGTTAGCAAATATGTTAGGATAGGTGCCACTAGATGTGTGTGGCAAGTTTTTAGAAGACTTACATTGTCATATTTCTTTGATGTGTTCTGTAGGTGATGATTGTGTTGTTGATAGAGCAAAAAAGGGCTTATCTTAGTACAGATAGAGATATGTATCCCTGAGTTGCCCAAACCCTTGAGAAGCATTAATACCCATTGTGTCCAATTCTAGAATGAGACGTGGAAATTTCTGAGCAATTTGCACTTTTTTCTACCCCTATCCTTTGGAAGGAACTTGTTATGCTTCCATCATTAGGAAGAGGGTGTCTCTTGTTGGCAAACTTAGATGTTGATTATTGATGATCTGGTTACTATTGGTTGGGGTGGCACATAGAGGATTGAGTTCAATCGAAAATAGAGCCTTTACAACATTGTAGATTTCAATAGAGGTGGCTACTAATGGTGTGAGAGTTTTGAATTGAAAACAAGGTACATAACAAGCTAGGTAGGAAGACTGAGCACAAAGGTGGTGTCTAATCCTACTTACTTGGTGATGTTATAGGGCTTACAATGTAGTGGACAAGCTTGTGGTGTTGCCTATACTTGGTAGTTATGTTCTATGGAATGGTTTGCATATATTGCTATTTTTTTAAATTTGTGTTGAATTCGATGGCTTTGTCAACTTTGTCTTAAGATAGAGTAATTGATGCTAAGGATAGTAGCATGGGATAAGGCCTGTCATTCAATTATAGAAGTTAAAATTGGAGTAACATGGAAAGAGTTGTGATTTGTGGAGTTGGGAAGACCTTTTCCATAGTTGTGCTTAATGAAAAGTAGGTTTCCATACCATATGTGCTTCTTGAAGTAGTACATTTGAAGAAGGTGCAATATTAATCCTTTTATCAAAGGAAGTAGATCAACTTTGTGCCCGTCAATGACCAAATTGCCATGTGGGGATGTCTCAAAAACACAGGGGATTGATTAGAGATGATGGTACTTTGACTTCATTAGCAACTCAACAACATAAGTTTCACAAGTCCATATTCATTAGTAAAAACTATAGCTTTTGTTCTCTTATCTAACAAAATTTGCAAGCTGTGACCATTTAGTATTGGCCATGTTACAACTCCTTAGCATAAGATTTGTCTACCCCATGATGAATAGCTATTGTTGAATGACTGCTGATTGTTGCCATAATTTAACCACCAATCCATTATGTCAACATACACTAAGAAGGGAAGGGAAATGTTTGATAAAAGATATTGGTTGATCACCATTTCTATGATTGGGACTTCATTATGTTCTTCCATTGTTCCCATTCTATCTACGTAGTATGTAATTCCCTCCATGTTTTGCAAATGTGTTTACGTATTGTTCCAAATCTATCACTATCCTCCTCTTTGTTTTGACCTAATTTCACACCATGCTTGCAAGCCTCCATTATTCAAATAGTTGTTTACATTTGTAGCTTGGCTTTAATACCATGTTAAATTCGAAAGATTCAGCTTAGCCTCCATTATTCTAGCACTCAAAAGGATGGGACAAGGTTGGGGATAGGGTTTACCTAGCCACCCAGAGCTAATGAAATAGATAGTTTGATCCCACAATGAAAGGTGAGAGAGATTTGGCAGTTGGCAACTTTGTACTAACCAACACTACAAGTTTTAGAATCACCTAAGATGGCATCACAAAATTAAAATAGAGTATGATCTCCAAAAAGAGAGAGAGATTATTTTAGGTCTCCACAACATGGTCCTATAGGAACTAGAATTGCATCCATACCTTGCACGAGCTCTGAGATATGCCCCATCAAAGATCACTACCCTATGGCATTTAGTGACCCTTAGGGACGTTTCAGTTTGGCATGCCTGAGAATGTTCAAGTGCTCAACGAGATGGGACAAGGTTGGGGATAGGGTTTACCTAGCCACTTATACCTAATAGAATAGACAGTTTGATCCCATGACAAAAGGTGAGAGAGATTTGGCAGTTGGCAACTTTGTACTGGCCAACACTACAAGTTTTAGTATCACCTAAGATGGCATCACAAAATTAAAAAGGAGTATGATCTCCAAAAAATGAGAGAGGTTATTGTAGGTCTCCACAACATGGTCCTATAGGAATTGGAATTGCATCCATACCTCACACAAGCTCTGAGATATGCCCTATCAAAGATCTCTGCCCTATGGCATTTAGTGACCCTTAGGGACATTTCAGTTCGACATGCTCGAGAACATTCAAGCACTCAATGGGATAGGATGAGGTTGGGGATAGGGTTTACCTGACCACTTGGAGCTAACCAAATAGATAGTTTGATCCTACAATGAAAGGTGAGAGAGATTTGGTAGTTGGCAACTTTGTACTGGCCAAAACTACAAGTTTCAGCATCACCCGAGATGGCGTTGCAAAATTAAAATAGAGTAAGATCTCCAAAAAGTGAGGGAGTTTACTGTAGGTCTCTACAACATGGTCCTATAGGAACTAGAATCACATCCATACCTCCCACGAGCTCTAAGATATGCCCTGTTAAAGATCGCTTCCCTATGGCATTTAGTGACCCTTAGGGACATTTTGGTTCAGCATACCCGAGAATGTTCGAGCGCATAATAGGACAAGATGAGGTTGGGGATAGGGTTTACCTGGCCACTTAGAGCTAAAAAAATAGATATTTCTATCGCACAATGAAAGGTGAGAGAGATTTGGCAGTTGACAACTTTGTACTGGCTAACACTACAAGTTTTAGCATCACTTGAGATTGCATCACAAAATAAAAATGGAGTAAGATATCCAAAAAGTGAGAGAGGTTAATATAGGTCTCTATAACATGGTCCAATAGGAACTAGAATCAGATCCATACCTTACACGAGCTCTGAGATATGCCTCGTCAAAGATCACTAGCCTATGGCATTTAGTGACTTTAGGGATGCTTTAGTTTGGCATGCCCAAGAATGTTCAAGTGCTCAATGGGATGGGATGAAGTTGGGGATAGGGTTTACATAGCCACCTGGACCTAACAAAATAGATAGTTTGATCCCACAATGAAAGGTGAGAGAGATTTGATAGTTGGCAACTTTGTACTGGCCAACACTACAAGTTTCAACATCATCTAAGATGGCATTGCAAAATCAAAATAGAGTAAGATCTCCAAAAAGTGAGAGAGGTTACTGTAGGTCTCTACAACATGGTCCTATAGGAATTAGAATCACATCCATACCTTACACGAGCTCTGAGATATGCCTCGTCAAAGATTGTTGCCCTATGGCATTTAGTGACCCTTAGGGACATTTTGATTTGGCATGCTCGAGAATGTTCAAGCATTCAACAGGATGGGATGAGGTTTGGGATAGGGTTTACTTGGCTACCTAGACCTAATAGAATAGATAGTTTGATTCCATGACCCTTTTTCCACTAAGTTGCAAATTTGAGCAACTTTTACAACTTTCAACAATGCAACTTTGCACAAAAAGTGCAATTTTTACATTTTTCACTTGATCATAGTTCTACAACTTGGAAAAAGTTTGACAACACTAAAATAACTTATTTCAAAATGCTCAACCATTCACCAATTCCAAAACTCTTGCAAAGTTGTTAGCATTTTTGCAACTTTTCTTTGACAGCTTTTGCAATTTTTTGCAATTTTTGAAATCTTAACTCCTAGACACCTAAAACTTAACCTAATGACCCTAAGGACCTTTATAACATTCTAAGAAACATTAAAAAAAAAAAATTCTTGAAAAATCATCTATATTGCTCATTTTTATGCCTAAAAAGTGGCTCATAGTGTAACAACAGAGACTTGGTCCAAAATAACCATACCTCATCTTTTGATATGTTATAGAGGAGCGAAATGGGTATCCTAATGTTCAATTTATATTCTTGATGTTATGAAAAAATGTTGAGAAAAATGAAAAAGGATAGCATTTTATGCTAGTGTTTTTCATGAGTTAGAGTATAATTATATATCTTTTGTTATGATTGAGTTCAATATTTTAGTATTTTTGTTGATTAGTGTTGAAAATGATTTGAAATTTGAGTTAGTGATGATATGAAGACTCTAAATGGTATTCATGCTTCTTGTTGGTGTTCTTAGATCATGTTAATGGTTCACATTGATTGAGGAGAATAAATTTTTATTTATTTGATAGTTTTTTGGTGTTTCTTCATTTAGGGTCTAACTAATTTGATGAAGCAATAAGTTGTGATTCTTGGTGCTACTTTGATGATACCATTACATGATTTTGGTTATTCATTTGGATCCTATCCAAGTCTTAGATGACTTGATTTGGATAACATTATTGATTAAATATAATATTTATATCTTTTATCATAATAGGCATTAGCCAACTTTGTTTATGTTTAATCTTTTTAACATGTATAAATGAGATAACATTTTTATAATTGAGAGTATGTTAAGTATGCATAGGATGTGCAAAATAAATATATTATATGCATTTTATGAATAAGTAAAATTTGTGCTTCATTGGATTTGTCTTGGTATTTGAGATGTTTATCTTCTTGGTTGTAGTGGACATTATGTCCACTCGCTTGTAATCAAGATTATATCAATGAACCCAACTAAAGGAAAAATTTAAGATTTATTGTAAGGAATGTGCTCAACTAAAGGAAACTTCTTCAAACATGCTCATGAGTTCATCATCTCATTGTCTCAATCCAATCTATTCAAACTCCAATACTCTCCTGGGTTACCTAGTTCACCTAGTGTACCTAGTGCCTCCAACATACCAAATATCTAATCAAGCTTCCCACACTAACCCTAACACCTTGGATAACCTTTTCAAGGCCTATCTACCATGATCCAACTCTTCACCATGGTGCAGAGCACCTAACCCTCTTTCTTTTCATAATGTAATAAGGATCTCCCTATGACCCATCCACCTTGTAATGGACACAAGACCCCATGGTGCAACTATAAGCCTTGGGCATCAATTGGTCCAATAAGTGGATTTTTGGTCATTTTTATGTTTTATAGGTATGTATAGGTGTTTAGAACATTAATAAGGTTCCTAGGAGTGAGTAAAGTCCATTTGAAAACATTCTTGCAATAAAACTTATCATAAGCACAAAATTGCTAAAAAGTTGCTTAGCAACTTTTGCATTTTTGTTGACAACTTTTTGAAATGTAACTTCCAACGGTTCAAAACTATCAAGGGGTGGTTAAACCTATTGGAAATGAACTATTTAGGCTTAGATAATTTTAGGATGGTGAGGGTGTGAAGATTCAATTGTATTTTGCTCCCAAAATCAATACAATTTGCTAATTTCCTATGCAATTTACTGATTTTTTCCGTACAGTACAGAATATAAAGTTTGCAAGATGATATTTTGACTCTAAGAAGTTGAAGCTATCTTTTTAGAAGATTTTGGTGTTGGTTTAGAGTTTTCATCATTTACCTTGAAAAAGTTATCAAATTTTTTAGGGTGCTGGTCTGTGAAACCCTTAATTTCAGGGTTTGGTCATAAAAATGACCCTAACTTGAGTTCCTACAAGTGGATTTCCTTCTTCCCTAGTATGGAGCAAGTTAGGGATATACACTATTAGATTTTGGCAGTTTGGGAGCAGGAAGTTGTGTTGGTGATTTTTGGGGATGAGCCCTAGGTCAAATATTCACATGTATTTGACCTTTGTTTTGGAGAAATTCGAGTGGATAGAGTGATGGAAAGGGTTTGAGGAATTGATGTTTGAACAAAGTGCCCTTGTTTCAGCCTGAAGAACAACCTAGATGTGGAGACTGGATTCCATGCACCCATTTTTGACCACTTTCCTTGAAAACCAAGCCTAAATTAGCTAATTAGGTCTATGTACTTGGTTGTGGTTAGGATATACTGGAGTGGAGTTGGTCCTTGCAACTTTGGAGTTAGTAAGAACTAGGAAAAGGGTGATTGAATCTATAATTTATTCCTCAGGTCCTTTGTGAGTTTTAGAGTTATTGGTCAAAATCAACATTAGGAGACCTAATAGGCTTCTAGGCCTAATTTTGCAAATCTGGTTGAGGGTTGTTGGGAGTGCAACCAATAGTGGATTTACCTTATTTAGGATGATTGTAAATTTTTCTAAGCCTTTGCCGAAAGTTGTAAAGCCTAGAACAACAAAATCCCTATTTTTCCCATTTTGAGGGAGTTGGCTCTATTTGCTCAAGTTGGGTTTAGATTAGCTTTGTGTCTTGCTTGGAGTGGTGAGACTTGAAACTTTTCTTAGTGATTCCTAGGAGGTATATACACTTATGAGAGTAGAAAATAACATCAATTCAACCCTTGGAGTAAATTTGAAGGTTGTGTGAGATTTGGCTCATTTGTTGGCTTCCATTATAGGCTAAAGGGTAGACCTAGGGCTTCTTTGGTGTTTTTGGCTTGTAGTGATTCTAGCCACATCACTAGAGTAATAATAGGATCAATTTTTTCCTAATGTGAGGTTAGATAGGTTAGAAGAGCCCCACAATGCAATATTTTTCCTAATTGCTCAAAATTGCTCATTTGGCTCAATAGAGCATTTTTGGGTTTTGAGGGACAAATAAGGTAATAAATTGTTTTAGGGTAATTATTAGGTGTCTTGGATCCATCTTAGGCCTTTTGGAAATTTTGGTAGCAAGTAAAGCTAGTTTGGGTAAAAAATTTGCAAAATTGCAAAAATTGCTCATTTCTTACAAAGTCGTCATTGACAACTTTTGCAACTTTTATGCAAAAAGAGAAACTTCTTTGTAGGAGCCCTTCAACCACTTAAAGTAGTTGTAAATGTACATTCTAATCCTGTATAAGGTTGAACTCAACCTTTTCAAGGGGTTTGAAGAAGGAAAAATTACAATGTACGGATTGTAATCAGCATTTTGTTTATTATAGCATCACTTGCTTTGAGTGTTTTTGTCATGCTTTTAAAGTTTAAACTTAGGGTTTTCTCAGTTGGAAGTTTTAGTTGTTTTTTTACTTCATTTTTTAAAAAAGTTTTTGTGTTGTTATAGAGAATTTGGTGTGTTTAAATAAAATATTTTGAAAGATAGCAGGTTGTTATTCTAAACTGGGCAACCAACAAAAAATGGAGTATTAGTGCCACTTCCCACTATATAAAATGTACGACCTCTTGAGATTTGGAACTAGAATCCTTGTACATTATGTACAACAAATGAGAGCCCATGGGAAGCACAACAAGAATTTTTAGCATGATGCCCTAGGCAAGCAAACCATGTTTGGTTAGGGTTCACAAATATGAAAAAGAGCATTTGGAGTGGATTGAAAGGTCTGATTCTTCAATCCAAGAATGTGGTGAGTAAGTATATGATGAGGTCTAACTCCAATCCAAAGGAGGAGTCTTGGTAAGGAGTTTAAGGAGGTTTAAACCCCAAACAACACCAAAATCCTTGAAACCCTCAAATTAAGCCTAAAATTGTGCTTGGGCTGTACGGACAAGTTGGGGGCTTAAGAGTTACAAAATCTTCAAGTATTCCAAAAAGGGTATCTATAAATGTGATTTTTTTGGGCATTTAAAGGGATTTTTTAGAATATCTCAGTTTTAGTGTGTTTGGAGGGCTAATTCTTGTAGCCTTTTACCAAGCAACTATGTAAAAATTGACCTTTGGATTTCAATTTTCATAGGGTTTTGTACTTTTTTTGGGTGTATTATGTTGATGAGTAACCTAAGGCATGCCTAGGTATTCATTTGACCAAATGGAAAGGTCCAAGGAGCACTGGGGTTATTTGTGTGATTGTGGAAGTTTGAGCAATCTTGTATTAACTTATTAATGTGCACCAGTTGAAGAAGTGGGATCTCTTTGATAGAATCCTTAGAGGCATAGGGTGTGAAATAAGCCCTATTTTATTAGGTGTAATACCTAAGAAGACCCTAGAAAGCTTCAAGTTTGTGAGCAAGATGTAAGGGAAATAAAAGAAAATGTATTTACACCAAGTTTCAACCAAGTTCACGTTTATATATTCAAACAAATTTGTTGTTATTGGGACTATACCCATAAGATAGTAAGCTTCATAAAATGTAGAAAATTTGAATTCTATTCATAAAACTTCCATCTTTGGTTCCATTACATGTTTTATCATTATGGATCATCTCTTCCTTTTAATCACGTGGAAGAACTTCTAAATAGACCCCATCTTCTCCCACAAACCCAACAACAACTTCTTAACTATTTGTAACTATCTGCAACAGTGTACTAACGTAACATTTTTATGCTAATCTAAAGACTCTTTAACTTATTTACACTATAAAACTCTAAACATATCCATTAGTCCTTTCTCTTAGCCATTTTTGGCATTCTTGACATCATTTTGTCAATTTTGCAATTTACATCCAGATATTTATGCATATCTTGTATCTTAACCTTGAATGACCTATGACTCCTCCATACTATGAATTTGATGAAACAAATACATTACGTTTGACTATGACATTAGCATTAATTGATTTTTGACTCCTTAAACCTCATTTGTGTCATTTTGGCCTAAGTTTGCCCATTCTTGGCAATGTATTACAAATTTGATAATTTCATGCTTCCCTTACATTTTGATAGCTTCAATAGCCATGGTTCATCATCAAATGAATTTACATATCTTCATTAGGCATTGATTGTGGTGTAGGGGTATCGAGGATAAACAAGCAATTCATGAAGCCAGTCAAGTTACACAAGAAGACTATGAAGACTTGGGAGTCGCCTAATGAAGATCAATGTTCCAAGAAAGGCTATTGGGTTCTAAATCATGTAAATCCAATAAATTATGGTGTGTTGGATTCTATAATGGTTTGATGCCATAAAGTGACATTTAAATTTAGGAATGAATTTATATCCTTAAAAGGATTAAATAAATGTAATTTGGACCATTAGTGTCCAATAGATGTTTTAGGATAGGTTCAAGTTCTAAGAGTGATGTGATTAAGTCTCCTAGGTTATGGAAAACCTTTGGAGTTCTTAAAATCCACAAGGTTTTAAGCATTTTTAAAAGTTTAAATATTCAAAGTTAACGGTTAGAAGCCAGTTTAGGGGGGGAAGTAGTATTTTAATGTTTAAAAAATTCAACTAATCCCTATAATCGGTTAGAAGAGGTTAGGGAAGTTGATTTTTGATTTAGTATATTGTAGACAACTTCTTTTGTATGGATATAATGCTTGGAAGTGTACCACAGGAAGAGGGAATCAATAAAATAGAAGTTTAAATCTGCAAATCTATTATTCTTATGCATTGTTGAAGGGTTTCAATACTTTTATTTTGGTTCTACTTTCATGTTGCAATACTGAGAAATCTACAAGAAAACATTCACTAGTTGAATGCATTGAGATTCAATTTAACTCACAGTTCTTTATGTTTTGACCAATGTAATCCAGACTGTGACAGTAAAATGCATTGATTTCCTTGAAGTTTCTTTACATTTTCCATGTAAATTATTTTTATTGAAGTGTTTAGAGGATTCAATAAGGAATTGGAAGAATACATCACATTCTTGGAATGATTTAAGAGTCATCTTACATGATTGTTCCTACACCTACAACAAATTGACTGATTTTACTAAGTCTTCTACTTTGTTTTGAAGATTTACTTGTATTTAATACCCTTTCCATGGACCCAAAGGCCTAGGACCCATGGTATGATGAATACTAACTACGTATCATAGTTACTAATGAACTTGTCTACAGACATATTGAAGAAGTGGGGTGATCAATGGTTGGAGCAAAGTGTTCCGTAAGGGAAATGATAGCTAGGGAGTAGCAATGAGAGATTGGCCTTAAGGGAAAAGAATTTTTATGTTTTGGTTGACTATATATTGTCAAACTAATGGTGAATCAACCACCAAATGGGTCTAAAAGTGTTTGGAGAAGGGAGATTGGAGAAACCCTCAAATCAAGGGTTTAAGAGAGGTATTTTGGAGTTTTTGATGTTACAAGTGTGCTGAATTTATTTCCTCTTGGATTTAGAGGTTTTTACCCATTTAATGACACTTTCCAAGGTTTGGAAACTTGGGGATAATTTTGTGATATAATTGCTTTGTAAAATCACCCATTTTTTATGCTTTTTGGGGTCACATAGTGAGGACAGTCATATACTTTCCAAAAAAACCTACCCTTTCCTTTTGGTATGTTAAGGTGATCCATAAAGGGTACTCAAATATATGATTTATTTGCCTAATTTTTTGGGAAACGTTGAAGAAAAATCTTTTTGAGTGCTGTTGCAAGGCTGTAAGGCAGGCTATTAGGCCTAGTTGGTGAGTTTTGGAGATTTGAGTATGAAACCTTGGACATGAGTTTGTAAAAATTTATAATTTTTTTAACTACATGTGTTGAGGCCATTGGATCATACTTTGAGTCTTGTTTGAGTGTTCTTTGATATTTCACCTATTGAAGCTATCTTAGGATCATTAAGATTGGGCATTGAAGAAGCTTGTTAACTTGATCATTTGTTATTTGGGCCTTGGATCCACCATATACTTTGCATCATATTTCCCTTGGTACCTTCATGGTCTCCTTCATAGGTCTCGGTGTGCCTTGTAGTTTCATGTGTCCACTTGGTGCCCCTGCACCAATATATGATGTTATGTGTTATGTATTATGTATTATGTGTTACAAATCTTGTATTATTATTTACCTTTTAGATATTTGATTTATTTAAGTGGTTGGAATTATTATATTTGGTATACAACTGAATCACCCCCTCCCTAAGATGTGCTTGTCTCTTCTTGGGCCTAAAAATTGGTATTATAGCCAAGTTCTTTTAAAGATGTTTGATCACTTAACGTGATATTTGACATGGAAAGTTTACAAAATGATGGTCCTAAGTTTGATGGAACAAACAACCTGGTTTGGAAGAATGGTATGTCTACTTATATGATATGTATGGGTGAAAGCACAAACCTATGTCACCATTTGCGATATTTGGAAGGGTTATGGCTGAAATAGTTCCAACTGTAATAGTTACGACCGAACACGTTCTTGCTGCAGATACATGGTAGGTTTCCCCATCGACGTGGCATGCATGGTTATGACTAAAACACTTCTGGCTGAAAGGGTTCCAGCTATAACCCTATGTATCAAATGACTCAAAATATCATAAAAAATAGCCAAAATGTCGTTGACTAAAATTTTATAAGCATGGGGGTTTCCGTTGTAACCCTTCCGGCCGAAATAGTTACGACCGAAATAGTTTTGGCTGGAACTACCTATGTGGCATCCTAGGTGGCAGCCACACAAGCAAAAATAAGAACTTCTACAAACTTCTCACTTGGAAGGCCAATTTGACTTACTAAATTGAAGTTTTTTTAAAAACTAAAAATATAGTTTTGTAGGTCTCGGAGTCAAGATTATGGTCATATGAATTTTTTTATTATTTTGATTATGAATAATATGTTATAATTTGAAAATATAACAAGTAGGTATTTTAAGATTTAGGAAGATGTTTATTCAAAAACAAGAAAAAAATAGTAAATCATGTTCAAAAATTATTATTTTTTAATGCTGCACTAGAGGAGAGAGTCTTCTTCAAGAATATTTAATTTGTTTTAAAAAATATGTAGATTTGATAGAAAATGTTTGACAAGAGAAAAAAACTATCAATTTCTGATAACTTTGACTTTGACTAGTTATAACTTGAAAAATATTAGCTAAATTTCAATTTTTCTTTTTTGGTGCACTAGGTATACATGTGGACTCTAACATATTCCAAAATGAGACCAAAATATTAACATTTGCATATATTTGTTTGACGGGAAAAGAAAACTTCATATTTTTAGCATTTTAAAAAAATTTAAAAATAGTTATTAAAAATTTAAAAATAGATAAAATGTTTACTCAATTTTTTTAAAAAAATTACAGACTTAAACTTTATCTAATTTTACACATTTCATTAGTTTACATCATCTTCAAATTCTAAGCACAAATGCCACTTTTATGTCATTAAAGTTGAAGACTTTAAATTCTGATATCACTTTTCCTTTATAAAAGGTGACACAGGTTTGTGCTTTTACCCTTATGGGAGATGAATATTGGGATATTAGTGAAAAGCCTTATGATATACCAAATGATTTATCAAATGCTACTACAAATCAAATGAAGCAACTCAAGAAAAAACATGATAGAAAGTTAATATTTGATTAGTGCCTTGTTTGATATAGAGTATTCTCACATCTATGGATCAATGATAACCCGTGAGGCATGGAAAAAGCTAGAAACTATTTGTAAAGGTGACGGGTATGTTAAGCAATCTGAATTGTAGGGTCTTTAAGGGAAGTATGAAGATATAAGGGTGAGTGAAAGTGAACTATTTCACCATTTATGTAGAGAGTGAATGATATAGTTTGTTCAATTATAAGTAGTGGTCAACCAATGATTTGATGTAGAAACAACTAACTATCCCTTTGCTTTGAAACAATGCCCTTATATCTTCCTCAAGTGTAACTAAAACAATGACCTAACCCACTCAATATTTTATCAGAGGATAATCATTCAAAAGGCTTAACCCACTAAACTCCACACCTTTGGATCCACAAGACTAACTCCACTTCCAAACTTCTTCAAGCAAGCAAGTTATCCAAGTTGCCAAAAACACCTACAAACTCCATATGACTCAAAATAACTCCAAATATGCAAAGGCCTTAACCAAGGGTTAAATAAGACTTTTATGAGTTATATAATGTGTATTCAATTGGATTTAACCATCCACTTCGCTAGACCCAACTCCCAGTGCCTAATTCTTCCAAGGTGTCTTAAGAGACCTAATTGACAAATTAGTAGCCCTCCAACAACACAAAAGTCTAAATAACTTAAACTTTATCCAAAGCACTTGATAGGATAATTACATTTCTATACACCCTTTTCAAAGTAATAAAACATATCAAAATCTTTCATATGGTCATTTTGGACCAACACCCCTATTTCTGACTGATGCCCTATTTTTAAGCATGAAATGGCTAATTTAACAAAGAAACTCCTAGTATAATAGACCCCCAAACCTTTTAACTTTCAAAAATCATCATTCATGGCATAAAACCCCCAATTCCATAAGCAATCTATCCTAGAACTATTGGAACCCCAAAATCCCAAATTACCTTCTTTCAAACCCTCAAATCTAGGGTATCACCAATATCACCCTTCCCCAAACTTCTAAATCAAATTGTTTTATCATACACCTTTACATTGGTCATATAAGATGATCCAAATCACAAAATACTCCTTTGACATGGCTAGAACTCCCGATGTTACACCTAACCACCATTTCCATGTTGATTTCTTCACTATTTCAGACTATGATCACATTCCCATCCATTTCTCTACATATAAAATGTTAGATTTATATAATACAAGGTTAATTATTGGCATTTCATTGTCTTAGGGCCCTTGATCCCATGAAATGGATCCTCTACATTAAAGAGATTAGTATAACTATTAGGTAAAAGTATTGAAAATTGTGTCTGTTATGTGGATGTGCAAAACAATGACTTTGATTAAGTTTTAAAACATTCAAAAGGAATTGGAAATTGCTGCTAGGTCTTACTCAATCCATTTTAAATGCTTCTCAACTTAGAAGATTCGAAAAGACCCCCTAATAAGTAATCAAAATGATGAAAAATTGAATTTAAATATTTGAATTTTAATCAAAAAAGTAATCGTAGCCGTTTGTTTTTTAATATTTGAATTTTTTAAATAAAAAAATGGCTTTAATTTGATATTCAACCCTTATTCTAATACCTAGACCTATCCCCTACCCATTCTAAACTTCTTGTTAACATAAATTAGGTTTTGGACAACATTAGTCCAATACAAAAAAACTATTGGTCCTTTAAGGACATTACAAGTATGACTTTCAGTCCTTTGAGGACATCACAAAATAAACACATTTGATTACATTTTTTGGTCTTGAAAATCATTATAACTTTTAATTCTTGTCCATTTGAATTATCTAGATATCTCCTTGTCCTACTTACTCCTTTAACCTTCATGGTGTGTTTGTGTATCTTCATAGAGTGACCTTGGTGCCCCTGCACCATTAAGCAATGATGATGAACATGAGTAAAATTATGAGATTTTTGCCTACATGTTACAATGAAAAAGTCATATCTATTTAGAAATGAAGAACTATAAAACAAGTTTCAAGAGAAGCTTAGGCTGGAAGACTTTATTTTCTATGAGATGGCTACTCTTGGTAATGAGCTACCAAATATTGAAACTACACCCAAATCCAATATTTATAAGGATAAGGAAGAACTTTTGAAAGATAGTAGCTATGTTAAGTGTAAGAATTTTCTCAAGGCAAAAAATGAAAATAACAAGATCTAGTAGATCAATCAATAACACAAATGTTCCAATTTTTGGCCAACACACACACTTGTTGTATAGTCACGGATATTGTAAAAATAATTACAAAAATAACTAGGAGTGCACCACAAGCTTCCATGGATGCTAGAAAACAATAAAAAATACCCCATTCATAACAAAAATTGTGGCATCCTACCATACATGGACCATTGTTGTTGACTCATGAACAGTGCACTAGCAGACATCCAATACCCATAATTACAGAAAAAACAAAAACTCTTGCATTTTGAATTGAGTTGCATTTTAAAAATTTGAGTGAGAAATAACTGCTAATAGGGTGGCTACAAAATTAGTGGGTTACCACGAGAAGAAATTATTTATTTCATAAAATTATTGTATCTACTCATTCAAGAATCAATAGATCTTCTAGTATTGTTCTTTAAGTTGTACTATGATGAACATAGCAATGCCATATGAAATGCATTGATTCTAAATGTTATCTCAAGGGATAATGAAAACAAGTTGATATGTCTCTTATTGTTTTCAATGATGAAGAATATATTTATTTCATGGTGTGTATTGATGACACATGCTAGTCTTATTTAATTGACTTGAATGTTTATGTAATGGTATATGTTAAGAAGAGTACCAGTGCTTTTGAATTACCCTGTGGATGTAGGTGGAGGTTTGGGTAAGCCAAGATATGGATAGAGGGGGTATAAAGTGTAGGCTGTAGATTACATGTTGACATCATCCACTCCAACTCCCAAGTGATGGTAGCTACAAATTCTTCTACTCCACATCCTTGGGGTTGCTGATTGAGATAAGCTTGGCAAATCCTCTATGGCTAACATTGTCTTGTGTTGATAGTCATTTAAAGTCCATTGCATTGTGTTTAAATTTTGGATGTATATCCTTAGTAATAGTTCATAGGAATAATGAAATATAAAAATGAATGATGAAATTGTTGTTGTAAGTAAAGACCCTGTGATCGCTATTAATAATGCCTATGCATGATGTGTGTAAGAACACTTAGTTACTAGTTCTTGTGACTAGGAATGAACCAAAGATCATACACTTTGGTCTTAACACTTCCAAATAGACAACATCTAAAAAATTTATAAGAAGGGTTTTATAAGTTTATGATTTGGATATAAAAATGTTTTGGAGTTTATCTAAAATAATTACATATGACAAAACAAATAAAAGATAAAAACATGTTAGTCATAATATCATTATTGGTAACAATGTTCAAAATGCAAAGAATTATTTGTTTGAGCTTCTAGTAATGATCAAGCGGCTTACTGAATGGCTTGATGAGTCTTGGAAACTTCTCCCACTGTATCCTTGCTTTCACTAGTTTGAAGTTTCTGGTTACATGCACACAATCATGACTTTACATGACAAAGCATTCAAATTCTAACAATTTTCATGTTCTTTCATTACATTTTGATCTAAACAACAAATTCTAAACTTTCACTTATTCAAATGACTAATCTAAAATTGGGTCCTATTAAAGAATCTAATATAAATTCAAATAATGTATCTAGATTCTAAACAAATCAAAACATAAAATCTATGATTTAAACTTATCTCATCACTTACACATAATAACAATACCCACCTTTTCATGTGGATAGTCTTGGGGGAGAAGTTGAAACATTGTATTTGGATCCAATTGATCACTCTTTCTCTCTCCCCCTCTCTCCTTATTCAATCTAATGAGCCAACTGGATCTGCTCTACATTTTAATGTCTCAAGTATTGCCTCGTGGTGTGACTCGCAAACTTTTGAAAGAATCTTATTATGTGGTTTTCCACCATATTTTATCAAGTGGACTTTTTACGTGACAACAAGGTTTGAATAATGAAGAATCTTCCTCTCTATTTGCCAATCCTTGAATAACCACAAATTAGGGTTCTTCATAGAATATTGTCTAAGCCATGTGCTGGTTACAACCACCGCACCGACATGGTACTCTAAACCTTCACCACCTATAAACGAGTGATCCAATTTTTGTTTGGCTTGAAAACAATGAAACAAATAATAATCTGCCCCTTCTTCATTGTCTTCAAGTGCAATAACAACAAAGGCATGGTCTGTAGTAACAAATGTACAAAATGCGGTCATTAATTCAAAAAATCTTAGGTAAAAGTTATAAAGTCACATATTGAAATTAAAAATATATATAAATATATATATTACTAGGTTGCACTATATCAGACAATATGTCAAAGTTAATAGATGAATCCCTCTCTACCATTTCTAGTGCTTGTGGAGGACGATATGTGTCAATTGGGTCCAAAACTCATATATCCCATTTGTCCATCCATTCAGTCAACTCACACTCATCCCAATTTTCCTCTACACATGATGGACAATAATATGCCATTTTTCATGTGTGGATACTCCATGAACCCCTACATCAGAGCTTCTAAAAGAGTGCAACTCACTAGATCTTGTTAGTGTGCAACAATCCTCATATGGTGCAATGTTAGTATTATCTATCAACCAAAAAAATCTATGAACCATAGACTCACCTTCCTTACTTGGACCCATTGTAGTGTTACACGTCTGGATGATGGATTTTGCATCTTTCAATATTGCTCCATCTTTGTACTTTAGTTCTTCATGAGCTAAGGCTCTTTTGATGCATGCATCTGCACCATCGTGATCTCCCTTTCCATGACAAGCCTCTATGAAATTTCATATATTTTGAATTCTACACAACCTGTGCATCTTGTTCAACCAATAGAACATCTGTGCATTCTTGAATTGAGATGTGCAATTGTTTGACCAAATAATGTGTTGATGATATGTTATGCCCCTGTTAGCCAAATCTCCATAAAATAGTTGAAAACAACCCTATACAAAATCCATAGAATGTGATCGATCATCATTGATGTAAAAATGGTACTCCCTCAAAATCTTCTTGTCATCCTCTATACTTGTAGGTGAATGCATGAATGTTATGTGAACAAATATGAAAACCAGTTGAGAAGTATAATAATTTGCTTGCACCTCATTTTTTGGTTGTAGTGTGTAGTTCTTAGTGAAGTCTACAATCGAAACAATGGTATCTAGTCTAAACATATCCTTGCACAACTTGAATTGCAAATCCAGCCATCGAGCTCTATGTGTATGCCTTGCATACTCATAAATAATCTTTTCACAAAAAATCTTCATGAACTCATACACTGGAATCTTTTGAATGACTAAATCACATCTTTTACCCTATTTCCCATCTTTTAGAGCATAGGTCACTATCTTAAATTTTTTGTAATCTACTATTTTATTTCCAATTGCATGTGTACTATCCATATGTTCACAAGTTGATAAAAGTTACAAAGAACCACAAAATAAGCATGTACCATCCAAGCATGATGTCTTGTAAAATTTTTGGCTATCCCCTATTTCACATAAAATGTTGGATATGAATTCCTTTGAAGATCTTGGTGATTCATTCATGTCACAATCCTACAAAACAAACTCAGAATGCAAAAACACACATATATGCCTAAAAACATCAAAATGGCTAGAAAATTCAATATGTATCCTACAACAACAAGTTGTGCATGTGTAATTTATCTTGACATAAAAAGGTTTACCCATCTCAAAAAATCTTTGACTTATTCGAATTTGAGGATACATACCAGTAAATTTTGCAAAAAACTGTGTCTGAATTGAGTCCAAAAAATGTTTTGCATGTGGGTCACAATTTTGGCTACCAATCCTCCTTCTTATAACATCTCTTTGATTAGAGGAAACATGTGTGTTATTTTTCCAAAAATCTTCGATCAATGATTTCAAAGCTTCACTAATTTCTTTATCCTTTTGTGGTAGTCTACTGCTAAATGTCCATAACTCATTTTTTGTTGGATCTTCCAATCTCTCACACATTAGCATGGCTCTCCTTAGAGTACCTCTACCAATTTTCAATGTTTTTCTTTTCTTTCTCATGAGTTGAGCTTTTTTCATTTGGGTACTTATTATTGTTGATGTAAGTACTTGTCTTGTGATATTACTATCTTTGGTGCATGATTTAGAACCCACTTTGTCATAAGCACTTATTAGATTCTTTACAATGCTTTTTTCATTTGAATCGTCCATCTTTCTTAGCCCAAGAATCTTCATGATAGGCCTAAATTTTAAATTTCTCATCATTTTAACAAATAATTGGCATTGACCTGTAATATTTAATTCTTCAAAAAATAATCTCCACATATGATTAACTTTTCTTTGACAAGTACGCTTGCTAATCTTGTCAAGCATTGATTTCAAAATGTTAGTATCAATATCAATCAAATATTTTGGTCTTCTAAAATGAATTCTAGAAAGTGTTATAATATTTTCCATTTTCTCAACATTTTGAACATCACCATAAGGTTGAGTGTATTGCATACCTTGAATCGAAGATGATGTGCCTTGGCAATAAGATGCAAAAGATGGAATATCACCTACTTGATATGTTGATGTTGTGCCTTCAACATGACATGATGGAGTGTGTACATCATCAGATCTAAAAATTAGTGTCTCTTCAACATGAGAGGATGATATGACTCCAACATTGGAAGATGGTGTAGCTTCACAATTCAATTGTCTTCTTGAGCATAACAATCTCATTCATTCTCTTTGTCTTTCCAATTCTTCCTCTTTGTTTCTTTATATCAGTGATTATTGATCCTCTTTAAAAGTCAATTCTTCATTATTGCTTTGCAATTTTCTTTGTTCACATAGTAGTTTCATTTTATCTTTTTTAATTGCCAAATCTCTCTCCCTATCTTCCTTTGCTTGATTTTTTGGTTTATTCCTTGGCATGATGATTTCTACATGTCAAATTATTCAAACATCTGAATTACTTATAATGTGTAAATTATAAATCATTCAAATACATATAAAAATTACAATTATTTCAATGAATACACAATATATATCAAACAACTTGTCAAATTTCTAACCATTTCGAAATAACATTTCATTCAAACATACAAATTTTAATGAATTCACTATATATTAAACAACATGTCAAATTATAATCAAATTAGTATATATATATCAACAAACAATATTTAAAAAGGATTGCACTAAACTTTTCTATACAAAGAATATTCAAAAAGCCTTCAAATAGCTTATCCAATGATTGAATTTGATGTTTGCTAGCTTCAAAAAGTCTTCAAGTAGTGTTTGTTATGTTGAAACCTATGTTTTCTATCAGAACAATAGAATGCACAATAGAAAAAAAGTAGAAAATGGATGGAATAGGATCCAAACTTGTTTTGTGACTATTTTTGGGTGATTTGACATAGTGCATACACACTATAAAGCTCATATGCACTATAGTGCATATGCACTATGTCAAAACACATCTCTCCCCATACCACCATTCCCCATCCCCTACTCTCTCTCTCTCCTCTCCCATCCCCTAGTCTCTTAGTCTCTCTCTCCTCTCCCATCCCCTACTCTCTCTCTCTCACTCTCCCTCTCCTACTCCCTCTCCCATTGCCTACTCTCTCTCTCACTCTCTCTCTCTCACCCATACCCTACTCTCTCACTCTCTATCCTCTCCCATCACCTACTCTCTCTCATCTTCCATCCCCTACTCTCTCTGTCTCACACACTCTCATCCCCCCTCTCTCTCAAGCTATTCTCTCTCTCCCATCCCTGACTCTCTCTCTCTCCCATCCCCTACTCTCTCTCTTACTCTCCCTTTCCCACCACCTACTCTCTCTCTCTCCCTCTTCTACTTCCTACTCTCTCTCACCCTCTCTCCTCTCCCATCCCCTACTCTCTAGATCTCTCACACACACTCCCATCTCCCCTCTCTCTCCCTCTACCACTCCCTCTCCCACTACCTACTATCTCTCTCTCACTCTCTCTTTCCCTCTCTACTCTCTCTCTCGCATTCCCTACTCTCACTCTCTCTCCCATCCCCCTACTCTCTCTCACACTCTTTCCCATCCCCTACTCTCACTCTCTCTCTCCCATCCCATTCTCTCTCTCTGCCACCCCCCACTCTTTCTCACTCTCTCACACTCTCTCCTATCCCCTACTCTCTCTCTTACACACACTCCCATCCCCCCTCTCTCTCCCTCTCCCAGTCCCTCTCCTACCACCTAGTCTTTCTCTCCCATCCACTACTCTCTCTCTCTCTCTCAGGCTACTCTCTCCCCTCTCCCATCCCCTAAACTCTCTCTTTTATAGATACACACTCCCATCCCCCCTCTCTCTCTCTCCTCTCCCATCCCTTACTCTCTAGATCTCTATCACACACACTCCCATCCCCCCTCTCTCTCCCCCTCTCCCACTACCTACTATCTCTCTCCCTCTCCCTCTCCCTCTCCCTCTCTACTCTCTCTCTCCCATCCCCTACTCTTACTCTCTCTCTCCCATCCCCAACTCTCTCTCAAACTCTCTCCCATCCCCTACTCTCTCTCTTTCACAGAAACACACACACTCCCACCCCCCCTCTTTCTCTTCTCTTCCATCCCCTACTCTCTAGATCTATCACACACACTCCCATCCCCCTCTCTCTCTCCCTCTCGCTTCTCTCTCTCACACTCTCTCCCATCCCCTACTCTCTCTCACACTCTCTCCTATCCTTTACTCTCACTTTCTCCCTCTCCCATCGCCTACTCTCTATCCCCCATCCTCTACTCTCTCTCTTTCATAGATACACATACTCTTATCCCCCCTCTCTCTCTCTTCTCTCCCATCCCCTACTCTCTAGATCTGTCACACACACTCCCATCCCCCCTATCTCTCTCCCTCTCCCACTGCATACTCTCTCTCTCTCTCTCTCTCTCTCTCTCTCTCCCTCTCCCATCCCCTACTCTCTCTCACACTCTCTCCCATCCCCTACTCTCACTCTCTCTCCCCCATCCCATATGAGCTCTCTTTGCCACTGCCTACCCTCTCTCACACTCACACTCTCTCCCATCCCCTACTATCTCTCTCTCTCTCTCCCTTACACACATTCCCATTCCCCCTCTCTCTCTCCCCCTCTCCCACTCCCTCTCCTACTGCCTACTCTCTCTCCCCCATCCCATACTCTCTCTCTCTCCCCTCTCCCATCCCCTACTCTCTCTCTTTCATAGACACACACACTCCCACCCGCCCTCTCTCTCTCCTCTCCCATCACTTACTCTCTAGATTTGTCACACACACTCTCATCCCCCCTCTCTCTCCCTCTCCCACTCCCTCTCACATCACCTACTATCTCTATCTCTCAAGTACTCTCTCCCCCTCTCTACTCTCTCTCTCCCATCCCCTACTCTCACTCTCTCTCTCTCCCATCTCGTACGAGCTCTCTACCACCCCCTACTCTCTCTCCCATCCCCTAATATATCTTTCTTACACACATTTCCATTCCCCCCTCTCTCTCTCCCTCTCCCACTCCCTATTCCACTACCTACTCTCTCTCCCCCATCCCCTACTCTCTCTCTCCCCCCTCTCCCATCCCTTAAACTCTCTCTTTCATAGATCCACACTCCCATCCCCCTTCTCTCTCTCCTCTCCCATCCCCTACTCTCTAGATCTCTCACACACACTCCCATTCCCCCTCTCTCCCCCTCCCCCTCCCTCTCCCACTGCCTACTATCTCTCTCTCTCTCACTCTCTCTCACTCTCTCCCTCTCTACTCTCTCTCTCTCCCATCCCTTACTCTCACTCTCTTTCTGCCAGCCCTACTCTCTCTCACACTCTTACACTCTCTCTCTTATGCATACTCCCATCCCCCCTCTCTCTCCCTCTCCCACTCCCTCTCCCACTGCCTACTCTCTTTCTCTCCCATACCCTACTCTCTCTCTATTTCTCTTTTCCATCTCCCCTTCCCTACTCTCTCTCTCTTTCACACACACACACCCATCCCCCCTCTCTCTCCTCTCTCCTCTCCCATCCTCTACTCTCTCTCTTACACATACTCCCATCCCCCCTCTCTCTCCCTCTCCCTCTCCCTCTCCCACTGCCTACTCTCTTTCTCTCCCATCCCCTACTCTCTCTCTATCTCTCTCTTTCACACACACACCCATCCCCGCTCTCTCTCCTCTCTCCTCTCTCCTCTCCCATCCCCTACTCTCTCTGACTTTCTCTCCCTCTCCCACTCCCTCTCCCACCACCTACTCTCTCTCTCTCTCTCTCTCTACTCTCTGCCACCCCCTACTCTCTCTCACATTTTCACACTCTCTCTCATTCCCTACTCTCTCTCTCTCTCTTACACACATTTACATCCCTCCTCTCTCTCCCTCTCCCTCTCCCACTCCCTCTCCCACTACCTACTCTCTCTCCCCCATCTCCTATTCCCTACTCTTTCTCTTTCATACACATGCACTCCCATGCTCCTCTCTCTTGCTCTCCCTCTCCCACTCCGTCTCCCACTACCTACTCTCTCTCTCTCTCCCCCATCCCCTACTCTCAATCTCTCTCCCATCCTATACTCTCTCTCTCTCTCTCTCTCTCTCTCTCCCTCCCCATCCCCTACTCTTAATCTCTCTCTCCCCCATCCTATACTCTCTCTGCCACCCTTACTCTCTCTCTCTCTCTCCCATCCCCTACTCTCTCTCTCTCTTACACACATTCCCATTCCCCCCCTCTCTCCCTCTCCCACTCCCTCTCCCACTACCTACTCTCTCTCTCTCCCCTCTCCCATCTCCTACTCTCTCTCTTTCACACACACCACACACTCCCATCCCCCCTCTCTCTCCCTCTCCCACTCCCTCTTCCACTGCCTACTCTCTCTCTCTCTCTCTCTCTCTCTCTCTCTCTCACTTTCTCCCTCTCTACTCTCTCTCCGCCATCCCCTACTCTCTCTCTCTCTCTCTCTCTCTCTCTCTCGCCCCTCTCCCATCCCCAAATTTCTGTCTATCTCTCTCTCTCACACATAGCCATCCCCCCTCTCTCTTGCTCTTTCTTTGTGTCTCTTCTTCCTTCTCTATGCACTATTTAGGTCTCAATAGTGCATGCACACTATAACATGCTATTGAGACCCAAATTCAAAAAGCTTTAAATAGCATGTGCATGCTATAGTGCACACATGCTATTCAAAGCTTTTCATTAAACCAAGCCTAAGGCTTCGGCTTTCCTTGGAGATCCAACCCAAAGGTTTGGAGTCTATAAACAAGTCTGAGACATGTTTTGTTGAAAACATAAAAAAATTATTGATTTTTCTTGTGTGCTCTCCTTCAAGATTCCTCGTGGTTGGGCATCAATAAGATTAGGTTACATGACATTGTAGGTCTCTGTGTTAGCTATATAACCATATAACTTATTTTTAATTTGAACTATTTCAAGCCTTTCATTTATAATTTATTTTGAATGTATGTCCATTTTTATCAAAAACCACCATGTACTAATTGGGTTGTAGATTTTAGCTTGTTCATCGAATTTTGCAACAACTTAGTTTTTTAGAAACTACACTCCATTCTACACAATTGAAAACAAAAAGTTTTGATTTTAGATTAGTTTTCAATCGTTTCTAAGGGGAGTACACAGATATTTCACATTTTTGGGATGTGTCTAGTTAAAAAATTCATAAAAAATGAAATATACATTATAAAATTACCCAAAAAATTGGGGATAAATTACATAGTGTTAAGTAACTTTTGACTGGAGTGATTAAATAATTTCAAAAAAAAAAGTTAAAATTTTAGGGGGGCCACACTTTGTACTATGTTATGTTTTTTTGGAATAAATAGTACCACTTTCTGTGGCCCCCTTTTTTAAGGACCAAAAACAAAACCATTTTGAAAAAAAATTAGTAGTTTCGAAACTAGATTCAAAAAACTACTACTTTTGTTTTTGTCATTTCTTAAATTTTTGAGCATAACTATCTTCAAATTCTTTTTGGACTTCAAAAATTGCTGATTTTAGGAAAAAAGGTGTCCACCTATACTCCCCTTTTGGCACCACAACTTGGTGCGCTTACCTAGGAATAAGATATGAGATGGGCTACTTCTCGGGACTTAAGCCTGAGAGTAGTGAGATTTGACAATTCTAATGCTCTTGCCAAACATAGAATAGTTTGGCACCCCCCTTTGGAAACATGGATGAAACTCAATTTTGTTGGCTTGGCCATAGTTGGAAGGAGTGTGGAAGGTGGTGTTTTTTGGGATAATACTGGAAAGTTGGTGGTTTCCCATGTGGGGAATTGTGGAGGAGGTTCAAATAGTGAAGCAAAAGCTTTGACCATCTAGGGAGATTCTATGTTAATTATCAAAGTTGTGAAGGGTAAAGGATAGTGTAGTTGGAAGATCAAAGTGGTAATTGAGGAAATCCACACCTTATTGAAGGGGTTTTTTTCAGTCCACATGGATCACATATATCAAGAAGGTAACATAGTTTCAAATGACCTGGCTAAAATATGTCACAATGTGGAAGGAATAAAGGAATGTGATGATGTCAGCAAAACCCCATCATCCACACAAATGATGGTGGAAAGAAAACATGTTCACAATGATACAACATGATGAAGCACAACAAGTGACACATTGGTATGGATCCAAGATGGCGAGAAAATCATTGGATTAAAGGCCATAAATTTGGAATATTTGGAAATATTTTATTATTATATCCATTTGGCATTCTATCCTCGCAAGCCTTAAAGTACAAGGATGGGAGGATGATTCAAGCGGATTGTCAGAAAGATGAAACAACCAAGGATGGATGTTATAAATAAAAACAAGGGGAATTCCCTTGCATGTTAATCCATGTACAAGGGTTATGGTTGGCAAAATTTAATATCTATAGGAAAGATACCATTCACATGTGATAAAATTAGAGAGATATTGGAAATCACGATGCCTTGTGATCTTATGATGAGAATTGGTTTCTTATTGAGGTTCATTTTTAGCATTATATCTTTGAACTGCCTTAACATTCAACTTCTGTACTACAATAAGGGGACTTAGGAGAAGACTAAGAACTTGATGGTTGATCTTGGTGAAGACATGGGTGCTAGCATGAATCTTATATAAACTTACAAGATCAAAGATTATATCAGGGATAGTGAGGTAGCATGGGTCTATCTGCGAGAAGGGGGTTTGTTGTCATTTATAGAGTGCATTAAAGGGTATGATGAGCATGTTTCCCAAAAATTCATCATCACCTAGAATAAAAGGAAGGTGAACATCAATGGAGTGGTTTTCAAAATGATAGAAGAACTTGTCCTGACGGTCATTGATTTGTCTCTGGAGGGTAGGAACTAGCAAAAATAGTGCAAAGTTTCTGATGAAATGAGTTTGAGGAAATTCTTCCATTTTAAGGAGGAGCCTATTCACATGAGGGGTAGATTCTTGAGGGAGGACCTACCCAAACCATGGGATATAGTGTGCTACGCCATTATGTGATACATAACACTCGAGGACTGGTTCCAAATCTACTATACTATTACCACTTCCTATTTTAAATCACTTGAGAACCCAAGACTTGATTTCCTCCCCACAACTTATTTTGCATTCAATGGAGGATACTTTGTATCATATTATCTCTTGTATTGAATTTTATTTTTTTATTTATTCATTGTAATTTTATTATTTTCTAATTATTTAAAATATCATACTAAATATTATTTCATTAATAATATTGATTAAATAATAATAATTTTATATTTTTAATATTTTAGTATTAGCTTTAAACTAAGTTTATTATCATTATTTATTTAATAATATTTTATTATCTAATTACTATTAAAATTCTATCTTAAAATGGGGATATGACAATTCACCCTTCCTAAAATTATATGTCCTCAAGAAATTAGATGATTTCTTTTGTTGAGTTGAAATATATTTTTCTTTTATTCCAAAATCTTATGTTGTTATCATAGATAGTTTGAACCCTTTCTAATAGTGATTAACTTTTTACATTAGTCTTTCATATGAATTATTTGTATAGATCATCTTTAACCCTATAGGATGGCAAGATCATGCTCTAGTACCACTATAATGTCCCCACTAGCTAGGACAAGAATACCTCCAAAATAAATGTTAGAATTTATACAATAATGAATTAGATTTCACTATTCAACCCTCTATCCTAACCCATCCTTAAAAATATCTATAGTTTGAGATCAATAACTTTCTTGAAAATCCTTAGATCTATAGTTACTTCTTTGTCTTCTATGAAGTACTCTCTTTAAGGTCCTTCCTAGAAGATACATTCTCTATCTAGTGCCCTCGACACATATGTATATGTTAACATTTATGAAATGTTTTGGCCTTATAAACATAAATTAAAATCACTATGTTCCCTAAAAAGGGGTCACTCTCTTGATCTTTAACCATTAACCATTAAGTCATATGTGTTATCTATTTTGAATTCCATCTTGTATATGTATGTGTATGTGTATGTGTATGTGTATGTGTATGTGTATGTGTATGTATGTATATGTATATATGTCATATATATATGATATATATACATATAAATATACATACACACACACACACACACACACATATATATATATATGTATATGTATATATATATGTATATATATATATGTATATATATATATATATGTATATGTATATATATATGACATATATATACACATATACATATACATATACATATAGGGTAAGTGCACCAAGTTGTGGTGCCGAAAGGGGGGTATAAGTGGACACATTTTTTCTGAAATCTGCAAATTTTGAACTTCAACAAGAATTTGAAGATAGTTATGCTCAAAATTTTAAGATATGACAAAAACAAAAGTCATAGTCCTTTGAATCTAGTATCTAAACTACTAATTTTTTTTGAAAATGGTTTAGTTTTAGGTCCTCAAAAAAGGGGGCCACAAAAAGTGGTACTGTTTATTCCAAAAAAGCATAACACAGTACAAAGTGTGGCCCCCCAAAAATTTTAACTTTTTTTTTAAAATTCTTTAATCACTCTGGTCAAAAGTTACTTAACACTATGTAGTTTATCCCAAATTTTTTGGGTAATTTTATAACGTGTATTATTTTTTATGAATTTTTTAACTAAACACATCCCAAAAATGTGAAATATCTATGTGCTCCCTCTAGAAATAATTGAAAACTAATCTAAAATTGAAACTTTTTTATTTCAAAGTGTGTAGAATGGAGTCTAGTTTCTAAAAAACTAAGTTGTTGCAAAATTTGATGAACAAGCTAAAATCTATAGCCCAATTAGTACATGGTTTTTTTGGACAAAAAATGAACATACATTCAAAAGAAATTATAGATGAAAGGCTTGAAATAGTTCAAATTAAAAATAAATTATATGGTTAGATAGCTAACACAGAGACCTATAATGCTATGTAACCTGATCTTATTGATACCCAACCACGAGGAATCTTGAAGGGGAGCACACAAGAAAAATCAATCATTTTTGGTATGTTTTTTGAAAAACACGTCTCAGACCTATTTATAAACTCCAAACCTTTGGGTTGGATCTCCAAGGCAAAACCAAGCCTTAGGCTTCATTTTAATACAAAGCTTTCAATAGCACATGCGCCCTATAGTGCGCATGCACTATTAGAAGCATTTAAATTCTCAATAGCACATGCGCGCTATAGTGCGCACACACTATTGAGACCTAAATTGCAACCCAAGAGCAAGAGAGAGCTAGGTAGTGGGTGGGGTGGGGTGGGGGGGGGGGGGGGGGCAAGGGAATGGCTATGTGTGTGTGTGAGAGAGAGAAAGAGATAGAGAGAAAGTAGGGGATGGGAGAGGGGAGAGAGTATAGGATGGGAGAGAGGAAGTGAGAAAGTAGGGGATGGGAGAGGGGAGAGAGTACAGGATGGGAGAGAGGAAGTGAGAGAGAGTAGGGGTGGCAGAGAGAGTAATGATGGGAGAGTAGGGGTGGCAAAGAGAGTACAAGATGTGAGAGAGAAGAAGTGTGAGAGAGTTGGGGTGGCAAAGAGTGAGTACGGTATGGGGGAGAGAGATTAAAAGTAGGGGATGGGAGAGAGAGGAAGTGTGAGAGTACAGGTTGGGAGAGAGAGATTGAGAGTTAGGGATGGGGGAGAGAGAGAGTAGGGGATGGGAGAGGGGGGAGAGAGAGTGTAGGGGATGGGAGAGAGAGTAGGGGATAGGAGAGGGGAGAGAGAGTAAGGAGAGAGAGAGAGAGTAGGGAGGATAGAGAGTAGGGAGGATGGGGAGTGATGTGTTTTCACATAGTGCGTACACACTATAGTACATGTGCGCTTTATAGTGCATATGAGCTATAGTGAATACACACTATATGAAATCACCTAAAAACAATTAAAAAGAAACTTTGGGGCTCATTTCATCCATTCTCTACTTTTGGTCTATTGTGCACTCTATTATTCTGATAGAAATCACGGGTTTCAACATAGCAAACACTATTTCAACACTTTTTCAAGCTAGCAAACACCAAATTCAATCATTGGATACACAATTTGAAGACTTTTTGAATATTCCTTGTATAGAAAAGGTTGGTGCAATCCATTTTAAATATTGTTTTTCGATATATAGATACAAATTTGATTATAATTTGACATGTTGTTTAATATATAGTGAATTCATTGAAAATTGTATGTTTGAATGAAATGTTATTTTGAAATGGTTAGAAATTTGACAAATCATTTGATATATATTGTGTATTCATTCAAATAATTATAATTTTTATATGTATTTGAATAATTTATAATTTACATATTTTAAGTAATTCAAATGTTTGAATAATTTGACATGTAGAAATCATCATCATGCCAAGGAAGAAACCAAAAACTCAAACAAATGAAGATAGGGAGAGAGATTTGGAAATTAAAAGAGATAAAATGAAATTACTACGTGAACAAAAAAAATTGCAAAGAAATAATGAAGAATTGACTTTCGAATAGGATCAAGAACCACCAGTACAAAGAAACAAAGAAGGAGAATTAGAAAGAGAAAGAGAACGAATGAGACTGTTATGCTCAAGAAGACAATTGAATTGTGAAGCTACACCATCTTCCAATGTTGAAGTCATATCATCCTCTCATGTTGAAGAGACACTGATTTGTAGATTTGATGATATACACACTCCATCATGTCATGTTGAAAGCACAACATCAACACATCAAGTAGGTGATATTACATCTTTTAGATCTTATTGCCAAGGCACATCATCTTCAGTTCAAGGTACGCAATACACTTAACCTCATATTGATGTTGAAAATGTTGAGAGAATTGAAGAGATTAGAACACCTTCTAGAATTCATTTTAGAAGATCAAAATATTTGATTGATATTGATACTAACATTTTGAAATCAATGCCTAACAAGATTAGCAAGCATACTTGTCAAAGAAAAGTTAATCATATGTGGAGATTATTTTTTGAAAAATTACATATTATAGGTCAATGCCAATTATTTCTTGAAATGATGAGGAATTTGAAATTTAGGTCTATCATTAAGATTCTTGGGCTAAGAATGATGGATGATTCAAATGAAAAAAGCATTGTAAAGAATCTAATGAGTGCTTATGACAAAGTGGGTTCTAAATCACGCACCAAAGATAGTAATATCACAAGATGAATACTTACATTGAAAATAGTAAGTAGCCAAATGAAGAAAGCTCGACTCATGAGAAAGACAAGCAAAAAATTAAAAATTGGTAGAGGTACTCTAAGGAGGGCCATGCTAAGGTGTGAGAGATTGAAAGATCCAACAAAAAATGAGTTAAGGACATTTAGTGGTAGACTACCAGGAAAGGATAAAGAAATTAGTGAAGCCTTGAAATCATTGATCGAATATTTTTGGAAAAATAACACACATGTTTCCCCTAATCAAAGAGATCTTGTAAGAAGGAGAATTGGTAGCCAAAATTGCAACCCACATGCGAAACATTTTTTTAACTCAACTTAGAGACAATTTTTTGCAAAATTTATTGGTATGTATCCTCAAATTTTAATAAGTCAAAGATTTTTTGAGATGGGTAAACCTTTTTAGGTGAAGATAAATCACACATGCACAACTATTTGTTGTAGGATACATATTGAATTTTCTAACCATTTTGATGTTTTTAGGCATATATGTGTAGTTTTACATTCTAAGTTTGTTTTGTAGGATTGTGAAATGAATGAGCCATCAATATCTTCAAGGGAATTCATATCCAACATTTTATGTGAAATAGAGGATGGCCAAAAATTTTACAAGACATCATGCTTGGATCGTACGTGCTTATTTTGTGGTTCTTTGCAACTTTTATCAACTTGTTAACATATGGATAGTACACATGCAACTGGAAATGAAATAGTAGATTACAAAAAATTTAAGATAGTGACATATGCTCTAAAAGATGGGAAACATGGTAAAAGATGTGATTTTGTATTTGAAAATATTCCAGTGTATGAGTTCATGAAGATTTTTTGTGAAAAGATTATTTATGAGTATGCAAGACATACCCATAGAGCTCGATGGCTAGATTTGCAATTCAAGTTGTGCAAGGATACGTTTCCACTAGATACCATTGTTTCAGTTATAGATTTTGTAGAGAACTACACACTACAACCACAAAATGAGGTGCAAGCAAAGTATTATACTTCTCAACAGGTTTCCATATTTGTTCACATAACATTCA
This sequence comes from Cupressus sempervirens, assembly GCA_028749045.1. NCBI lineage: Eukaryota > Viridiplantae > Streptophyta > Pinopsida > Cupressales > Cupressaceae > Cupressus > Cupressus sempervirens. The sequence goes on along the minus strand of CM053789.1, from coordinate 237,553,532 downwards.
TAAATTCACCTACAAGTACAAAGGATGATAGAAAGATTTTGAGGGAGTACCATTTTTATATCATCAATGATCGATAACATTCTATGGAGTTTGTACATGGTTGTTTTCAACTATTTTATGGAGATTTGGCTAACAGGGGCATAACATATTGTCAGCACATTATTTGGTCAAAAAATTGTGCATCTCAATTCAAGAATGTACGAATGTTCTATTGGTTGAGCAGGATGCATAGGTTGTGTAGAATTCAATATATGTGGAATTTCACAGAGGCCGGTCATGGCAAGGGAGAGCACAATGGTGCAAGCGCATGCATTAAAAGAGCCTTGGCTCGTAAGAACTAAAGTACAAAGATGGAGCAATATTGATAGATGCAAAATCCATCGTCCAACGATGTAATGCTACAATGGGTCCAAGTAAGGAAGGTGAATCTACAATTTGTAGATTTTTTTAGTTGATAGATAATACTAACATTGCACCATATCAGGATTGTTGCACACTAACAAGATCTAGTGAGTTACACTCTTTTAGAAGCTCTGATGTAGGTTCATGGAGTATCCACACATGAAAAATGGCATGCTATTGTCCATCATGTGAAAAGGAAAATTTGGATGACTATGAGTCAACTGAATGGGTGGACAAATGGGATATATAGATTTTGGACCCAATTGACACCTATCGTCCCCCACAAGCACTGGAAATGGTAAAGATGGATTCCTCTATTGACTTTGACCACTTGTTAGATCTAGTGCAACCTGGTAATATATATATTTATATATCTTTGTAATTTCAATATGTAACTTTATAACTTTTACCCAAGTATTTTCTAAATTAATGATAGCATTTTGTACATTTGTCACTGTAGGCCATGTTTTTGTTGTTAGTGCACCTGAAGACAATGAAGAAGGGACAAATTATTATTTGTGTCATTTTGTTGAAGCCAAAAATAATTGTATCACTCAGTTATAAATGGTGAAGGTTTAGAGTACCATGTCGGTGAGGTGGTTGTAATCGACACATGGCTTAGACAATATTCTATGAAGAACCCTAACTTGTGGTTATTTGAGGATTGGAAAACAGAGAAGAAGATTCTTCATTATTCAAACCTTGTTGTTGGATCAAATTTCCACTTGATAAAATATGGTGGAAAACCACATAATAAGATTCTTTGGAAAGTTCATGAGTTAGACCATGAGGCAATACTTGAGACATTAAAATGTTGAGTAGATCTAGTTGGCTCATTGGATTGAATAGGGAGAGAGGGAGAGAGAGAAAGAGTGATCAATTGGATCCAAATACAATGTTGCAACCTCTTCCCCAAGATTGTCCATATGAATAAGGTGGACCGTATTGTTATGATGTGTAAGTGATGAGATTTAGTTTAAATCATAGATTTTATGTTTTGATTTGTTTAGAATCTAGATAAATTATTTGAATTTATATTAGATTCTTTAATTGACCCATTTTTAGATTAGTCATTTGAATAAGTGAAAGTTTAGAATTTGTTGTTTAGATCAAAGTTTAATGAAAGAACATGAAAATTGTTAGAATGTGAATGCTTTGTGATGTAAAGTCATGATTGTGTGTATGTAACAAGAAACTTCAAACTGGTGAAAGCAAGGATACAATGGGAGAAGTTTTCAATACTCATCAAGTAAGGGTTACCATATAACTCAGAAGGCAAGGATTTCTACAAATGGATAATTCTTAATGATAAGCCAAATTCAATTTTTGTCATTCTCTAATTTTAGTGGATTAATCTTATCTTAGATTTTTTACTGTGCTAATTCTTCATTTGCAAGTCACCAAAGAAGAGGGCTAATAAAGTCAAAGCACCAATGATAAAGGGTGAGATGCCAAAATCATCTACAAAATGGTATTATCAATTCACATCCTCAATATTTATTAGTGTTCTTTTTTCAAGTACTATTGTGTGTTAATGATCTTATACCTGGAATTGCAGAGGATCAAAATCATCAAAAAGTAAGAAGGAAAATAGGTCTCAATCTGATGATAATGGGGCAGTTACAGATATAGTACTCTCTAAGGATACTGTTGATCAGCCAATGTATAGGTTGAGAGAACCAAAAGACTATTTAAGTCTATTGAAATAAAATCAAAATTTTGATATTTTAGGATACAAAATGTATATTGATGGATTTGACAAGAATTAAAAGTATACAGACAATCAATTTAGTCTTACATAAAATGGTTCTTATATTAACAACTTTTACTGTATTTATTGATTTTGTTCTAGCATTTAATGTGATTTAAGTGATGCGGGTATATATTGGATAGGTTCAACGTATGCTTTGAATGATTTATCCATGACCATTACGAGATGACCATCTCAAAAGTGTTTATTGAGCTCATTTTCCTAGCTAGAAGACTAATACTCTTAATTTTCTTCCAAACCATGGTTACTTGTAATAGATACCCAAGAATATTTGCAATAATTGCATTCCAATTTGTTGAACTTTGACTCATTATTATGATAAAGTTGGAATGTTGGAAAGGGTTAATACTTGATTATGTATATTCATCCCATGTGTGTTCCATGAGGTTTTTACTATTGTAACATTTTAAGATTTACTTTTGTAGATTTTTCCCTCATTTTGTACATGATAGGTTTGTTCAAGTGACATATGATGAGGTTATCTGTACAACGTAATGATTGAGTTGAAGTGATTTATGAAGTAAAGGGCTATTTAATGTAGCTATTTAAATCATGCATATTTGATGGCCATTTCCCTCTATTTTGTAGTCCTTTTTCAGAATACTATTTCTAACATGGTGTTAGTTGTTCAAGTTTATGAATGATGACAATATCCATGACTATACAACAAGTGTGTGTGTTTGATGCAAAGCCCTCCTATATTCCCCTATGAACCAAAACTCAACTCTGGGATTCTCTTGTATTCTTGGAATCTACCTAAGGAATTAGAATCTACTAGGGTTCAAGAGGAGGTCTCTGACTTGGTAAAATCTTCCTACAACCATGTCTAAGAGGTTTTAACCCAAATCTTCAGTTTGTCTTCTAAACACTCACATTATTCACCATGCACCTAGTGTACCCTGGTGCCTCCAACATACAAAAACTCGTCCTTGGTTTCATACCATGACCCCAACAACTTGGATCATCTCAAAACATCCCATATAACATGTTCCAACTCCTTACACACTCTCAGCAACTCATCTCTTACACTTTCTCAATTTTGCCTCTTCTAGGCTTGTTCCAACTAGCCCTTGCTAGTCACTAATTTGTTGTTTTCTCCAAAATTTCCCACAGAACTAACTAAACTATTGGGTGATTAAAATACCATTTTCCTCACTCTAAAATATACTCCAAAACCAACTACTTTTTTTTGTAAAATATCACTCAAAACTGGCTATTTCATTCTGCCAACGAGGCCTAGTTTGAGGCCATTTACAAAGCAACTCACAATCCCTTGATTCTTGGAACTCCCATGACCCAAAAAATTCTTAATACATGACTGAAATGCAAGGATTCTTCTATTTTTTTGGTCTCATGATCAACTTTACTATGGTTTTTACAAAACCCTCCTTTCTAGCCCCTTTACCCTAGGGCTTTCTAGAAATCAATCTTTGCAAAGTCTTTAGAACCCCAAAATGGGTCAAAAACCTTCACTTTGGTTATATTAGATGAATTCCAACATAAAATGAAACTCTTTTTTGGAGAAAACACTAAATCCACCTTTGGAGTAGTCACATACCCCTTTTTATGCACTCAACCCCATACCCTTGGGCATCAAAAAATCAACTCCAGGTTCTTCCCTGTACATGAATGATTAAAGTAAATATTTTATAATATTATTGACCCTATCCACAAGCCCAAATAACCACATAAAGTAGAATGGGTCAGATTCACAAAATGACTCTCAAACCCCTCTTAAATTGTCACCTACAATAGATTTTAGGATAGTCAATATGAAAAATACAAAATGATTAACTAAACCTTCATACCAATGCTAAATGAAAGTTAAAAAATTTCCCTATCACCTCCAAAAATAATTAGATCAAAAGATACTGTGAAAATAAAATTACAGCAGTTCAAGTTTAGATTTTTGATCAAAATTTTAGGGAAAACTATGCATTCATTGCTCAAACTTCAAAACTCTTACATTACCAATCAATTTCAACCATCCAAACTTGTCTCCCACATGTGGGAATGATGTTTTAAACTCATTTATACTCTCAAAACCAAATGAAAGCTCCCTAACTACCCCTCTAACCACCTTTGTGCATTAATCACCTTATTTTGTTGTCAAATTGACACTTTTAGTTGTCAATTGACAAGTTTTTGATATTCCTTGCTACATGACTATCCCATTACATTAATATGGTCATTTGAGACCTTATTAAACAAAAAAAAATAAAACAAAAATCATATCTACCCTTTGGACTCCTTACATGAGTCGATTAAGCCCATTTTGGCTTATATTGCCAATGTTGGCAATTTTACAAAATATTGCACTTTTAGTGCCTTTTACATCTTTTAGAGGATTTGATAGCCTTGTTACATTATTTGTTACATTATTCATTACATTATTCAAGAACTTTATAGGTCTTTTCTATCCACCCCTAACCTAGGATGAATCCAAATCCATTCCTAGTGATCCCTAGGTACCTTGTAGGCTCAATAATGCCATTAAGGCTTACATTAAAGCTTTGATTACAATATGATCAATCTATGATCAAAAAAATATCACATGTCCATGATTAAACTCATTACAAGTTTTAATGATCTGAGAAGGCCATTTGTCTTCCAATCCACCTAAGGATTGCTCATCTTGCCTCCTGCTTGTGACCGTGGTGCTCCTGCACCAATGTTGGCCAATAATTGGAAATTTTGTGTTATCAATTGAGCTACTAGATCTTGTCATTTTCATTTTTTTCCTTGAGAAAATTTTTACACTTAGCATAGCTACTATCTTTCAAAAATTCTTCCTTATCCTTATAAATATTGGATTTGAGTGTAGTTTCAATATTTGGTAGCTTACTACCAAGAGTAGTCATCTCATAGAAAAAAAGTCTTCCAGCCTAAGCTTCTCTTGAAACTTGTTTTATAGTTCTTAATTTCAAAATAGATACGACTTTTTCATTGTAACATGTAGGCATAGATCTCATAATTTTACTCATGCTCATCATCATTGCTTAATGGTGTAGGGGCACCAAGGTCATTCTATGAAGATACATTCATTGAAGACACCAAGGACTAAGGATCCAATGGAATTCTAATACAGGGAGACTCTACCCTGCAAGTGGACTTCACTTCACAAGCCCAACCCTCAAACTTAGGGTACTAAACAACTTGGATCAACACTTAGGAACTCCCTGCCACTAGTAGGCCTACAAAGGAAAATACTTCTTAAATGGTTTCAACACTCAAATTTTTAGATGGAAATGGTTATTATAGACTCAAACCAATAAGAAAAATTCCAAACTTGAGGTTTCTCAACACTCAACAATCAAATTTCAAAACTATTACCAACACTTCCTACTAGGACAATTTCTAGTTTTAACGGTCAAAATCCCAAACCATACAAAGGAACCCACACTATTTTTGCATTTGAAGAAGTATTCAACATCCCCTAAGCGACTGCAAAAGATTAACCACCAATTCGGCTCCAACATCAAGTTATGCCCACTTTGTGTCACAGTCCTAAATGGCCAGTTTAGGCTGGGTTACAAGGAAAAATTAACAAATGGGTTCACAGACTTGGTTCAACCCCTTGGATCTCTTCTATACATCAAACTTGTCCTTCTATACCCTTCACCTAGGTCAGATTAATCAGTTTGGGAGCCTAATCCTTCTTTTTCCTTCAAATCTAGACTAGACATAATATTATATTCAGTCTAGGGCTTGTTGGTAAAAATAGATGCCATGCTCCTATAGCACTAAATATCTGCCATCTCAAATAACCCTCTCTTAAATTGTATTCCAAAAAGTAGCATGGAAATCTCATGATGGGTTTGCAAGTTAGGATTCCATCTTGCTGAAACTCTCAAATTTGGAGTAAATCTGACCTATCTGCACTAAAACTAATATAAATTTTTCTGTATACAAGATAAAGACCTAAAACCAATTGCAATGGAATTCTAACTCAACCCTCTATCCAACCATATAAGACTTGTACCACCACCAATCTGTAAAAGCCATACAAAATTGAAAAAATAGTAAAAAAGGCATAAAATCTGAGTTTTTTTATTCACCAATGCTGTCCACCGTCTGTACAATGACCTTTCCCACATGTGGGGATCTTAAGTAAATTCATTAAAATAGTTATAACTTCCATTTGGATGGTTGGAACACCATACAACCTCATTTTTAGTTTGACAACTATTATTTGCAAAAATTGCTCTTAAGCCACTTTTTGCATTTTGCAATTTTTTGCACTTTTAAGGTTTTTTTAGAGGTTTTGAGTCCTATAATAATCATTTAGAATAATTAGGATTCATTTTAGTTGGTGGTTAGTTGAAATTGAAAAAAAGTGCAAAAAGTGTAAAGTTGCATTAGCAACTTTTGCAACAATTTAGCAACTTTTAGGAAATAACCATAAAACTGTCTTTGGACAGTTGAAACTATTTGTAAATGCCTTTATAGGCCCTTTGCACTCGAATGAGAGGTATAGAAGGATTTTGATATGTTTTGCTTCCAAGAATCTAATAAAAAACCCACTGTTCCAGCATTTTATGACTATTTTTGTCCATATAGTACAGATTTTTCAGATTGAAAGGGTGATGCTTTGCATTGATTAGTTAGTGTATCTAATTTGAAGAATTTTTGAGGTGGTTTGAAGGAGAGATCAGTTTCCATTTGCAAGTTATACATTTTTCCTTCCTCACTACATGTGAAACCCTTGAACCTAGGGTTTGGCCAAAGAAATGGCCCTAGTTTGAGCTCCCATAATTGGGATTTCTTCCAAACTTGCATGGAGTAGGCTAGGGCTATTTATTTTCATATTTTGATGGTTTTGGAATAGGGGGTTGGATTGGGAATAAATGGGAGCAAGCCCTAGGTCTAATAAGACCCATGTATTAGACCTAGATTTTATGTTTTGGTTAAGTAATGAAAAGAATAGGAGTTGAGGACTTGTCAAATCAAGAAAATACCCTCATCTAACTAGAATAATGCTCTGGAGTTGAAGAATGAAGGCCATGCACCCATTTCTTGGTCTTTGCTTTGTAAACCATGCCTAAACTTGCTAATTAGGCCTGTGTGTAAGGTAGGGTTAGTGTATGCTGGAGTGGAGTGGAGTTTTGAAACTATGGTGTCAATTTTCATTAGATGCTACATACTAAGGTTCCAACCATTGATACACCTATTTTTGGTCACTTTAAAGTTACTTTAAACCATCTTTAACTGTGTGGGGAATCTTGAAGTTCCAAAGTCTCATTTTTGTCACTTTGTGTGAAGAACAATGCCAATTGCTGCATTACTGGTATATGAATAATAACAGTAAATCTAACCACTATTTTATAGTTTGGATTGTGTTGGATGGTTTTAGGTCTCTATTGATGTAGGGGAGGTTGCAATTGCTGATGTCACATTATGTTAAGGTTGAGTGAATGAGATTTTGGTTGGTATAAGGGGGAAGTAGTTGGTATTCAATCTTGAATGAAAATATCTATACCAAAAAAAGTACCCCATATCTATAGTCAGATCTTACTTAGTACATGTGTATCACTTGGAATATGAAAATATATCAAACTTCCAAATATATTGAAGCGACTAAAATCTAGCTTCTTCCCTATGAAAGCTTCCTCTACTGTCATCTTCCCTACCATCTTGTGTGGAGATTTGTTGTATGTTTATACTATTGTACTACATGTCTCTTCCCATAGGTAACAAGGCATGTCCTAGTCATGTAGCATATAACACTTTATACCTTATATATATATATATATTATAACAAATATTTCAATCTCAACATCTCCATTCTACTATATAATATAAGGAATATTTCAATCTCTTTTGATTCCTTCCCTGGTATTCCCTTTGTACTAGATCAAGAACAACCTCAAATCTAGTGTTGCTCATTAGAAAAGATGCTTTTTCACTTCTTAGAGATTCCAAAAGATCAAACTCCAACTCTATTCTAGCACAAAGTTGCCAACTACCAAATCTCTCTCACCTTTCATCGTGGGATCAAATTGTCTACTCCGTTAGCTCTAGGTGGCTAGGTAAACCCTATCCCCAACCTTGTCCTATCCCCTTCAGTGCTTGAACATTCTCATGCACGTTGAACTAGAATGTCCCTAAGGGTCACTAAATGCCATAGGGCTGCGATATTTGATGGGGCATATCTCAAAGTTCATGTGAGGTATGGATGTGATTCCAAATGCTACAAGACCATGTTGTGGAGACCTAAAATAACCTCTCTCACTTTTTGGAGATCACACTCTATTTTTATTTTACGATGCCATCTCGAGTGATGCTAAAACTTACAGTGTTGGCCAGTAAAAAGTTTCTAACTGCCAAATCTCTCTCACCTTTCATTGTGGGATTGAACTGTCTACTCCATTAGCTCTAGGTGGCTAGTTAAACCCTATCCCCAACCTTGTCCTATCCCCTTGAGCACTTGAACATTCTCGGGCACGCCGAATCAGAACGTCGCTAAGGGTCACTAAATGCTATAGGGCTGCGATCTTTGATGGGGCATATCTTAGAGCTCATGTAAGGTGTGGATGTGATTCAAATTCCTATAGGACCATGTTGCAGAGGCCTACAATAACCTCTCTCACTTTTTGGAGATCACACTTCATTTTCATTTTACGATGCCATCTTGGGTGATGCTAAAACTTGTAATGTTGGCCAGTGAAAAGTTGCCAACTACCAAATCTCTCTCACCTTTCGTCATGGTATCAAACTGTCTACTCTGTTAGCTCCAAGTGGCCAGGTAAACCATATCCCCAACCTCATCCTATCCCCTTTCAGTGCTTGAATGTTCTCGGGCACACTAAACTGGAATGTTCCTAAGGGTCACTAAATGCCATAGGGCTGTGATCTTTGATGGGGCATATCTCAGATCTTGTGTGAGGTATGGATGCAATTATAGTTCCTATAGGACTGTATTGTAGAGGCCTACAATAACCTCTCTCACTTTTTTGATATCACACTCCATTTTCATTTTATGATACCATCTCAGGTGATGCTAAAACTTGTAGTGTTGGCTAGTACAAAGATGCCAACTTTGAAATCTCTCTCACCTTTCATCATTGGATTGAACTATTTGCCCCATTAGCTCTAGGTGACTAGGAAAATTCCAAAAGGGTGTCTCAATCTACCCATAGAATAGTTATATTTCAACCTAAGAGGAATTTAAGTCTAGAAAATCAGAGTAGGAGACCTATAAGGAATTCTATGATAGTCAACTTTTTGTACTATATGACAATTGGAGGGTTAAACCAAGAGTTGATTCTTAATTAGTTCAACATAAGGAAGGTGTCCAAATAGAAACTTCGGGTTGGTGAAGCCATTGGTGAAGAGTTACAATTATTGGCTTGGAATAGGGCTAGTCTCCCTCAAATAAAAAGGTGCAAGATCTTGATTGGAGAAGAACTCACCTTGGAGAAGTTCACAAATGACCCTATCACTTTGGATAGGCCACAAAAATGATATCCTAAAGGAGTAAGATATTAGGAAGGCCACAAGTTTAGTTTGGTAGATTAGGAAGAAGAAAGTGCTTAAACCTCACTTCTTGCTCAACATCTCTGCATTAGTGAGGGGGAGATAAAGTAGATAGATGGCTACATAGATATGGAAAAAAAATAGATATGGAAAAAATAGAAATATAAAGAGGGGGGAAATAAGAGAGAGTGAGATACAAGGATAAATTGAGATACAAGGATAACATGAGCTAAAACTACCAAATTGCAGTGCTTGAATCCTTCATTAGAAAATCGACACCCAAATTTGAATATGAGTCTACAAAACAACATGTTCCTTCCACTTGTCATACTCTTTTATTTCCTTTTAAAGATGCTCTATGATTTTCCATAACATGCATTGTAAATTCATTAACAAGTATAGCTCCCTCTTACAAGTATCTTATGTGTCATCCTAGATTCATCCCCCTCTCATGTGAGATATCTATCTTTCCTATACATCACAACTATTTATTAAACTTTTATTTTTAACTTAATCTAGTTACTATAGAATAATAAAAACACATTCCAATCAACTGGTGATTATGTTACAATCACTAATGTATGAAAACACATAAAACTATCAGTGATTATGTTACATTTATGATTTTTAAAATGACTTGTTTTGCAAATAATCCATCTTTTCTCTACTATCTTTGACATTTTTTAATTGATGATAAAGAATGGTGGTTATGTATTGAAGCTCAACAAGCTAATTGTGTTTTTTCTTCTTGTCTATATTCTTTTTGTAACAATGATTTTTTCTTCTATACAAACTTTGTGACCACTTGTGATCAAATTTTTATCTTATTTTTAACATAAATGTTTAGAGAACTTTTGACCTAATTTTGTTGGATAGAGTAATTTCAAACAAAGATAATTGTTAATAGGCCATTGATCTATTGATGAAGTTGAAATCTCTTTAAGCATCCAACAAATATCAATTTTACTGAATGTAAGACAAAATTTTAAATGAAAAATCTTCCATCAAAAAATTATTTTCATAAAAGACTAAAACTCTATTATAACTAAATTATTTATTATTTATAAAGATTTTAAAAATAAGTACTAGAGAAGAGCCCCAAGTGACCATGAAGATTCATATTGTAAAAATGGTATAACTAAGCCTATAATGAAGAAATATTTAGAGAAAAGTCATATCCATTAAAATCTTTAATAAAATATTAAATCAAAATAAATACAATTTATTACTTAAAGATATTCATAGTTCCATCTAACCACCTCCCAAATCAAAACATCATTTAGCCAAGATTGCAATCAAGGGACGAAAATAGACTTATTCAAAATAGCATCTACATATGGATTGTCATATAGCATAAGACTGCAATGAGCTCTACCTTGGACAACCTCCATGCAAATGTGTTGATCACTAGGATCATCATAATAAAATGCCCACTTATCAACCATTAAATCATCCTCCGCTTCCAACTTATAGTATGCCCTTATTTTCACCTTCTCACCTCTCTTTGCAACATAAGCATGTTTCTTAACACTATCCCTATAACTCAAATGCTTGCTAAACATGGAGAAGATGCATAGAGATAGAGGGAAACAAAAGAAGGTGTAGGTAGACATGAAGATTAAAGGAAATAAAAACATAGTGATAAATGAATAGAGATATAAGAAGAGGATGAATGTGAGATAAAATAGAGAGAGTTAGGGAGACACAGAGAGACATCTAGATGGTGATATAGATTCATAGAGATCATCATATTAATACTTTGTTTTCTCTAATTCAAAAAATATTGAAGATATCATGCTAGAACTCTCTTATTGATTTTGTATCGACTTCATACTTAATTTATCTTCTTTAGGTCATCCTTTTTAGGTTTAAGTGTATGTGCATATATTAATGATTATTAGCAATTGTAAAACTTGATCTTCTTCTTATGTAACAATATTTCTATGCTTAGATGAATACACTATTTATTTGATTATATATCTATAAAATTGGTCTATACAATTAAGGCCAACCATCTACAATCCAAGGTCTTAATTCAACTAACAAATGGAGAGCTTCTCAAGCTACTAATTTCTTTCATGGTGTTCCTAATAAATCTGAAGGTTCTCATTTAGGTAACCAATT